>JAPQRN010000014.1:13864826-13887455 GCA_037367275.1 Coranthus polyacanthus | reverse complement strand
AGGAGGGGAGAGGAGAGGAGGAGGAGGAGGAGGAGGAGGAGGAGAGGAGAGGAGAGGAGTGGAGAGGGCTCATCAACTATAACAGACATAAACTAAAAATGCCAGAAAACAAACATTTTTCAGGCCTATTATTGTTTCATATTTTCACTTTCTTACAAAATTAATGTTGTTTTTCTTAGACTATATCAGTGTGCACAGACTTGTAAAATGGGGAATCCATAATGATAAATACTTAACTAGAAAATGCTCTCAGACTCTCCGAGGAGTGATGGTTACAATCTGTAATTATGGAAACATAATTGCAGAACGCAGCCCTGATTTGCAGAAAATATTAATCAACATTAAAATGATAGTTTGGAGTTGTAGGAGGTACGTGTCCATAGTAAGAGCACTACATTAGAATATTTCTTTCCCTTTCCCTTGCTATCAGAAAGCCCTTTCTTTTAGTACTACATTTTCTAAACTGTGGAACTTATATACTCCTACAAATAAACACCCATATGCTGTGCACACTGTATTATAGCACAGATCAGCTGTTAGAGGGGGCTGTTTGATGGCAAGTAAAGCAGTGAATATACAATAATATATACAATAATAATTATTTTTTTTTTAAGTAGCTAAAATACTGTTGTTGGTTCTAGCCCCGTCCTCAGCAGTGAAAAATGTATATATAGTAAATGGAATGCCTTATTTCCTCACATTTTCTGAATGTATTAATATTCTTTGGGCTGGATGGGCTGGGAAGCTTTAGAGGATCAGATGTGGCCCGCAGGCCGCCAGTTGATGATCACTGATTTACGATTCAGCATCAACTGTGCGAGTGACCTTGTCTTTGGGGGATCAAAGTGATGCTTAACTACATGTGGTGAGCTGCAGGTTATGAGGTCACCTGTTTATATTCGTTTTCACCTCCCGCTCACCTGAGATTTAGATGAGGTGCCGCATTACAGCGTAAACAATAAACCAGGGTTTAAAGGAGGCCAAAGGCTTAGTGGGGGTTAGCGGATATGTCCACACTGGTCACTGCGGAGCCTGGGAGGTGATCTGAGGTATATTAGCTCGTGGCTAAGTGCAGGTTAGAGGGTAAGATGAGACACATTTGGCCCTGATGCAAGGCTAGGTCACAAAAAAGGTCAAGGCTATAAAGACCCCATTAAATCAAAGTCAATTAATATCTTTGCCTCCTCTGGCTTCGTAGATTAAAGTCACACATGAACAATAAATCTAATATAGAGCTCTTGCAGCCACTCTTCTCTGACGGTGTGTATGTGCATGTGTGTGTTTTATTTCTCACTCCATCAACTACGGTGTAAGAAAAAGGGCAGAAGCTAGAACTGGACAATCAATGCTAGTGAGCCTGCGGTCATACTCTGGTTCTTCTGGGTGCTTTTCTCAGCTGTAGATCTCGATTTCAAAGCGATTGGTTTTTATAGAAGTCTTAAAACACAAGGGGTGACGCGGCGCAGTCATACAAGTGTGTGCCGTTCAGAGGCCAGTAGTTGAGCGAGAAGTACTAGCATTACAATCTGTCAAAGCCTGGGAGTAAAAGTGAAAAAGCTCGGGCAGACAAAAGACTGTAAACAGCATGAAGTGAAGAGGTGTGAGAGAAAATCTGTGAGCGTTTTTGACCTTTTTTTGAGCACAGACACAGTTTAGTGAGCCAGCAGCTGGGATGTGGTCATCTTTTGTTCTAGCAACACGATGCTCTCCTGTGGAAGTGAATGTCTCTCAAAGTGTCGGGACAGGAAGAGGGAGTCCGCCCACACGAGGGGCAGAGTCACATCAGCTGTCAGACATACTGGAACATAGAGTACAGGGCTTTACACTGTCCAGCTGCCATGTGTGGGTGCCTGTGTGTTTGTATATCTAAGAGTGTGTGTCTGTTTGCCTTTATGCTTTCATGTGTTAGCAGACTCTCAAATAACAAATGAGGACGGGACTTTAATATTGGCCCTTAATAACCTTCAACATGAGCAAAAAAGCTTTTCAGCACTACCCAGGTACACCCTAAGCGTGTACCGGTTATTGATAGTAACAAATGAGTGGAGGCGCAACCGTTGATGGCATTACAGCTGTCAAAAGTCCAAAAAATGAAATGCAACAATATGTGAAATCTGGTCTTTTCGATTCTGATTTGGTCCACTTCTATATGTGGTCCTAAATCAGATACAGGTCTGATTCATTCTAGATCGACATTCATCATGATTCTGTGCTGGTGGGAGTCACTCGGTGAATACAAACATGACAGACAGCTGCGATGGAGGTAGTCAGTGGATAAAACAACGGCTCTCTTTCTTCTCATCCTTGTCCCCTTTATCATCTGCTCTCAAAATTTGCATGTGATGTTTTTTTTATTGTTCTTTTGCACTCGCAGGTCAGTTTAGGACCATGAAAAGTTCACACTGGAATACAATATTGTTCACGTTTTTAAAAATAATGTGAACAGCAACAAAAAAAAAAACCACATTAACAATAACATGGCTCATTTTTGTGTTATGAAGGACCTCCAATGGCTACTTGGACCTGAATTTGAGTGCTGACCCTGACTATGCTGTATTTACGACACTCTCCAATAAATAACTAACTGTATGCATGTTACAACTTTGGCTTTGTGTGCAGGTTCGCAGTCCCTTCTCACCAGTAAACATGTCCGGACGCTCCTGATCTTATTAAGCTCCAGCAGCAGCCTCTGGGCCTTCTCGTGATTCCCGCAGTATTCATCATAAATCTGGAAACGGCTTCTCTGCGAGGCCCGGAAAAAAAAGATGGTAAGAAGGATGGATGATGCGTAAGGGGAACAAATTACAGAGAGAAGGTAACAAAAGCGAGTCACAGAGAAAAGACAGAAATGAACATCGAGAAATGCAATTAACAGAAAAGAAAATGTGGCAAAACAGAAAACAAATAACGATATTATAAATAAAGGAAAATTAGATTTCAAAAATGACCAAAAGATTCATAGTGGATATGTATTCCTGTGCATCTGCTGCTCTCTGTCCTGAAATACATAATGTATGTAGTGTTCAGGAGGCTGCAATCATATCTTGTCATCTGCCTTGCAGCAATATGACGGACAACTTTCCACCAAAGCAGACATTCATATTGCATTGTTTTGAGGCAACAGCGGGAACAGACCACACAGCCTCTAAATCACTCACTACAAAGTCACGGCAGAGAAGCGAAAAATAGTATATGGTCTTCAGACTTGCTGCTCTTCTTCTGAAAGCAAAGCTAGTGATGTGCAGAGACAGAACTGTCATAACAGCAGATGGGATTACAAAAACACAACCAACTGTACACTAACCACTCTTTCTCAAATCGTGTTTTCTAAGAAGTCAGCGTATGAACTCTCAAAAGGAGTATTTTTTTTTTTAAAGCTCTGGCAGTTGTTTTTTAGTGGAGAGAGGAGGAGTGGAGTCTTTAGTCAGCGTGAACCAATTTGCTGGCCTGAATCAAAGAGGGATTTTGATTTGAGAAGTCCAGCTGGCTTAGTTTTACCTATTTGTGTTTCTGTAGTAATACTTTACTACAGACTGGATCATTCTTTCTTGGAACTTCTGGGGCATCAACAAATCACTACAGAGAGTTGTTGGATAGCACGAGCGGGATAGTAAGAGAAAGAAAGAGGGAAGAGAGAAAAGAAACGTGTCCAAGTCCTGTCTCTGTAGACTCACATGATCACACATGACTGAAAGACGGTCATGCAATTTTAGCTCTGCTCTGAATTCTATTCGTAAGGTCACCTCATCGTGAAGCTATCTATACCATCCACACCGCTAGATATATCTCTGCCATTTGTATCAAGTCTACAAGAAAAAGTAGTCGCCTTAAGCCCAAAAGAACATAGTAAGATTTATTAGACTTAAACCTATTATATGAAAGTACGCCTCAAGGCTCAGCATCAAAGGAGTGTGATATATAGTAGGAGTAAGCAGCATATCAGAGGCCTATCATGAAAATCACACATGTGCGCGCTTTCATCATGAGTAAATCCAGAGAGAAATGGCTTGACAACATATGTTCCATCTTATCATTTTCAGCAAAACCCATAGCCATAAATATTTAAGAAAGAGTTGAGAACAAAGCGGTATAAAAAAAAAATAGAAATAAAAAAAACTGAGCTATGAGAGCCCGGATAAGATGGCGAATGATAATTAAAGGTGATAAGATGACGTTCAACGCGCACGAGAGGGAACCTGTGGAGAAGCAACTACTCACAAAGTGCAGGAAGCAGCGCCCAATTTCATGGTGAGCGTGAGGGTCAGGGTGGAGCAGCTCTTCTACCATGGAGAGGAAGTCTTTGTGAACAGCCAGGATCTCCTCGATGTTGGAGAATAAAACCTAAAAGAGAAAAAGTAAAACAGGGAATATTAACGCTGGATGTTCGTTCTTGGTTTGTCAGAGATCCATTTTTTCCCCCTAAGTACGAATGCCAGGGTGCAGACTGAATCAATACTTTGGCATATGTTGCTTTTTTGTGGCCGGTGGTGCTAGTAGGAGGATTTTTGAGGCCACAGAATAAAGAATGAGGTTTCTTTGTAATTGGCATCTTGGCTGGAGTTGTCTTTGATATTTGGATTTCAAACATTATTAAATATATTTTAACGGAAAAGCTTAAAAAAGAAACACATTTTAAGATCTGCTGTATGGAAACTTTGCCTTCATGTGCCACTTTTTAAGTGATTGCGGTTAAACAAAAGGACGAGCCAGTACGCTGACTGTGGATGACAAAAGAGGCCTCGGAAGGCCTGCGGAACAAGAGCTTTAAAAATGAAAAAGTCTCTCACGGGTGTTGCGAGGCAAAATCATTTTTTAGTGACACAGTAAAAAAATATGACCAACCAGTCCTGCTCTTGAGGACTGGATGCCATTCAGCTGTTTGGTGACATAATGACCTTTGTGATCTAAATCCACTCTGTACAGCGTGTTCCCAAATAAAACACAGTATGGGTAGACGTATTCCAAAACACGGGACGTGCAGTTAATATCCACTGAATGTGTGTTTACCTTCAAGAGTAAGCAAGCTCACTGAAACAGTCACAGACACTCCCACTGTGAGAGAACATCCTTTATTATCTTCCAGTCCGGATCATTTATAAATAGATTATATTTACAGCTGCTTCCTGGATCGCCCACTACTTCTTTCTCAACTCAGAACTCTGCTATTTTAGGTTGAAAGTGCGCCACGAACAAGGGACCCACTTTATTTAGTTTCCAGTGTAATTTCCGGCTCTTTCATGGATCAGGTTTCTGAATGAAAATAAGGTTTGTGTGACGTGTCTACGCCGAAGGTCTCAATATTGATTCAATGTCAGTTCCTTTCAATATTTTTCCGCATCTTAATGATGCAGACCCACACACAAATTGACCCTCACCTTAACTGTTTCCTCTGTGATGTTCTTGTCGAGTTTGGTGGCTGCATACTGGTTGAGGCGATGTAGAAACACCTGAAAGAGAGCAGAAAAGGAACAGTTAACACTTCTCAACTGCCCACGGATTAAATTACGTTTTGGCGCCCGATCCTTTTTACCTTTAACAGACCAAATAGAAGACCAGATTTTGCGGCTTTGTGTGCAGTTGAAACACTTGGCTGCAAGAGCAAATTAGTAACCATCACAATGGACACACGATACAGATGAAACACAATCTTCGCACTGGATGAAAAGAAAAACATAATTGCAGTGCATGGTATTTCAAAGGCAATGTTAAATAGCCAGAGATGGAAGTTGGAGAGGCCAACAGCGTGTGAATTGAGATGGATGGGAAATACTCTTATTTTCTTCGGTCCCTGAGGAGACTGGTTCCCAGCCTGCTTCTAAGCACAAGCCCTTGACAACCCATTTAATGCTTCAGGGCACTTTCTGAGAATGGCAAATTAAGAAGGTGCGCTTCAAATGTATTCTTAAAATGTGACTAAGGAGGAATTAGTCATTTTGTGAACTCTGCCTCAGGGAGAGCTTTTAGAGAAGAAATCCATCACCAGGTACCAGATGAGGAGCTTTATGTTTATGTGTGAAATGCTTGGAGTGCAGTTAGGCAGACATGAATCTATCTTCAGTAGACGCTCTGAGGAAAATAAATTGGCAGCATCACACTTTTGATTTTGATTGATGTCTTCAATGCACTTCACTTCAGGGATGCTACAGTATGATGAAATACAAAGCAAGGCTTACAGTGGCAAAAATCAACACTTTCATAAAATATAAGGTAAACGAGAGCATTTACTCTGTAGCTGAGAATTTAAGCTGCATTAACCTGCGACACTATGTTTGCTGAATGTTAAACAACAACACAGCCTTTAATGTTTACATCTGTATGAGAGCAAATTAGGCAGGTCGATAAAAAAAAAAAAATTCTTGGCATAACATCGCAAAACAACACCTGTTTTGTCTTGCTGACATTGGTTTTCATTTCCAGTAATAAGAAATAACTCAATCTTTTCTGAAAATGACAAAAAAAAGGGAGCAATTTAAGTTAGATAAAAGCAGAGCTCATTTCGTGATAGATCTCCAAGTAGAGTAAAATGTATATCTGGATTTTATTATGACAAACCATTCCACTAAAACACTCGTGGTGAAAATAAATTAACCAAAATTAAGTAAAAGTGAAGAAAAATGTTCTTAATGTTATCCGAAGCAGCGGTTTGCTGTCAGCTGTGACCATTTAGAAGACAAACTTCCCAGAATGCAGCAGGGCTGTCAAAACTAATATTCCATCTTAATCAATGGCCTGTCACTGATCACCCCAATCCTCACAAAAATCAATGCAGCATGACAGACAAGATAATAAGCACGGCGACAGTAGCACAATGCAACACATTCTGACACAGAAAACATTTAAGCAGCACAAAGCATTTTGTTCATGGCGCATCATGACACACACCAACAACAGCAGCTCCGTTAACACATGACCAACATGCACCAAGCGCCACAATGAAAGGTAGTGTAAAGCAGCATGTGCATTCACAGTAAAAAGTTGCATCTGTCTTTGCAGTTGACCCTAACCATGGGCGTCCCCTCACCGCCCCACTGAGTGCCACAATGCCATCTGTTGCCTGCTGCAGCCACGCAGCAGCACGCAGCAGGCAACCTGACCTGAACAAGCTAACATAATACAGCCACAAAGCATGTAAACAGCTTACTTTAATGAGCAGACAAGCCAAGAATTATTCCTTGACACCAGATCTAACCGAGCGGTTGTGACGACAGTTAAGCGCTTTCAAAAGTTTCGGTTGATTAATTGTGAACAGATGTAAAGGTGGTGGAGCTAAATCTATGGTAATTCTCCATTTACAGCTAATTACAAAGCCAGCGTTCTGTAAACTTTCTAAGAAAAACAAGTTGACGTGAAAAAAAATAGCTGAAATCATTTTAATCACATTGTATTGATGTCAAGCAACACTTCAAAAGGAACCGTATAAGTGAATACTTGAATCTGAGATTGAGGCTGAAAAAAAAAAAAAAAGGACTTAAATAATCAGACGCTTTGTTGTAGGCCAGCTCCGCACTGATTACCATTCTGTAGCTGCCTTGCCTCACAACTCTGCCACTCACGAGCATTAGCATCTGATTAGCAAGTCTAATATGTAGAAAAGCAGAGCAGACTTCGACAGGCCCTTGCAACGGCCTGACAGGGCTTACAGTATAGGGCCTTAGCTGAGCAAGAGTGCTGCTAATTTGCATCAAAACACTGGTCATATAATTGATGTGTGGCATCAAATACAGGCTCATTAGGAGGTCTATCACTTCAGTTCTAATAATGAAAAGTCTATCCAACAGGAAATAATCTCTATATCTGCAAAGCACTAATTATACTGTACATCTAAAGCTATTGGGAGCCACACAGCAGATGCTTATCCGAAGTAAACAACATAAGAAAAAAGCCCCAACATAATGGAGTGCAGAGACTCGAAATCGACTTATCTGATGGAGATAATAAATGGGTTATCGCACCGAAGATAAGAGAGAGTTTGTTTTTGCTACACAGAAATGATGGTGTAAAATTAAAAATATTTGTCATGTAGGTCTTCAGGTAAGTATACACACACACACACACACA
Source organism: Coranthus polyacanthus (assembly GCA_037367275.1). Classification (NCBI taxonomy): domain Eukaryota; kingdom Metazoa; phylum Chordata; class Actinopteri; order Kurtiformes; family Apogonidae; genus Coranthus; species Coranthus polyacanthus. The sequence goes on along the minus strand of JAPQRN010000014.1, from coordinate 13,879,397 downwards.
CACACACACAAAAAAGAGTTTGACCACACAAAAGTCAACCCGAGAACCAGAGCAGAACCGTTCAATTTTAGGAAACTTTTCATATTTCTAGAATTGTGGACGGTTAGGACTTGATATGTTGAAACGAACACATCGGGACGGACTCGCTGATGTCATTAAGAGATTGATCCTGGAAAAGCTCCATGAACAGTGAATGGGAAGCCGACTGACTGAATTTATGGACACAATAACAGTACCCAGGGCGGCTGTAAATATAAGAGCACTCACAGGCTTGTATAGTACCTGACAGCACTGGACCACGTGAATACACACAGGTCATTCGCACAAGCTCAAATATTTGGATGTATTGTATTTAAATCTAGCATTTTATGAGTCATCCACATCAGTGTTGTAATTTGCTCTCAGTGGAGCATGTCGCAGGATTTGTCTCTTGATTGCATCAGTGGGCAGAGTATCTGGTCCCTGATTTAAAGCTTCTGGTGCAGAAGAGAATTGACAGATCTGTAAAAATTACTTGAAACTTTCGACAGAAATTTTAAACCAAATCCGTGGAGAAATGTCGCCGTGAGAATCAGCCAGGACTCTTCCTCAGTTTTCAGATAAATTTCTTTCATAAAGACACAGTTTATAAGACACACATTTCCTCCATCGCCCACAATGGTTGGTGCCTCTGTCCTACCCACTAACAAAAAACTGAATTCCAGAGGGACATGTTTTGTTCCCTTGGACTGGATGTGCTTTCTACGAGGAATGGGCAGCGTTCACAACTGAATCACAAGTAGACTTCATTGTATTTTAAAGCTTTTCAGGAGCTGTTGGTGCTCTACGTCATACCTGTCAAACTGAAAAATAGACAAACTGAACATAAAATACTGAAAGTCGCAGGCCTGTCACGACTATTATATAATCACTTCGTTGCAAATATTTGAACTAAGCACAATTGAAAATGATCATAAATCGTGATAATCATCTTCAATCAGCTGTATTAAAACTGGTACGAGATAGAACGTCTTATTCCACTCACTATTTCCACGACATTTTCCCTGGTTTAACTCCTCTTGTTACCTGTCATTATCAGTAATTACTTTGTATATTTCAGTAAAAGGCTTTATATGTACATGTTTATTTATTTATGGCAAATCTGCCCTATGCAATTTTGGCTTACAAAGCCTAAAAAACTAAAGACATGCCATTTTTATTCATTCCAGTGTTCAATGTAGAGCTGCAACGATTAATTGATTAGTTGTGGATTATTAATACTATTATTATTATCAATGACAAATAAATCGCCAACTATTTTGATAATTGATTTTTGTCATTTTTGAAGACAAACTCTGAAGACTTACTCTGTGACAGTGAACTGAATATCTTTGGGTTGTGAACCAAACAAGACATTTGAGGACATCATCTCGACATTTTGTAGATCAAACAATGAATCAATTAATCGGGAATTAATCCGATTAATCGGCAATGAAAATAATTGTTAGTTGCAGCCCTAGTTCAAGGCAAAGAAAATGGCTTATAGTAGCATTATAAAGTGAACAGAAAAAGACATCATAATCTTTAATTTCAATTATTTGTATGATATTTACTCATCAGCTAAAATTTCTTACGGTGCCAGTCCTACTTGGGAGACAATATGGCAAAGTGTTGAGCTCAGAAGACAAAGAGGATAAAAAGCTGGATAACAGCTGTGATGTTCTTATGGTGTTCTTTCCATTGGCAGTTCAAGAAAAGTTAGAAACATCTCCAAAATAGCGTCTTCCCTCCCTCACGCACCAACCCAGATGCACATATGTCACTCATTTGATGCCTGTGAGTAGCTACTGACACATTTTTCCTACAAAGAAATTTAACAGTTCTTTGCTGCATCAGATATTTTCCACTTTACTCGTACAGTACATGCATTTTCTATCTTTAATCGTACAGAATTCAACAGGAGAAAAAGAAAAGTCAGAAAGTCATTTTCTTCCCTGAGAAAGAGGCATAATCACCTGGACTGTCAGTCTGAAAGCTAAGGGGAGACTACACATTAAAACCCCATTAAAGTTTTCATTATTCTACGGAGCAGATGGGGCGTGATGAATAGATTGGTCCAATCACTGCATGCGGGCCTACCTGCCATTAATCAACACAAATACACATGCTGTGTGCTACAGTGGTGAAGCTGCAGAAAATGTGGCTATTTAAAAACATGTGATAACAAACCTGACCTTTACTGTCACACAACAATTACAATCAGAAAAACAGGTTCGTGTGACAGAACTGTATTAGAACTTTCCATCACAGACTCACCAGAGTGGAAATCTGGCTCATTCGAACATGACTGACAGGTCGCTCAATCCTGAAGTCTGCTGAAATATGCTTTTACTCAGGAGTAGCTGAAATTAGGCACTCCACCCTCTGGGGTTTTGTATCAAATACATAAAACAGAGGCAGAGAGGGGCAAAGGGACTGTCTGGAGGCCTGTTACCATGCCAACAAAGTGTGTGCTGAGCCAACCTAAATCAGGACACTTTGTGAATGGACATTATGCAATGTTGCATTCCCCAGCATCACTCCACCACAGATACAATCAGCGGAAGGCTAGCCACCCCCTGTGTATATGTTTATTTGTGTGAAAGTCAGTAAAACTGAATTCAGCAAAGACAGAAACTAGTAGCTTCCTCAAAACGTGCAGCGCCACAACAGGAGGACAATGATGGACATTCCTATTCAGCAAAATAAAGTGTGCACTGAAAGTTTGCCAAGGCAGACCATATCTTGTGTCGAAGAAAGGCTACAGCAAATTTGAAATGTGGACAAGGGAATAAATAAAGAGCAAGGGGGGGGGGGCATGCTGTTCATCATGCCACGCACCCTGCAGAATGGGCTGTGATGGGAATATAAATCCCACCCTGTGAAAAAACGAGCCCTGAATGTGAACAGAACCAAAAACACAAAACGATGCAACAAATTGCTTTGATATAAAAACAGAGAGCCATGTAGCTGCTCCCATGCCACAGAAATTAGTCTGAATCAAGTACAAAGCTAGCCTCAAACATCTGTTTATGTATTCAAGTTAAAACCATTGGAGCAGGAGCATGGGGTCCGTTTGATGTGTTCCATGCAAAACAACCACTTCAGGTCCCTGTGGATCGATTGGTTCGACTATAGAACATCATGGTTTGCCTGAAATTAAAAGTACTGGAGTGACTTTATTAGCATGCATAAAAACAATTTTAATAATACATACTTCATGTCAGCACTGTTTTTAAAACTTACTCAGTCACCAGAGTTCAATTGCTGTTGCTGTAATGTAATATCTGTTGGTCACAATTGAAAAAGGTCCAGTGTGAGTTCATTGGCACTGGTCACTATAAATTGTCCCTCTGTGAGAATGAATGGGCTTTTCTCAGAGTCTATTGGACAAGCTGCCTCTTTTGTTTAACAGTGATTCACTGATTTGCTTTGTTGTCATGACTGGAGAGCTGGCAAACACACATGCACGCACACACACACACACAGCAACATCCTGTATACACAGTTTGTTTTCCACTAGCAACACTTGTTGCAAATAAGATTAGCATTAAACGTACGCTATACGCCGATGTGAAAGACAACGAAATGCTCTCTTTTGGATAAATAAATGGTAATGAGACAAAGGCCATTCAAAGCCGGAGATGGAGACACAAACAACAGTTTCCCTACGACAAAGCCCACTGGAGTGAATCACCAGACTGTGAAAGTATGCTCATTAACGCGACAGTCTTTTTTTTTTTTCAGTGTGTGCGTACGTCTGTGTTTCTTTGTTGTTCGTCTGTCCCCGAGGATGGCAGAGTAAAAAGTAAATCGCTGCGATAACGGTTGAAGGACAGCAGGTAACAGGTGTGCTAGCAACGCGGCACCCTCAGGCAAGCTCTGGAAACACCCGAGTCTGGATGTGCGCGGGTGAGAGAATGAAAGCGCATGCGGTACATTCCGATATACAGTAGAAAAAGAAGAAAAAACTGAATAAACAGACAGAGAAATTCAGAGAGGGAGGAAGTACAGAGGGAACGGGCGAGACGGAAAAAAAGAGAGGCTTGTTTGGCCTTCTTAACGTGGCACGCCTGTGGGGAGGATATGGTGCCTTTACCATGCTTCCTGCACGGAGGAACTACTCTTAAACTGGAAATCACCGCTACAGGCTCCTTCGCAGTCTCTCAGACACACACCTATGCACTCACATCACATTCCTGACTTGCAAAAAAATTGCAAATTGAACCTCCCCCAAGAGGTACTGACCAGAGACAAACAGAGTCAGTGTCTGATGCTAAGTGCACACTGGGGGACATCCGAAGAGAGAGAAAAGGCTCTTTGTAGTCATTCTCTCCCATAAGCCAGGCCCGTCCTGCCTTCAACAGGTCCTTATGACACCTCCAGGACTCATCCAGGGCTTCCTATCTCATTAATCTGGCTGGTTTCCTCAAAGTGTTCCAACTGGCCTGTTTGTCTCCGGTGGGAATGTATACAGGAAACAGACAGTATAAATACAACAGGGAATGTTAATATGTCCATCTTGGGAGTGGCTATTCAGGCTCATCTGCACAGCTCAGGGCAGGGTCTCTGATTTTTAATTAACCCACGTAGTGAGGATTCACTTTCTTGTGGGCTGATACGACAATGGCATTTTAGCTGACCACTTATTGTCATACAAATAACTGCGCTTAATGATTTAATTGTCTTTTTTCTCTTCATTTTATGCCTCTAGTGTAGCATAAGTGTAACACGCAGCCTATGCAGACAGCACATTGAATGAAAAAGGAGAGAAGGTTATTGGCATTGACAGCTCGAACGCATAAAAAAAACCTTAAACATACAGAAAGCATATTGCTGAAACAGACAAAGGAATCACTGATAATGACAAGTGGGAAATGATGTGGAAATGTGACAGAATGTGTCATTTCTCTTATTTTCATGCAGCTGTTTATACACTAGTGAATGAAGATTTTATCATCATTACGATTATGCAAAGTAATTGCAAAAAGTCGACGATGTAATAACTTTGACAGGTCCAGTCTTCTACTCTACAAAAGCCCATTTGTCTTGGGAAACCTTTTTTGCTGTCATTCTCAAAATCCAGAGCCCTAAAAAAAAAACTAAAAAAACACTGCTTCTAACACTTCATTCAACCTTTGTGTCTCCATTTTGGAAAAAAAAAAAAAAGCAATACGAGAAAGTGATTGAGATACGATATGAAAGTTTATTTGCGAAAAATGCTGTGACAATTGAGGTTTGAAAAGAACAAAAAATGGAGGCTCATCAAGTCAAGTGCTTTGAGGCAACTCCAAGAACTCAGTATTGTCTGTGAAGGGTAAAGAAATCGTCTCTTTGATGTTCTTGCTGTCCTTTCACTGACCCTGGCACCCAAGGCGATTCATAAACAGCTGGAATGAAGCAATTTATCTAATGAATATGTCTGTGTCCAATGTCTGTGCCTGGTGAGCTACTTGCACAGTTGACACCGAAGTGAAATAAGCACGTAACATAAAATGATGCTTGTGGTCATGTCTGTTAAAGTGAATATCTGACAGGCTGTGGGTCTGTTCAATTTCACCCATCGTGGCACTATAAATGGCAGGCATCCTCGACATATTAGAAAGCTCTTTTGACTTGTGAAATTGGATATTAAGTGGTGAGAGCTGCCTCCAGTAGATGAGAGTTAGTCTTTAGAGACCCAGCTTGATCTTTCTCCCGCAATGCTTCCTCAATTTCTATGTGCAGCCAAGCACAAGCTTCATCCACTGGCTATTCCCGACAGCCCAACACCCCAGCACACTGTATTGATCTGGAAAATGACTAAGCAGAATCATCAGTCTCCCATTCTGTGGCACACTCCCAACCGTGACTGTCACACTCGCAGATTGTTCATTTGATTAGCATTTTGAGCTTCCAAAGCATCTGCTGGAGGCTCCCCTCCTCCCTGCCATCTACCTCAGCAGGCCTGGCAAGAAAATAGGAAACCTGCAGCGTCAGCCTCCATCACACATGACAGGACCGGACACAGTCAATGGAGAGTAGAGCAACTACTCTGCCAGTTTCTCCCCAACTTCCCTCCCAAAGCACAATTGCTGAGAGCATGCCCACCCATACAAACACCCCCTTCTGCCAGGGTTCTGCTCATCATGCCTTCTTTTTGTCTTTGAATGGCGAAGGCAGGGGGCAGCACGCCAACATGGCCGCATGACAGCAGCATGACTTAGCCCACTTATTGTTCGCAATAAGACACCAATTATGATACATTCACTTTAGGTGCAATTTAAGGTGCTATTTGTGACATATGTGCAGACATTTATATGTATTTCACACATTTCTCATTTTAAATGTGAGAACAGATTGCAACATACCTTAAAAGTGAGCACATTCTCGGACTGTCTCTGCCAAGATCTATGATAACAGCCTGTAGACTGATTTCTATGCAGAGGACCCGAGCCAAATATTCGGTGAAAATCCTTATGTTCCACTGAGCAACTCGATGCCTCTCTTTTGCTCCTCTACAGCGGCAACAGTGTACAACTTACAAATAAAGTTTTGTTCCAGCTCCCAGAAACAACACAATGTGGGTTTCCATCCAAATGCATCTCATTTTAACTCAATTTTCAGAGAATCAGCAAAAGAAATTGCAAATGTATGCAGGTTTCCATCCACTAATGTTATGCGAGTATAAAGAGTTGGCTCATCATCCCGAGTGCTGCCACAACCATTACGCGAATCACGTACTGTGCATAGAGCATCGAGTGCCACAGGGGACACCAAAATAGCCTAATGATCACAATCATAATAATAACAATAATAATCAGTTTCATTCATTTTATATATAAAACAAGTTTGGTGAGGGGTTTGCTTCCCATGAATGGCATGTTTTTTGGGGTTTTTTTTCCCATTTGCAGTTGCAGTTTTTTTGGTGCATTTTTTTGTTTGTTCGTTTGTATTTTCAGGGACGGCACCACAAAGCAGCTGCAGCCCTGATCATTCAGTCATCATTATTAAAGTTTGCCAGTTAGGTGTAGTATTTCAAAACACACCACCTGTGGCGCTGACTGAGTGGCTGACAGACGTAACTTGGGTGTTTTGACAAAAACCCGAAGCTGGCTGACAGCCTTTGCACCTCGAACCGAAATAAACGGCTGGTCTGGATCATACGGTAGCGTTTCAAACTGTTCCAGGGTTTGTCGCAGGCCTTTGTCCAACATTTCTGTTTTATTGCTGTTTCCGTCTTATATGGCTTTCTTGTTTGTTTCTTGTATTAATTCAGTGAACTTATTTGCATTTACCTTTTATCGATATGCCAACTATTCCACCTCTGTCCATCAAGTGTGATACTTTGAGGTTTTTTTCACTTGGGTTTTTTTTATATGCCAATTGACAAATGCAAAAAAAAAAAACAGCTGGAAACATACCTATTGATTCCAACACAAACCTCGCGTAAGCACATGTAATGTTACATATTGCACCTTTAATGTAACAGGGCTGTTTTACTGGTGAATAATTCAACTGTTACTTGTACCATATTTGCTGCTAACCTTCTACAAACACCAGAAACAAGGTAGCTTTGTAGCCTCTTCAAGTTAGTGGACACGTATCCAGAAGAGAAGTGTAAAATGCCTTAAAAAATCGTGGTTTATGCATCGCACCTGGCCAGTGGACAATGTACGCCTACCCTCATTTTTATAGGACTTGCAATATCTGTAATCTCTGCCTTGCCAAGCACAAATTAATGATAAAGTTTATCTGTCTGCTGAAAATACAGCTATTTGTTTACAATTACTCTTACAGGTCAAAATATATCAATGTTGTGTTAACAGCTTGCTGCTGGATCTCAAATAACAAATAAAAAATATATGAATGCAGCTCATTTAAAGACTTATTAACTCCAGCCTTCAGCACAGAGCAACACCAAAACATATCTTCGAAATGTTTATTATGATACAGTGGAAGGTTTCCATTACTTCTCATTACAGCCGGTAAAAATCCATTAGAGTCTGATTCAGAAACCCAGACTGTGGATCTCATATTCACTTAATTTCAGTTATATTACATTACACGTTTATGAGTGCAACAAAAACTGCACACATACCATAGCATGACTTTGACAAGAAAGAATGTGAAAGGCCTGTCTTTCTTTGATTTAATAGTGGAAAGTAGATGCATACTGATCTGTCTGTCTATCCCTCACACAAAGCCTGGTTCTAAGTATTAAAGAGTTATGGATAAATCGTTTTTAGAGACTGAAAATACAACAGACGGATTAAAGAGAAAAAAGACAGAGAGACAGAAGGACATAAAAGTATGTCTGCAGACAAGGCATCGTCCGACACAGAGGGACACTTGTGTAACTCTCAGAGCTTCTATAGCAAATCCCCGTCGAGAGCTTAATTAAATAATTTAAAGTGAAGTGGAATTTCCCATCATGTCTGGCTAGGCAGCTCTGGATGTTTATGGATTCTGAGCCCAGAAATGCAGAATGAACACAGACGTGAATGACATGGAAACTGTGAGTTTAAACTGCAAATAGAACAGAGAGGACACTTAAAAATCAACACATCACAGAAGAAAAACTCTAAATCTCGTGTAAAACAAAACGTTTTTAAGGCAAGAGTTTTACTTGAGATAATGAGCCACATGTACATTTAAATAATGATTTGTAATTGTATCCAGCTGGGCGCAAAATAACAGCTGAAGTAGGTTTGAGAATGCTATACTGTAGGCATACTGATCTGTGTGTGTGCATGTGTGTGTGTGTGTTTGTTCCCAGCGACAGAGCACGGCAGCTAAAACACAGGGCCCCTTGTGATGATGACCCCTTCACACTGCATGTAGGTCCAGACAAGTGTCTACCGGAGCGCTGCCACTCTCCTAGTTGTCGCACGTAAGCACCATGTGACCACGCAGCTGGCACAATCAAAGGCCGCCTTCTCCTCTCGGCAGCAGGACAGCGCCACGCCACCTCGGCCTTCAGCTCCATCGCCCATGCATCAAAACTCCATATTGCATCTGTTGCAAAATTCAGCTTTCCCTGGCCTTGTGGAGACAGTGTGTAAGCATATGTGTGTGTGTGTGTGTGTGTGTGTGTGTGTGTGTGTGGTGAAGCAGGAAACGTGCAGCACAATGTAAAGACAGGGAGGGCCAGGAAGGAAGGAAATCCTGCTTGGAAAAAAGCCCTCTGAGACAAAAGCAAAGGAACTCTCTCCAGTGTTAAGAACCTGCTGGAGAGACTTGTGTCCCTCCAGCGTGATTTTTACCTTGGCAGAAAGAATGGCTACAAGACTGTAACAAGCACAATACATCACAACATTCTGGTGTTTCTGGCTCCTGCCCGATCACCTTCCTACATGTATGAAATTGCTAGATCCATTTAGTTTTGTTTTTGCAAAGATGAATAAAATATTAAAACACATGCAAAACGCAAAGCAGAGCGCCACTGCTCAAATTAAATATGATGAAACTCTGTGCTTTAATTGAGTCCAGTTTCAAACCAAATCTCTGCAGGAAAAGGCTCTGGTGACTTATTGTTAATCCTCCTTACTATCGTTCATTTTCAGGATGCGATGCATCAAGAGACACTGCGCAAAATAAACAACTACTGTACGGCAAAGTAGAGAGAATACATTTGCACTGATAATTATAAATGCAGCCTATGAAAAATCATAAGTAATGCAGAACTAACAGTTCTGTGCTTGCAGACAGAGCAGAAAATGCAGGCTGCTTGTGTAGCGGCAGTGGCGTGAAATTAAAATGCAAGTGAGCCACTTCATCAGTTCAGGGGCCTCACACTGGGGACAGACACATGAGAGAAACTGTCTGTTATTCTCGGGGATGAGAGACTGGCCGAATCCAATTAAAAAGAGTCAAGGAGAAAAACATTTCACCTCTCCCTATACTTTGATTTCTTTCTTCTGCTTCTCCCGCTTACAAACACACAGCAAAACAGAAATGTGGCTGGAAAAAGTCAGGATTCTGGAGATTGTAGTCACTGGGGATACGTGGCCCATCCAGATAGGGATCAATAAACCTTTGTTTACAGAAAAAGTAAAAAAAAAAAAAAACAAGCAAATAATAGGAAATATGCCGGAAAACAAGAAAAACAAGAAATTTGAGGAGTAGCACATTAAACATAGGAAGATAAAAGACAGGTGTGGAATGGCTTTTGGTATTATGGAGAAATCATCAAGTCTGAATGGGACAATAAAGTAGGGCCTGTAAATGTAAATGACTATATCGTGAATGTTGTGGGCAAAGTGTCATATATTTTTTTAGGCAGGCAGCATGAGACTCGTTTTGGCGTTGTGCTGCTCTCCCTCCTTCGGCCCTGTCCCTCTCACAGACACACATTCATTTTAAATGGGCCGAGTCCCAGGGTAAATACGGTATTTTACAGAGAGCATCACGGGTTGTTTGTTGCATTCATGTTTCTAAGCCAGCGGGTGCATTAAAGCCAGTTTATAGTGATTCTTTAGCTTCTGTGGCTACTAAAGGTGTTCGGTTACTCCACTTTAACCTGCCAGAGTTGCACGGGCGTCTTGTATGGCTTTGACTGACGGCTTTGCAACAACTTTACAATTTAACCCAGTTCAAAAAAAAATTAATATGTCCATGTCCAAGAAGCGATAAAAGAATAAAGCAGCCGGTTGCTTTCTCAATATCGAGCCAATTCTCCACTTAATGTCAATCAACGAAAAAATAAAATGGCCGCTTCCTGATGGCCAAATCCAAGCATCATATGAGGACACATGTTAAATATGCACTGTCTTATCCGATCTCCCACTTAAGAAGGATACTGTTTAAATAGCTAAGAGGCTGTTCAACATGGTGTCAGTCTCCTTCATGCTCCCACTGACCTAACCTTCTTCAGGACTGCCTGCGGGTAATATAATAAAATATCCAAGACGTAAACAAATGTAAACACTGAGAGAGAGATGAGGAACTTGTATATACAAATCCACAGACAGATACACACTTGAAACACCTAGGTTTCTGAGAACTAGTTAATGATCCTTCTCAGCATCTGTTTTCTCCATTAGGCTCAACTTCCTGCAGCATTTTCAATGGAAAAAAAAAAAAGAAAAAAAAAGCACTGCCTTAAAGTCTCCGGTAACGTGTTTGTTGAACAGGCTACAACAGTCAGTACAGCAGTCAATATTCAGTCACTAGTGATTAATAGTAATTCCACGATGCACTTAGTCATTTCAATATATGCAAGGATGAAAAAGGTTTTAAACATTATACAGCGGTTGCTCCGCAGTTCAACGGGCTTTTGTTGGGGAGAGGACGGCAGCAGCTGAGGGACCACTTAATGAACTGCAAAGCTCTTTGGAATATATTAAGTTAACTTGTGATTCAGATCTCCCTCCAGAATCAGGACATGAAAGGTTTCCTCCACTGTACCTTCTTCTATTCTCCACTAAGTGCTTATCATGCAAGCGAATGGCTTTCAAATTCTCTCTATCAACACAGCGAACAATGGGACGGACTAAGCAAAGGATTTCATTTGACACAGTGACAAAAAAAAAAAAAAAAGCGCAGAAATGCAGAGACCTCATTAGAGTGCCTGTTTACATTATGTCTTGATTTGTTCCTTTCATTGAGATATTTCTAAGGATGACTGTCATTTTATTGGCTCACAGCTGTCCAAAATAAACACCAGTGTCCACCGCCGCCCACTATCTCCAGCTATAATTGTTCATTACATAAGATAGGCCTGAGATATACCAGACAGCTTCCCCAGAGCCTCTCTATCACTGCCAGACTACTGTGGAAGCCATGAATTAAAGCCAAGTACATGAAGGGTAAGAGGTGGGGCTTTAACAGAGATTTTAACCAAGAAAGACTAATTCAAACTTTCCACTACTGACACCTACAAAAAGTAATCTGAAAACTTTTTCCACCAGAGGTTCCACACAGCTAAAAAAAAACAGGGTCAAACTGTCCCGGGACAAAGTGCTGTAACCATCCTTGTTCTCCTTGTTGTTTTCCACTACCTGAATGGTACAGAATGTGTGAGGTGCATTGTGTTTGGGTCCCACGGATCAGTAGCAACGATCTCTGCTCTACTGTTCAACTTGGGCTACCGGCCGGAGCCTCATTGTTCCCCAGCATTTCCTAACCTCGGAGGAATTTCTCCTCCAGGAAATATGGTTTACAAGGGAAGGCACCAAGCCCAGCCACTCGCGGAGACCAACTCCAACCCCCTTTACACTTCACCCTCCTGGCAGTATCTACTGCACGATCAGATCCACCCTGTTCTCTTTCACCCCTCCGGCAATATCCCTCCTACGCCGCTCCCTGCTGGTACTTGGAGTCCCCTGGATTATCTCACTGGGGGGTGGCACGGAGGGGGGGTGGGGATTGTCCTAAATTCTGACCTTAAGACACGGAAAGTCGTGTGGTTTATGAGCACTGGCTCTAGTGTGGCAGTAGAGGAAGTGGGGGAGGCTGAGGTGAGTGTTTGTGTGTGATCAGATGAAAGTCTTCAATATGACCCCTCTCCCCAGTGGGGCTCTCTTTGATCATCCTGAGCATCACCCACATTACTTCACAAGTCGATAAGACAGTAGGTAATTGTAACTCCTTGTCTTTGTCTCTCACTTTCTTGCTTCTTTATCGTCATCATCATCCAGCTCCACCAGTTACAACCCACAGCTAAACAAACACTGGGCTATATATTCACTGTCAGATCTCAGTCTGATGCACCACTACTCCCCACATTCCCACCCTGAACAGAGTTCCCTTGTAAGGATCAGTCACTTCTGAAATGAATCCCAGTTCCAACACTACAGGGGAGATAAAGGGAAGAAGGGGGAGGTTGCATGCCCCAAACCCCCATCAGGACAGAGGACACATTCCCTCATGTAATAGCTTCCTCCTCTTCTCCAGTGATGCCACTTCTAAGAAAGGCCAAGCACGATCTGGGCAGATAAAGCTCCATCCCCTCCCTGGTCCCTCTGTCCTCCTATTGAAAACATCTGGGCAGTGGGAGGGGGGGGTCTGGGTGTACGCATTCATACATGTGGCCTGGGAAATAGCGCTCTTAATGACACACAACACAGTGCACCCTCGACCCTAGTTCTCTGCAAAGTTCCCAGTGAGCTGCTGAGAAAAATACAATGGGTGCCATCCAACTCACAGAACTGTATTCGTGCTGTCAAACATGAGATAAAAAGGCCACATTGTGCTAATTCACATCCTCATCATCCAAAGAATGCAAATAACAGAGTTAAAATGCTTGATTACACAGGAACAACGTTTTTTTCAGCTTGCAGACATAAACAGTGACCATTTCTGGTGTTTCCCTTTTGGTGTTGTTTTATGTAATACCATCAAACTGACAGCATATAATTTCAACGTAGCAATAATAAGTCTTTGCACTCTGAGTGTGGCTGGAGAGACGTGTTGCCAGCTGGGTGCTAGCCCCACTGGTTTTCATTTGAGTCCACCTGTGCCGTCCTTGGCAGAACTCCCTGTTTTTCTGGGTTTGATCAGGAAAGAACGCAAACTGCACTCTCCTATATTCTCTATGCTGCGGGTAGCGGAGTAATCACATGGATGGAGTAGTACTGTACAGAGTGCTCTAACCTGAGTTTACATTTTCTGTTTGTCATGAGGCAACAACCTGACACACTTAACTTTCTAAGTGTGCATCGTGGTAAAAAAAAAAAAAAAAAGTACTTAGTGGCAATTAGGATAAGAATATGATTCTACAAATGCAAACGCCGTCATTAAATATTCATTTTGTTGTGATTTGTGGTTTACCAGCCTTTTTATCATCACTGTATGAAAAAAAAAAAAAAAAACAGCCTCTGAGCAAGTAAAAGGAGCAAGAAAGGATTAGCATTTGCTGTGCAAGTAGCTGCTAAAGCAGTGCCATGCCTCTTTGTAACTGCTTTCCCAATTTCACACTTGAAGTCTGAAAGGTTAATATTCACCAAAGGGTTGGGATCATTGAGTATTAGAGGTAAAACTGTCAAAGCGAGTTTTGCTCACGTCGTGAAAAGAAAGCAGCTTGCAAGAGGGATGGATTGCACAGGTTATTAACATGTAACACTTAGTGGGCGAGTCGCTCCGGAGCATGATGCACCGTGCATACTAAACAGGCTGGCTGTTTTTGTTTTTTTGTTTGTTTGTTTGTTTGTTTGTTCGCTCTGGGGTTTCATTTCCTTGGTAAGAAAAAAAAAAAAAAACAACAAAAAAAAAACGTGCACCTTAAAACAGTTCTCAAAACTCACCGAGAGAAACTCCAGCGTCCCGACATAATCCCGTTCAGTCTTTAAAAGTTCATTTAGGACGCACACTCGTAAACGGAGCTGTTTCTCCAGGTCCTTCCCGCTTTCAGCTCTGTGCTCAGTCCTGCTCTCCTCAGTCATTGTCAGTAAATAAAACGCAAACGTGTTTTTCCTCCGGCAAAGTTTCACATCACACACGGGCGGCGTTTCAGTGGGGAAAGTGTAAAGTTCTCAGCATGGTCCAAAACTGAAGGTGCAACCGGTATCTTCACTCCAAAGTCCTCGGGACAAGGAGGGGGGGGTGGGTGGGGGGATGGGGGGGGGGGGACCC
>JAPQRN010000014.1:13854460-13864726 GCA_037367275.1 Coranthus polyacanthus | reverse complement strand
GGTGGGTGGGTGGATGGGGGGGGGGGGCCGCGAAAAGAAGGATGCATGGAAAACAGGCGAGTTTATATATATAAAAAAAAAAAAAAAGAAAAGAAAGAAAAACAAAAAGGAAAGTTACACAGTGACGTGAGACAGCTGCCCACTCGGCGTGACTGAGGAGTGTACAACAACTGGACGCAAAGTTGAGTCCATGTGACTCCTAAAATCTTCATCCTAATCCAGCCTTCCTCCAGCGGGAGGACCAGTGTCAAGCGAGCGACAATACGCCTTCCTTTTCCGGTCACCGTTTTCAAAATAAAACTACGCCAAAACACGTCGAATCGACCAAAACCAAACTAACATGTTTAATCAGGAAGCGTTCACCGCCACAGACCGTCCGCTTTCCGTTGAGGGGCGTCTTTTTTTTTATTATTCACAGTGGTGAAACGATGCCATCATCCGCGTTTGCAGTTCTTCTTTTTGACACCGTGCTGTTATTTTGGAGGAACGGTAGCTTCGTTTTGTTAGTTATTGTGGCTGAATTAGATGCATCGACGCAACACGGGACAGGAAATTGCTCCTGAAGTTTCTATCCTATTCCGGCAAATCCAGCCTAATGTAAACGATGTAAATCGGAAACCGCGTAAATTACAAATCTGAAATAGATGGGAGTGAAACATGAAAAAAACAGAAGACACAGTGAAACGATGTGAAGGACCCAAAGCAGTTCTGTCCCTGAGTCAACAAAAAAAAAAGTGCTACTGAAGCAGTTAACCAAAGAATTATGATGTGTTACTTCAATAACTCCCCCTTTTCTTTCCACTTGTAATAAAGTACAGCAGATGCCTAATGAATTTCAGCCATAAAACTTCGGCTTATACCATTAACTTGCAAATGAGCTTAATATCGGTGTTAGTGAATAGGAAACTTAATTGCATACTTTTAGTACATTAATACTTTAGATTGTTATTCATTACTGGGCCAAGAGAGACGTCGTAAAGTGTGCTTCTGCATGTAAAAATACTAAAACATTAAAATCTCTGAGCTGAAAGAGCTCGTAGACGAGGCAGCTGTAAACCTCTCATAAAATACTTACTTTATATGTGTTTGTTTGCAAAGTTTCCACAGGAGAACAATGTAATGTTTGCACTGGCACCAAAGTTCTGGCAACGTGATCTTATCTCTAAAAGTAATTAACACGTTTCAATAGAATAAGTAAAGTGCAGAGGGAATGATGCGCTTGCACTGCGCGAGGCCTGATGTCCTTCTCTAACTATCTCTCACCACAGACTGTCCCTTGAGGTCGGCTTTGTCAGTGATTGAGTTTGCAAACGCATTCCCCAAAAAAAAAAACAATTATGAAAAAAGAAAGCTGAGAAAGTGGGAGCCACCAAAACCAAGTGCAAGGTTATTACGTTCATCACGTGACCATTAAGAGAAGTTTAGGAACGCTGAGCCTTTTTTCCACCTCCGCGATGAGGCTTTAATGCATCGCAATTACTAATTAATAATAAAACATGCTCGTGCTAAAATTTGGAAGATGGCTGTAGGTTTCAGATGAACATGGGGAGGACGATGTGTTGTGGTCTGAAGTTCCTCCCGCAGGAAATTTTGAGCATGAAACACTTTCTGCATTCTAGTGAGTTTTTATGCACCAATTTATGTCCTTTTTTGTATCAGTTTATGGTGGAAATTGTTTTATACGTATGGAAGAAAAAACAAAGTTCAGACACCAGGTGAGATTTCAAAATCTAATACAACATAATAGGCTTTCGGGTGTTCTCTGTTATTTTCAAATATTTATTCTCAAACGTGCGTGAAAAATCATTTAAAAATCTATTTTATAAACCCCTGGATTTCAGCAGCTCGTGTGTTGATTTCTGCCCATGTTCAGAACTTTCTGCACATTCACAACACACCACACCCGTGTTTTAGGAATACTGAAGCAGAAAGGGCCAGTCGTAGAATGTGGTGAAGTGTTTATATACCGAATTAGAGACAGTCAGAGTCATTTTGCGCCTGGGTAAATAGCAGCCTCTTGAAAGACTTGTAAAGAGCATTCTGACGGAGCCATTTGCAACCCACAAGAATGACTTCAGGATTAACACCGGGATTCAGGTAACTCCTTTCTGCAGTAAATTCATTCACTTTAGTCCTTGACATTTTTATGCATCTCAGTATATTGTGCAGTGTAGTCTGTCGAGTGTATTGGATCACATTCACCAAAAGAGAAAAAAAGAAATGGTGACTACTACCCTAATGTATCAAAACCTGAGGGAATATTTATTTTATGGCCCGTTTTATGTCTCAATTACAGATTAGTATAACTTTTGTGAGGTGAAATGAGGGCATCAATGTGAAACAGGACTAAATCTTGACATGTACTATACTCTGGTGGTGTAATTTGGTACTGCATGCGTTTTGTGCATTTCTTTATGATTTGGGGATGTGGTGCACTGTTTTATTGTTACCACCAGAGAGCGCTGTTGGTTTTTTGACTGACACTGATCCTGCAGTGAGGCAGGAAAAAAAAGTTTTCCGCCATACAGACCTAGACCAGGCCTTATAGTGGCTCCATTTACTGACAAAGTCTGGATGGGCCTGGATCCCAGAATGACAGTTCATGTACTAAATTTAGTCCCAGGCTGAAAAAGAGGATAAAAACCCTCGACTATATTAGTGGTAGACCGAGTTAATTCTGGTTTTATATTAGCCATTCCAGTGCAGGTAAATTTCCACTCTCAAATTTTATTGCCCATGACTTTGGTCTGTGGAATTAACTTCTATTATTTGTGGTTTTGTGCTGCCGGTGCCTTGCTGAGAGCTGCCAGGAAGTGTGTGCTCTGTTCTTCCCATTGGAAAAGGAGTGTCAGACTGACAGTTGCTGCCATTCCTCTGATATTCGCCTTTAAAATCAAACATGACCAGAGATAAATGTGTGAATTCACAATGATATGGACACGTATGCCCATATTTCCACCCATACAGCATAAAACGTATCAGTTTATGGCGGCCAAAACCAACATTCCTCCGACACATATCTGCTGCAGTGTCAGTCAAACAAACTACAGATTCAGTCCTGTCTATCTAAATGGAGAAAATCACTTAGTGGACATATCTAGGTATGTAGGGGAGGCTGAGGTGGGTTTTCAATCATGATTACTCTGACTTTTTTGACCCTGCCTTGGGCCTGTAGGAAAAATTGAATCTTGATACTTACTGATGTCTTAAAAACATTTTATTTGGCTGATTTGTAAATAGCCGGACGGCAGCTCCTTTAAACAGTTGAAGAAAAACAAATATACGCCAAAACGCCACTCTGTATCATTTAAACACGGACGTTTTGCTCACACGGCAGAGCGACTAATTCTTTACAAAAAGGGCATTCATACTGAGCTTCAGGTTATAATGAGTAACAACCTCTGCATTGTGATTTGCGCTGGTTCATTGCAGTGGTGCACACTTTGCAAACATTAAGTAGCATAATAAAGTACTTGCAACACAAACCTGCTTTATGTTTATACTATTTTTAGCACTTTCACCTGGAATAGGCAGTAAATAAAGGTAATGTGAGACACAATAAATAATACAAGCTGACCAAGATAGAAAAGAGCTTGTGCTACACCAACGTTTGTTTAGACTTGTGCTCCTCGGATAAAGTAGGATCAGAAGGATTTCTTTAGGCACCCCGTTCATAATACATGGCACACAGACACAAAGCCAAAAACGTTACGAACCATTTGCAGACAATCAGTGTTGGGAAGGTTCTCCGGCAATCGATTTTGAAACAAGCGATCCAATCAAAATTGACACACAAATATGTGAATGCATACTGGCAAATGGATGACGCATAAAGACAAGTCCTTGTAAACCATCCGGCGCTTGATGGTGTTGCGCAGCTTGCCCCAGTGGTTTTGCAGACCAGCCAGAAGAAAGCATCCCTGCATGCTAGGCAAACAGAATGAATGTTATATTCTACATGAACTTTTTACTGAAAGCAATATATTCAGATGAAACCCCTTTATAACAACAACCTTTTTCTCAGCAACTGTGACCCGACAGTACATTTATTTTTGTAACTGAATCACTGTTACCGCAACTTCTCAACCTTGCATAATAAAAGCAATTTCTTAAACCCTTTCTTCTATCATATTGACTAAGACGGTCTAAGTTGATGACTGGATCTACAATAGTCTAACCAGCACTCGTAAATCATTGTTCACTTTACTGACTCTTATTCTGTTCTCTAACCTCTATGCTCTGTTGCCAAGGCCCTATGTTATGCATTTTGCTTAGTCTGATTTCTATTACTGTAAGCAAGTCTTTGTGCTTTGTAATGCAACAGATGGACGCCTGTGGCCTGCAGATGTCTGAGTAAGTCTAAATGTCACTTGTGTTTCATCTGTGTTATTTGTTTCATGCAGATGGATGACTGCATGAGCACACAGTGGTTTATCTTCAGTCTGGGGATCATGAATTAAAAGTAGGTTCTCGTCAATGACTTGCCTCCCCCTAAATCCTATATTCACTGTGAGTGTGACTAATTATTCTGGCTGCCAAATGGCCCATTTTGCCTCCAAACTGTGCAGCATCTTTAACCTCCGTCAACCTCCTTTTACTACTTCTCCCCTCAGGGTCAAAAGGTCATAGATGTGCACTCACAGCCGTGCTCAGGGTCAGCTGGGATCTCTCAGATCGTGCAGAGGGAACGAGACATCACAAAGAGCTGCAGTTAGCCCCACAGTTTGAGCAGACCCCTCCTCATCACCACCGCTGCTGGTTCAGGCCCTGTTCTCAGGCTGCACGCTTATCAAAGAGCTCATTCACACCCCTCAGCACATTTTGAGAGCAAAAGACGAACAAGATGATTTACTGGACCCTGGTGCCGTTCTGAGATTGTACAGCCGTAGACTTGGCTCTTTGTAAGATGCTCGTTTCTTCACCTTCCCGCAGACCACAGCCCGAAGCAGTACCACACGCCCAGGTTGGGCTTCCTCTGCATTAAAACAACACAGAGACCACCACACTGACCACCACTACATCTCTGGGTCCAACACGTCACGCTTAAACAACCAGCCAACGTTACAGCCCTCACTAGAAAGCGTTTTCACTCTACAAATCCCTGAACATGATATACGTGGAACGCAAAGCAAGCATTTTATGAATATGCTTCTGTACGCAGCTGTCGTGGTGCTTAAAAACACTTCAGTTTCTGAGTTTATGTTGCTCTTGGAAAAATATCTCTGTCAGTAAACCCCTCTTTTAACATTGGTACATTCAATTTAAGCGTTGGCCACATTTTCCACTAGAGAGGAGGATTTTTAAATGTGTTTTTATATGTCTCGAACAAAGATGTAGTGACTCTTCACTCAACGTGATGAGCTGATAGGTGTTCTTCTGTGCCTGGTAAAGTAACTTGCACGTATATATAGAAACTTTTCGACTTTTTTGCTAAGCATAACATGCCAAATTATATGGTGATGCCCAAACATAGTGCCTGTATTTTATGTAAAAGTTCATAATTAAAGTTTTCTGAAAATAAAGATGAGACTCAGTCTATCTAATGCTGAATATAAAGGCCTGTGTTTTTAAAAATATCTTTAATTGAACTGTATAAATAACACACCTTTATTCTGTCTTCCTACATCTGCATTAGACTGCATGGGGTCAAAACGCATTTCTGTCCACATCTGTTGACATGGAGGACAGGATGTGTTTAGGGTCTGTTGTACAGTAAATGCGTGTAAAACAGGTGGCGCTCTGTTGACACTGGAGAGAAGCATTTGAAAAATGTGCTGCTGCCATGCAATCACAAAAGAAAAAGGCTGGTAGTTGACTTAGACATTTAATCACTGTGTTGGGTGATAAGTAAAGGATCAAACAGAGGCACGAAAGGCTTGGAATAATAGGGAGAGCCACCTAAAGCTCCACAGAGGGATTCCTAGTGAAGCCAGGCCAAGAACCTGACAGAGCTGGTAACTGGTGATCTCAGTGGCTTTGGGATATCGAGGTATAAGTGAACAGGAAGCTGGGGACTAAGGAACTTAATGGGCTCTTAAAGTCTGAATGAACAAACAATACCCTGTTGTTACTGTTCAAGCAAAAGACTCAAAACTGATGACACTTTGTCTTATCTTCAGTCTTTTTAGACTGAATGACAATGAATTAGAAAAACAATATTATCATTAATAGGTGACAGGAAATCTGAACTGAATGAGCATCCTTGCATTAAGACGGATCAGTGGACAGAACACCACATTTGACAGTATAAGAGCAATGGGATGTTTATGCAAAACAACAGAGTAGATGAGTGCCTTCTTTAAAGAACCCGAACCGAAAACCCTGGAAGAACAAGCCTGTTGTTGTGATATGAAGATAAGTTACTTGATACAGTCCATGCCTCCACACAGAGAACTTGCACGCGTTTTGAATACAATGAGACAGACTGAGATGTGATAGTGAGTAAAGAATATACTGTTTGCGCTCACTGTTCGTTATGGATGGACAAACAAACCAGATTTAACACCACCTGGATATCATCCGCCCCGAGCGCACCGTGCGCACGGCGCGGAGAGGGATCCAGTTACCAACTTTGCCGACACTGGGCCACGTGACTCGGGTCCTCCTCATTTTAAAAAGGGCTGCTACCATACAATTCCCTCCACAGCTTCAAAGGGCTGGTAAAGGCTTCCCCTGTGCCAGTTGACCGACTTTCGCACCTTCTGTGTCAGAGAAGTACCGAAGTGAGACTGTTCCGCGGAAAGAAGAAAGTGACTTTGGCAATCTGCTGATGGTGCGCTCGGCCGAGTTATTTGACTTTCACTCACACATTTCTTCTCCTGATATATTGGTTTGCATCCTGCAAAGTAGCCCCGGCGGTGTCTTCCCTCTTTGAGCTGCTGGACCAGGATGGCACTGGACCACCGGAGCGTATTTCGCGCCTCGGTTTTACTGACTTGTGTGATAATCTGCAGTAACGTGCTATGTCCCGTCGGTGCCTATCTCTACAACAACCGCTACGCAGGGTGAGTAAAGACCCCCATTTAGCGGTGCCCATGAGATCCTGTACATGCTGGAGCTTATATTCGTGTTCAGAGGGAGCTGAGACTGCGGGAAAAGCGCACCGTCTGTGGGGACTATCAACACATCAGGAGACGGGCTTATCTTATGATGAAAGTAGAGAAAATGAACAAAGAGTCTTTATGCTCACCATGTCCTTCATGGGACATATACGCCGTTTGAGACACAGTATATCATTTCGGTCTGTGCATTTTGAAATACTATTATCAGACTTCACTGATACCTTGTTTAAGCCTCCATCTGTTCTGTTGTGTTGCAGAGGCTTTTATATTGTCTCTGACAGGCGTCTCCAACGCTGAGATGCTCGCAGCATTGCTTGTCATCCAGCTCAAACTATCATTGTCATTTCAAATAATGTAGTTCTGAGATGGCAGATGGCTTCTCAGCAGAGTGCATCCATACATAATTTGTCGTCTCTAATTACAAGAAAGAACGACACTGACATGCCAGTCATTTTGTGTCGAAGGTCCTTGCATCCTTGATGACCAGCAGGGTGATTAGATGATAGCTAGAAACATTAAAAAAAAATAGTCTCTTAAAAAGTACATAGACCAGAGACCTTCTCATCCTGAAATATTGAGGGCATGACCTCAATATCCTCAGGTACACACAGTCATGGACACACCATCTCACCACATGCAGCTTTAAAGCAGCAACTCGCAGGATTTGACGTTGGCTGTGAATTTTGGGTAGCAATTGGACAAATAGTCACTGGGAACCTGTAAAGCTAGACATATACTTAGCAGTTTGGATAAACATGTAGAAGTCAGGACTTTAGCATGTTAAGGTATTTATGGTGTTTTCCAAAAGAGCTTTTGATGTAGATTAGCAGGGGCATACAGGGGCCACCTCAGCTGGAAACCCCCTGCCTGTCTGTCTCAAGCAACATATATTTTGGATGAACTCCAAAAATTGCGTAATTCACACTACCCATGGTTTGACAATGTAGAAAACTAAAGGCAAATACACCACAGCCCTGAAAGATATCCATAAACAAATGTTATTACCAATTAATGCATCATCTTGATGTTATGATTCTACAAGAATCGGACGCTGCAAAAGGAGTGATGGTACAAAATATTACTATGGTACTATAGCTTAACCACTTCTGAGAGTCTGTGTCTTAGTTTAAGGGCCAGATCGTCTGAAAAACAGATTGCTTCCATCCCAGAAGGAACTGCTGTGGAAATCAAAGAGTGACAACTTAAAGACAGCTTTAGTCCAGATTGCCCTGCAGCTGGTAAATGCAAAGCGAACGGGCCGCTGCCAAACCAGAGCTGTAACAAAAACAGTATGTCATCTTTGAGAATCACTTAAGGATAAAGAAATGGTTCAGTCTGGACTAGAGTGGAGCTCAGAGGTGCCACTTTATTTTAACAGCAGCTGCAGCACGGCAAGCAGTGGCGAAAACCAAAAAGCCCTACCTACTGACATCAGCAAGAGTTGATTGAAGATATGGAAATACATCTTTCTCTGATGTTTCATATTATACTACCAGCTTGTGTTTCAGTGTGTAAGCTGTCTAGAGGCTGTCTCGGGCTCTCTGTCTTATCAGTTTTAGGCACATCTTACCGTCCTAAGAATATTCTCAACACCAAAAACAACTTGTTGCCTGTCCACTTTGAAGTCCATCTTCTATCACCGCTGTTGCTGTGGAAACGGGATGTTTTTTTGACAGTGTGTTGTAGTTACTGAAATGAGGTGGCCACTCATGTTGGGTGCCATGCTGCTTTTGTTCCCCACACATCAGAGTGGCCGGCTACACCTTTGTTCAGGAAGCCCAGCTTCCTGTGTACCATTGTAAAAAGCTCTTTAAAAAACAGAAGAGCAGAAGACGCGAACAGTCAAAGGAAGACACTTAAATAGTGGAACAGACAGAACCTGGCAGACAGTAACTGGGTACGCACAGACAGTCTATGATGAAAAGAATATTTGGCAGCATATTACCTTTAAGGTGAACCCAAGTACTGTGATGTGCAGAATAATGATCTATGTAAGATTCATGATGAGGATACAGAGTGCCTTTGTTTGTAAAAAGATGTGGTTTGCTGAATCAGTTAGAAACACTACCAAGCTTCTATATCTGCTTACAGTTTTTCTGTCTATTATCTGTGAAGATATAAAGAATAACAAAATTTGATAATTACCGCCACTGGGAGGTTATGTTTTCATTACATTTTGTTTTTTTTGTCTCTCAGAGTGCACTTCTCATGTTCTTCCACCAACTTATTCTATAACAAATGACTCCATTAACTAAAACTAAATTGCTGATTTGTATTTTATTGACTAAATAATGAGTGAAGTACTTAAGATGATGAAAATGTGTGCTAGACTCTTTACACATAAACAGGTGGGTTCTTTTACATCAATATACAAATCGGCGAATGATTGATAGTTGTACAGTATGGAAATTTGAAACAGCTGCTGCTTCTGTATCTGCCAAAGAGTCGTTCCAGGTGCTACCTGCAGAGCTGGAAACGACGAAATATAATCCTATAATGATGTGTCAGAGAGATTGTTTGACTGGGGTTTAACCCTGTTATCTCTAGCACTCTAAAAGAGGAGCCACCCATTTCTACATCAAACATCTGCTATTGTAAGTGCCACCTTCAATCAGGACAAAAGGTGGTTGCATTACCTGTGACGCCATGGCCCAGATGTTTTTGAAATTAAGTGCACTTAGCGGAAATGGATCCAAGCCCTGCTATAGGAATTTTAGTGGTGTAAAGGTCCTCAGGGGCGTTTTGATCCAAGCTGTAATCTAACACTTACGGGAGCTTTGTAATTTTTTGCAGTGATCAAGTCTTCAGGATAACTCCAAGTAATGAGGAGGAGGTTCGAGTGGTCAAGAAAATCCTGGGACATATGAAGGTTGTTTTTTTTTTTATATTATTATCTCCTTCACATACACATACTATATATTTTCAATGTCATTCCATATTTAGAACTGTAATTAAAATCACTGAATCGCTTTGGATGTTTTTTTTTCCGATAGCATTTTAGATTCATTTTATATTTTTCTGACTCTAAAAGTTATTTTGCTCTTACTTCTTTGTTGTCGTTTAAGTGTTTCTCTCACTTACTGCCATATTAAATGGTATTATTTAGTCAAATTCTGGCCACACCTGTTCCACTGGAGTTTCTATAGAGGATGACACTCGACCACAAACAGTGAGGTGTGACGATGATGGTAAAAGTGCGTGTGTG
>JAPQRN010000014.1:13841138-13853914 GCA_037367275.1 Coranthus polyacanthus | reverse complement strand
CCCCCCCCCCCCCCCCCCCCCCCCCCCCCCCCCCCCCCCCCCGACGGGGAGACTGCGATAAGCAAAACAGAGAGACATCTGTCACAAACCTGTCTGAGAGACTGAGGTACTGATAGAAGACTTTATGTTCTTTCAGAGGGGAAATCAGAGAAGACTCTTCATTATGGGACTGAATGCCTGGATCTCTTACAGTTTACAAACTACATGAACATGTGTTTCCAAGATAGTGAAATTAGGGGAAACCCTGGAGGACACGAAGGCCTGCTTTCTTTTTCCAAAGTCATTTGGGATTAATTACCCATCAGCCTCGCGAGCATGCATGACCGTTCATTGCACAATGTTTGAGTTTGAAAATAGAAAGCAAAGATTTTTTTTGAGATGCATAAAACGTGTGATGCAATTCTTGCCCTGCCCTTAACTAAAGAAATTATTGTTGACAAACCGTCAAAGGGTTTTTCAAATCAGCTTCTTAGTTGGTTTATTTGAGAAAACAGGGTGTGCTGTATTCTGCATCTGTAGATCATTGGGTTGGCGTTTAGAGCAGTTGTGCTCATGAAATATCAAAGCATATTTATGGCAATATTGTTTCCCAGCAATGGCTAAGAGAACACAGACCATAAAAGTCTTGCTTTGGTGATCAGGAAACACCACTGATTACAGAACTGAGTCAGTCAAATCCATTATTCAATCAGTATCTGAAAAGTAGCAGATCTGTTTTTTTAAGCATCAGGCAAAATCGTAAACACAGAAAAGATGTGGAAAAATTCCTAATCTTAATTTGTTCGAGTTTCCCACTGATAGAAACACTGACTCCTGGGTGTTCAGTCAGTCTTTCGTGTAGACAGGACAGTGGATATCCCACGGCAGAGTAAAGTTTTTGGGATAGATAAATCAAACCCCTGCACGTCAAAAGAGCAGCGTTTATTCTGTATTTATTCTGTTCGGGCTGTATTTGAGATGCTTCATCAACTACTTAAAGGCAAGTCATCTGTCCATGTTCAGGTTAGTTTTTTTTTTTTTTAAAGCGGTCCAGGATTAAATCAGCTCTGAACATGGAAAGAGCAGAAGAGGGCAAAAGAGGTCTCAGTAAATGTTTATGATTTGTGGTGAGGGATACCAGGAGAGAGCCAGGCTGCTGGTCAGGATCTGGCTGGAGTTTTATGTGTGGCAGGGCAGTGGACACAATGCTCCAAGGCCAACCTAGACAGTTGCAGTTACTGTTTGGACAGCTGTGGTCAAGTGTTTTCAGTAGCTTCGCCTCACTGCGATGACTACAGTGCCAGAGTCAACCATTTCGCCCTCAGGCAAAGCATGAGGTTAATAACAAATAACTACTGTACACTACAGGATTCAGTAGAATCTACCCATCAACAACTTATTTCAGTGATTTTGTTAGGCTACCTGTAGGGCCGATTGGTCGAACATTTAACCTGTTCCCATTAAGATTTTATCTGGATTTACTTGGTGTCCACCACGCACCTGTTGGTGGGTAGGTCATTCTCGCAACATATTCTTCGGGAGTTTGTGTTTTACATTCACAGAAGCAGCAACAGCGGTTTGGCTCAGACATAGTAAATAGCTTGACGTGTGATAGACACCATGAGCAGATAGAGGATTATCTACAGAAACTATCAGCAACAGAAGGTGTTACAAGCCGAAAGTAAACATCCCAGTCCCGAAGGCGCCGTTTGACTGACAGGTGCACTCCCAGCAGCCCAGTGCAGAAACACAACAACACTTGAACGCACTCAGTACAGGAAATACCTTTACTAAAACTATGCATGCCAGATAGGACGTTTCCACATCCTTGATTTTCTCAAAAAAGTCAATAATTGCTTTTGTGCCTCTTATCACTTCAACCTCAGGAGTTGCACAAATGTTTAATGTGTTAATACTTAACAATCCAACATGAGGCCCTGCAACATGTCAAACAGCTTTTAAAATGCAGATAAAATACAGTTTTGATATTGTTATAATACGTATTAAATGTCTTCTATGCTTCACATTTAAACACTCCCTGCAGCTTCACCTCATCAGCCTTAGGTAACTTTTTATTGAACCATTACTTCATCAACCAACACAACACAAATTCAATTTATAGCTCTGTTATATACAGAGATACACACTAAAAAGGAAATTAAAAAAAAGCATAAATGATCCGGAGATAAAGGATTTATGAAGCGGACAAAGAACATCTAGTGCTCATAAATACAACTATAAAATTTCAACTTAGGAGAATTGTTTGTGAGGAGTTGTGTTATCTGATCGGAGATATTCGAGTGGCTTTTAGGCATATGCGTTCTGGATTTGTTTGGCTAACAGAGGAGCAGTGCTGGAACATTTGGGGTACTTAACCATTTGGAAACAACCATAAAAGTGTAGCAGTATAGAGCGGTTTATATCGGGGGGTACCAAACCTTCCAGCAGAGTTTTTTGAACCCCTTTGGCTCTAAACAAGATGAATTAACCTGGTATGCATTCTGTAAACCATTAAACCAATTGACACATTAACAAGTGTGCGTGCCAGCCTGTATGTCTCAGCCCCCGTGCAAATGAAAGCCAGCTGAGGATGTTCAAACATGTCTGCAAACACAGGGCACTGCATGTATAGTATACGCTGTACTCTCGACTGGGAGTTATAAGTAT
Organism: Coranthus polyacanthus; assembly: GCA_037367275.1. NCBI lineage: Eukaryota > Metazoa > Chordata > Actinopteri > Kurtiformes > Apogonidae > Coranthus > Coranthus polyacanthus. Next base: position 13,851,268 of record JAPQRN010000014.1, on the reverse strand, counting down.
AAAAAAATCAATGTAAAAGAATTTTGTTTTCCTATTTGCTGAACATGCTGTTTTCCTTATTCTTCTGCTTTCTTTCTCTCTCATTGTTATTTCATCCGAGTTACCACATGGTGTCTGTGTTTATTTGGTTGGCCAGAATGTTTGGTTAATGGACTGGTTGTTAGAGCTAAACTGTCATGGCCTGATAACAGCCGCTGAAGGACAAAATTTTCACTACTAATGTGAGGTCAGACAGTTGAAGGGTAGCACAGTTATTTACTGCAGGTTGTTAAAAGGATACATCACAGTATGACTCAGTCCATCGCTGGAAGGGAGAGACAAGAGGAATGTTAAAATCTTAAAACAATTTGGTCATTATCACTAAACAGTTGGTGCTGTTTTGAACAACCGGCAGCCAAGATAATAGTGTCTTTCATGGAATCAGTTCATTTAATCAGTCAACTTAGTTCAGTAGAGAGTAAAGATGGCATGAGTCCAATGGGGCAATGCAGCATAATACTTCCAAAACTGATGAGTAATATCTCTCTTTAATAAAACTTCATCATCCCGTCTACAGTACAGTACAGTATCTGCAGTACTGTGCAAAAGTCTGAGGCCGCCTTTAGCTGTGTTGTTTTCGCAGGGCAGTAAAAGACATGAAAAAAAAATCACATCTAAATGTCTTCTACAAGCAAAAGTCAGAATTCAGTGTGACCTCTGTTCCCTTGTCAAAAAGTAGCCCAAACAATAAGAAACATTTGACATGTTTTGAATGAAACCTGATGTAAAACATCAGGAGATTAGTGCAATAAATCTCATATAGTCTGAACAAGAGTTCAAGTCATGCTAAGTGCAAAGGGAGGTCACACATTTGCTTCCATTTGATTACATTTTTCGAGTATTTCATTGCAGAATTTGCCAAAAGCAGACATTTTAACATTTGTGCAATAGATTTTCAGAAAAATACAGATCCAAATTCAGACAACTTTAATTAATATCAAAAGTACAATTCATTTGCGGCAAACCCAGTCCACACACACACACACACCTTCCACTCAAAAAAACTCCCAGATAAGGCTGTTATATGTCAAAGACCACAGATCGACATACATGGGTCAGTACAAGGAACAACGATCAACGGTAAATAAAAGAGTTGATCTAAATAAATAACTAGCGTAAATAAGCAAACAGTAAAATCTGAAATGAACAATAAAGAGAATATACATTCAGTACATTGTGATGAAGTCTTTTATTTCAATCACAAACTCTATCCATCAATGCAATATCCTGCAGGGTGCTTGTGTGACTGTAATTGTTCAGCATGATCTTTGTTTTATCCCTTTAGGTGGACCTTTGGCAGCCCAATAGTGTTTCTCTGATCTGTCATAATGCCACTGTGGATGTACATGTGAAACGCAATGATACCAGAGGCCTACATGCACGGTTGAAGCAGGACCGTATTGATTATCGGTAAGACTGGAAAGACCACCAGCTAAAATTGTAGAAACACAGACAGGACGCACATTCCTGCACATTTGGTGATCTTGTTGGGAGCGCTTCTACGCTCTGCAACCCATCTGTTATCCAAAGGCCATTGAAATCACCCGGCTTCCTTCAGCCGGAATATATGATTTGCACATGCAGAGCCGGCCATAGTTTGCATGCAAAAGACCTCGTACTTCCTCAAAGCTGGGACACACACACACACATACAAACACACCCACGGTACTTCAGAGCTCCTTTCCCAATCTGCTCCAGAAAGCAAGCCTTTCATCTCTCCACCCCATCCCTCATCAAAATTAACGTTGAAATGATGGAGTTTTATCAAAGCAGCCGCAGCCGCAGCTAGAAAGAGTTCCATTGTCATATCTGTCCTAAGGGAGGAATTGTAGGATGAAGGTTTTTTTCAGCTTTGTGTTGACTGACTGAGGAGTTTTCAAATACGGTTTATACTGCAGGGGACAGTCTTTGGTAGGTGGTTGGTTTTTGAGGAAGTGTCTCTGAAAGGGAAGTTCTACTAAAAGCGAAATATGCCAGCTCTTTAGTGTCATGAAAATAGGTGTAGTCGAAAATTTGTATATGAGGATCTCATGAGTATTTGCGGGAGAGTCTGGATATAAGACGTGACAGGTCTATAAACAGACAGGTGATCATTTTATGCTTAAATAGAAATTCACTGTCCAGAGGATTTAAGATCAAACTGATATAAGTACTATATTTATTGTAGATGCTGTCGTGTTCAAATATCATTGGAAAGAGTGGTGCTATCATGTCTATCATGTTTCTCCCTCTCTTCTTTCCACAGAGTGTTTATCTCCAATCTGCAGAAGGAAATTGAAAAGCAGACAGGATATCGCTCCTCTCGCAAGCGGAGGTCAGAGTTTCAGTATGACTACGAAGTGTACCACTCTCTGGAAGAGGTAGATGTGAAGCCCACCATCTACCTACCCACTTATTGCTCACTGTCTTGTTTGATCTCTAATGCAAACTCACACAGTAAACAGACGTCCTCTCCAAGGTGCTCTTAAACTCCCAATTACCCCAGTCCACAGGTCCCTCTCCCACAGCCTAGTCCTTTCGGATGCACACACACACACACACACAGAAAAACACTCTACTTCAGACACTTCACAGCTTTAGAGTGTTTATTTTCCCAGGTTGATCAAGCTCCAGGTTCATGAATCTGTCAGGACCTATGAAGCAGCAGGGCTTGAATGCATTCCACACAGAGATCCTGAGTGCCTTCAGAGGGACTCAACAACTCTTTAAACTCCACAACTCTCTGAGCTTTGATCCTCTCTCTCCTCCACTATAGAAACAAAACACTTAACACGTCATTCATACGTGCCCGTGTGCAGACTTGTGATTTGAGTCAGCATTACCAAACACTGTTTTCTGTATTTATCATCAAATTCTTCTGAATTATGTTATTTCCCAAAGATCCAGAGCTGGATGTTTGAGATAAACAGAACACGCCCTGACCTGGTTAATATGTTCTCCATTGGGAAGTCGTACGAGGGGAGGCCACTTTATGTGCTTCAGGTAGGAGAGAGGACTGGAGACTAACATAACAAATGGCATACAAAGAAACAGGCGCATTCGCATGCGCACTTGTCTTTAAAACAGTGGTTGTCTCCTGTCAGCTAGGAAAGAGAAGTCGTCCCCAGAAGAAAGCTGTATGGATCGACTGCGGCGTCCATGCCAGAGAATGGATAGGACCAGCCTTCTGTCAGTGGTTTGTCAAAGAGGTAGTTTTTTTTTTTTTAGTCTGCACATTTAAATCTTAAAACAGTCTTTGAAGTTTATAACGTTTTTTTTTTTCACTAGTGCAGAAACTTTTTAAACTTTTACTTTAACAGACACATTTATCCTTTTGAAAGTAGCCCGAATGATGGCCTGTAGGAAGCGGTCTGTGATTTGCAATCTCTCGGATCAACAAAACGCAAACATCTGTCCGCTTGTCATGCACACTTATGCAAATACAATTTCATTGTTCAGATGTTGAACGTAACCTGCTCAAGTCCGTCAGACCCTTAAAGTCTTACTGCTCTCTGATGTGAGGATATTAGCAGACCAGAGCCAGACATAAAATGCAAGAATCCTTAATGGCTTGTTTTATACTACTTAGATGCCAGATGAGTGGGATTTGCAACACAAGGAGTGCCAATAAGGAGTGCCAATAAGTATGAGTATATGAATATTTATACATCACAAAAGCCTGTTATACCAAATTGCCATTCTGCGCTATTATGTGATGAATCTCATCTGTCAGGCTAAGCTTTATAGTGACCATCCAGTTTAAATAACCAAATGTTGTTGCTGTTTCAGTGTGAGCCACTAAAAAGTAGCACATGTACATTATAAAACTGTGCTTTTCTAGGTTAACAATGTTTTGATATGCTTGACAGACTGTTTTCAAATGCCGTCCACTTCGATGTTTGAAACGTATCACAAAGCGCATATATACAAATATAATGCAGACAGAAATATATGAATTCCCCTTCTGCGATGACATAGGCTGACAAGTTAAGGGGATTTTTCGGAGAAGGGTAATGTACCATGTGAAGTCAGCAAAGGAGAGAGGGAAAAGACAAATAGTATAAAATCAGAAACAGGCGGATATAAAAAATGAACAGGGAAGGAAATGGTACTGTAAACATTTCACTCAGTAAAGAAGTCAACACTGCTCTGCTTGGCACAAACCTGTGCCTTGAATTCAGAATTCACTGTAATGTAGTAACTCAGGTTGGCCACTGGAGGTCAGGGCCCTATCTTAGTTCATGGCTTAATGCATATTGACCTTGGCCTGAGTCTGATTAAAGTGCAGGAGTAAGCGGTATTAACTCAGTGCCCGCCTCTCTCGCCAATCCTCATCATAGACTGAGTATCAACCTACTCTAGCTGTGCATTTGAAGACATGTGATCGAGAACACAATCTAATAACACAATAAAAGCACAGCAATGCCTTGTATTTTAGTAGTAATAGCATAGCAGCTGTTTTATTTCACTACACTGTGGTCAACAAATATGTCACCAGTAGAATACAGTTTAATTTTCAGCATAATTATACACTTATATTACAATTACAGGCCCTTGGTTCATACCAGTATGACTCTGTGATGAGGAGACTCCTCAACCAGCTCAACTTCTACATCATGCCTGTCTTCAATGTGGATGGATATCATTTTAGCTGGACAACAGTAAGACACGTGTTCTGTTTCAGTATTGCGATCCTGTGCACAATACAGGGCCTAGAGAGAACCGTTTTTACTTGTGCGCAAGTTTGGGCTTGTTTTTTTATACAAACATGTCACCTGTTACTCCTGAATCCAATGACAAAAGCCCTTTAACTATCGTCTGCACATTTGCTGTTGGAAACAGGCCCACGAGAGCTGAATGAGTGACAGATAAATTATATCGGAGTTGGCAGGTAACTTATAGTGTGTGCACATAGTGACACTGTCTATATTTTTCCCGTAGGATCGTTTCTGGAGAAAAACACGGTCCAAAAATCACAAGTTCCACTGCCGAGGCGTGGACGCTAACAGAAACTGGAAAGTGAAATGGTGTGGTGAGTTTGATAACACAGGATATAAGGACAGAAATCAGCCGAATCTCACACACTTGCACACTCAAACATACGGCAAATTGTACTCCGCTGTAGTCTTTCCCCTCTATTATCGAGTGTCAGCAACAGATAAAGTGTTAGTGTGGGGCCAACAATCTGTGTTTGATGTCATTTAGTCTCCGCTGGGTAGTACAGGGGGAGGTCCTGCTGAATCATCAGCACTCCATGAGGGTTAGGACATAATGAGATATAATGTGCGTTGAGAAGCAGAGAAAGATACAGGGACGGTGTGTTGCCTCCTCAGGTTTGGCTTTCTGTGCACCTAATATAAGACATTTTCTTTATAGGAACTCACAGTTGATGTTACATTTTATAGCAGCAGCATGTATTGGATAATGTGAAGAGAAATTGAAGTAATGTGTTTGAAAATTGCGGTGATGAAGGTGTCATTGTTTATACAGAAGGCATACAGTGTTTAACACGATCACAAAACGAGAAGCCTCTGGAACCTAGTGCTGCCTCTTTCTGCAGTTATTCTCCGCATTTCGATATGACTGTGGTGATTTCAATCCGTGTGAACCTGCATCTGTTTTTTTCCCACAACATCTCCCTCCATCTCTTTTCACTGCCTGCATGGCCACTGCGCCTGGATTGCAATACAGAATATAAATAATACATTGTCTTAGTTGTTTCCTTTTTACGTGTGATCTGACGTTTGATTCGTGCGTCCAGATCATTGAAAGATATGACTTAGCAGAGCTTTACCTTCCCTCCCCGTCTCCAGATGAGGGTGCCTCCTCTCACCCCTGTGATGACACCTACTGTGGCCCCTACCCCGAGTCTGAGCCCGAAGTTAAAGCTGTCGCCAACTTCCTGCGCAAGCACAAGAAGCGTGTCAAAGCATACATATCCATCCACGCCTACGCCCAAATGCTGCTCTACCCTTATTCCTATAAGTATGCCACTATCCCCAACTTTGACTGCGTGGTAAGAGATTTATCGTCATCATGCATTTATCTAACCCAAACAGCCTCGTATTAAATTCTGCTCTGAGAAAATCTGTGAGATCACTGATGAGCTGGTCTTGTGCCTTTACCCTCCAGGAGTTAGCGGCTCATAATGCAGTGACAGCTCTGTACTCTGCCTATGGAGTGAGATACAGATACGGACCTGCCTCCACCACTCTGTGTGAGCACCGCTACTCATTCTCATTATACCGCATGTATTAGTTCAGGAAAAGCAAACATAATGTCTGCGGTTGCTTCATTTGCTAGAAGATAAAATCTTGTTCGTGTTATTAAGTATGAAGAGAGAATAGTACCAGAACCAGGTTTTCTGTTTGTACAAGATCAGTGCATTAAGAATGAAATTCCTTTAAACTCATTCAGTGGTGGAAGAAGTGTTCGCATACTTAATCAAGTAAAACTAATAATACCACAAAGTAATACCAAGTTCTGCATTTAAAACCGTATGTAAGTATTATCAGAAAAAAGTAGCCATTGTGCAGTCTTTTACTATTACAGGGTGAATGAGGGACAACTAAGCTCCATTTGGTTTAGGTTCCTCAAACAAATAAAAGTCAATAAAACTATTGGTTAAGAAAGCACTGATGTCATGCGAGTGTGATTCTTTCGGATGCATCCTAGGGATTTCAGAGCGGCACTGGGTGTGGATTTAATGTATTGGCCTCATATTGCAATAATATTGCAGAAATTTGAAATGCAAAAAACGTCCCACATTAGGCTAATTCACCCCTGTTTTTACTTAAGTATTACTGCTAGTTGCATTTTACTGCTTTAGGCGTTTAATATTGAGCTCATCTATAACTATCTATAACTAAATCTACAGCAATGCATCACATCGTGCCAGATAAGATCATCATATACGCATACGATGATCTTATCTTATCATTTATGTGTTGCTTTCCTGTGAGAACCACTTATCTCTAAAAGTCAACTTTCCATGAGCTCAGAAAAACAGTCCTGCTTTCAGCTTTGTGACAATGCATTTCCAACGAATCCAAGAGGGTTTTTTAAAGAGTTTATTCAAGATTAGGAGCGTTTTCTCAACCCTTAAAGGAACAGTTCGTTCTTTATCACAAACATTCAATGTCAACGCATTTGGAGAGATACACAGTTTGTAATCTGAAAAGTAACAACTAATTAAAGCTGTCAGACAAATGTAGTGGATTAAAGAGTACAATTTACCTCTGTGGTGTAGTGGAGTAGAAATATATAAAGCTGCATAAAATTGAAATACTCAAGTAAAGTGCAAGTCCCTGAAATTTCCACCTAAGTGCAGTACTTGAGTAAAAGTACTTCATTACATTGAACCACTGAAGTTATCCAAGATTAAAGCTTCTTATTCTCAGGTGTCAGATCTTCCCGTATGTTTCTCCATGCGCTCGTTGGTGTCAGTACTGTCTTACAATCTAATTGCCTATATAATGAAACTCTAACATTGTCTTTTGTTGTTTTTAACTCCTTAACAGACGTTAGCTCGGGCAGCTCCATAGACTGGGCCTATAGGAACGGGATCCCTTACGCATTTGCATTTGAGTTGAGAGATACGGGTTATTTCGGCTTCCTCCTGCCCGAATCCCTGATCAACCCGACCTGCACCGAGACCTTAAGGGCGGTGAAAGCCATCGCTTCAGGTCTGTTGAAGAAATGCGAGACCAACAGGGACAGATTTCCATATATATGACCGCACTGAGAGCCACGGCGCTCCACTCTCACATCTACTTATCTCCACACCTCATATTCTTCCGATATTTCATACTCCTCCTCCCAGATGTTATCAGGTGAAGAGCTGAAGGACCAGCTTTTAATTTGTTGACCTTATTTTCAGCTTCTGATATGACATTAACTGATGGTGGTGGGTTTTGTTTTGTTTTTTTTTTAATGCCAAATACGACGGATCCTATTAGCCGCCAGGATTTTACTCACAAAAAGATCTCATGTGCAGTGTCAGAGAGCATTACAGCGGGTCAGTGGGCCATGACAAGCCTCATGCAAATTCAGTGTACTGAGCTTAAATCTAGCCCACGACCTTCGTAGCATGTAATCCTTTTTTACTAATAAAAGAAAGGAATAAAGGAATGGTTATGTAAGCACTTGTCATGTTACAGCAGCACTTTTAGAGAATCAGTTCCCTCTGTCTTTCAAAAACGTGTTACCATGAGTAAAGTGTTCAAAGAAGTGTTTTTAATCAACCCTATCATTATGTTTATTCTGGCTGCTTTCCATTTGGAATCACTCTATACCAAGTGCCAGTTTAGACTTCACTTTCAGCGTATGAATGCCTTTATTACTGCAATATTGTTGTGTATGAAATATGCTAACGCCAGACAATCTGAGGTTTGGTTTAAACTGGGATGCTTTTGTTTGACATTTAATTTGGTTTCATGTGAATTTTCTTTAAGCGCGACCCATCAGTTCCATGGAGTACTGTGTCTTTACTCAGGTATGAGTCAACGACAACGTCAGAAACGTTTACTTGTGACAGACTTGATGTGCATAATATGAGATTTTTATAAATGTATACTATCTGACTTTAATTAAAGTTGTTAAACACCACAGTCCATCTTCGTTTTGTCATATAATCGTCTTCAGTTCTGGCAGGTTTAAAATAAATATGGTGCTTTTAAAACTGACAAATATTTACTGTCACTGTCATCTTTATATTATTTATTCTGTTATTAGTCTTGTGCCTCTGATAGCACGTCACACGTTTGTTTTGGTCTTTGTCTTTATTAAAAGTACCATCAATAAGATCTATTATTTGTAGCCTTCTTGCAAAACGAAACCAGAAAACTGTGAAATGCCATATTCGAAGCCTGTATTTGTGCTTTGTGAATGCTTTGTACACATGCCGATAAGCAATGTTTGATAATAAACATCATCTTAGTATGACGACTTTATCTATGATTAACTCACTGACTCTTAACCAGGAAATGATAAAGAAGTTCCCTGTTTAGAACGTCCTGCGCTGTTCACGGAGAGATAGTCTCTGGTTCTGCTTCTCTGCTCTTATTTATGGATTCAGAAATGGTGGAATTGACACACAAGACCGTCCAAAGTGAAAGTGAACTATGCCGCCCACTGCTGCCAAAACTGTGTTGTCAGGTTGCCAGATTCCTTCTATGTATTTGCGCTGGGACTTTGCAAAACATTATACAAGACCGAGAGAGTCTGTAGCAACACCAAACATGCAGATACGCTTGGTTGTAGACGAGCTGAAGCATGAAGCAAAGTGATGGTAAAAATACACAGGTGACTAGAAACATAATGGCTCTTGATGAATACTTTTCAAATAATATGTCACTAAATATTGCAGGTTATGTTTATCTTTTGTGTGAGTGCCTTCATCCACGGATAATGAGTAGGGTGTGGAATAAAAATCCATTTCCATACATTCACATAGATTCTTGAATAAGATTTAAATGTAGCCTGCAAGTCAGAGTGCAAGGTTTTCGATTATAACCACAAAAAAGGGCTTTTTTTTTTTTTATTTAGTCAAACTAAGCTGGGTATCATAATAAGGGTACGAATCATATATTACAGTAATAACTAATGCACGACATGATGATTTAAGGTTTCGGCAGTTTGAATTACACAAAATAACACGCTGATCCTGATCCTGGGGCTGCTGTAGCTTTTTTTTTTTTTTTTTTTTTTAGTCGTTCGTAGCCTTTTAAAACACGCCGCGTCAATTAATATATGAAGCAAATGCGTTTTAACGCACGTCGACTAATGAGTAACTAAGCGAAAGTAAATAATAATGAATACATAAAGCCACAGAGAGCAAGGGTTCACGGTGAATGACAGCCTGCATTTTTCCATTAGTTAGACGTGTGCCCCTGCAAAGTGACAATTTGTTAAAATGTTAACAAAAGGTAAACGTGTGCGTTTTATACCTCAAGCCCGCTGTTTGTGGCCTCGTGCGTATCAACGCGCGGTGCTTGCGTGTGCGTTTAACGTGTATTTATATATATATATATAAATATATGCTGATACATGTACATAAGGGGAGGAGGCTCGGCTGAAACGCTACTCTCTCTCCTCTCTCTCTCTCCTCTCTC
>JAPQRN010000014.1:13823921-13839695 GCA_037367275.1 Coranthus polyacanthus | reverse complement strand
CCAAAAGACACAGCATTAATTATTCACCCTGCCTGCACCAGTCTGACATTCTGATTATGACTCCCAAATTCCTGTGCGACATGTTTGAGGGCAAAAAGACGAAAAACATGTTCCTCACCCGAGCTTTGGAAAAGATCCTGGCCGACAAGGAGGTGAAAAAGGCGCACCATTCCCAATTGCGCAAAGCGTGCGAGGTGGCACTAGGTGAGTTGTGTTGTTTTCACATCATATTTTCTCTGTCTTGGACTCATTGATTTAGACACGTCATGCACCCCTTTTTACTTATTAACCGGCTGTGTTTCTCCTGCAACAATGTCGCAGCGTTTGACAACAGTGTTTTCCCTTCGTCAAATACCCGGCTGCCGCCAAACAATCACCGTCTGGCGTTAAATTCAACAGAGCAGCGTATTTAACAGACGTGGCACCGACTCCGTGGAAATGATTCCGTATAAAACGCGGAAATGGTGCAGGAGGGGTGGGTGTTTGCAACACTGAAAGCGATGCTGTAGCGACGTGAGAACAGGCCGGACGTCGGACACACCACAAAGTTGTTAAAGGTGTTTATCCCACTCCGTTATCAAGCGAGCCGACATCTATTTACACCCGTCTACAGCGACGTGTGTTTATCTAAACATTCAAATTCAGGGTGTTTAATCTCACGAAGGGGCAGTGTTTGCGATCTCTTCCTGGTACACAGGGGACGTTGCCCGGTTCAGTTGAGTTGAGACATTTGTTGTTGTTGTTGTTGTTTTTTTTTACTTCATCTTTTTTTTTTTTTTTGCCACAGTTTAATCATTCAATGCGCCGCACATTTCCCTCTCACCCATCGCGTACAAAAATAAATAAAAACTACAAGTGAAGTTGAGATAGTGAAAACACAAGGTGACAGCTGTCAGTAGCATCTATGCTAGAACAACAAGTTCACGGAAATCACCGAGACGTAATTTCCGGTATTTGCTAAAATAATAGTATAACCAAATTGCACGTGATACTGGCTACGCTTTTCACGCGTGATTCAACGTAGCCACCGAAATAAATGTAATAAATATTGCGTGAAAGTGACTTAATTGACGTTCGTCTGCTAAAACACGCTTTAGTCCAATGACACGAAAGTCGTAGAAGCCCCTGTTACGCTTACGGAGCTTTTATTTTGAAGGCGGTAATGTTTAATATCCGTTTTAAATTTAAATACACGCGTTAGCTTTGTGAACACTTTGTTAGCAGGTGTATTTTCCGAAACACCCCTTTAGGAGTGACCTTTAATAATAAATAGACGCTTCTTAGAAGAGTTTAGGCAAAACGGAAATTTACTAAGCACCATAGGGGATAGAAATGAATCTGTGTTGTTTTTTTTTTTTGTTTGTTTTTATTGTAACTGGTGTTAGCTGTAGCTTAATGCCAAAATGATTGGTGTGTTCTGTGTCTTGGAACAAGCTGGGTTTTGTTCTGCCTTGGGAGTAATACGACACTACCACAGAAACAATGGATCGGTCATGTGCTGCAGCCAAAAAAAAAAAACCCTACCTGTCCCAACAGTAGCAGCCTTTATTAACACGTTCAGCTGTGCATGGTTTTGCAATGCCCCTCAAGTCCAAATGAGCATTTGTCTAGGCTTGCTCTGATGTTTTCTATAATGAACCCGCGCACATCAATAATGTATTCTTTCTCCTGCTACATGGTCGAGTAACATAAAAAACTGTGCTGAGAAAGGAGTAATTCACTGAAGGAGTAAAGGGAAGATTCACCCTAAACTGGAATTCGGGTCTTTCTGCTTAATTCTTAAGTAGGAGAGAAAAGTCAATACTTTCAAGTCCAAGTCCTTCATTCCTTCTGCTATCAGGCTACTAAATGCAGGCGGTAGTCATTTTCAGTGACTGTTTAAGCCTTTTTATTCCCAGTTATTTATGTATTTATATGAGCACAAACCAAATGTTTTATTTTATTTACTGCTGCTCGGGGTTCCTCGTCGCGTTGATCGGCCGCCTCTGACTTATATCTTCCTTGGTTATGAGTTTATGAGCATAAATCCGTAACCAGGTAATTCATCTGCAGCTTACCTCGTCCACACGGGATGAATTGCCCTTCTTGGGAGCAATAAAGTTGTCTGAATGTGAACCTTAACCTTGGAGGTGGCTCGTCAAGACTTGAAATGCTGACTTCATAAGCTGACACTCTTCATCCTCTGCTTGTCAATGATCACTGACCCCATAGTTGTTGTTTTTTTTGTTAAAGTAGGGCTTCAGCTGTGAGTCAGAAATAGCTATACGGCTCTGTTACGTATTGTCCCAGCATTGTTCCATTATTCACTGTTGGAATAATGGAGCAGCTCCTTTTTTTTTACCCCTTTTTTTTTTTTTACCCTATATGACGTCATGACCACAGTCTGTCTCTGTGCTGCTTTTTCAAATTCTCCAATTACAACTTAAATCTATTCTAGCGTGTGCTTTTCCTTTAAGAAGTAGAATGTGGGATCGTCTTGGTCAGAAACGAAAGCTGCCTTTAGGTAAAACGGTGTAACAATGTAATTACATAAAAGATTGCCACATACAATCAAAATCTCTGAAATTTGAGTCTCTGCAATGAGCCTAACAGTGGTACAGTAGTAGTGCATATCAAAAACGACTGGGTGACCCAGTATACAGAGTGACTTACATAATCCCCTCTAGCTCTTGGGGCTCTGAGACATCTGAGTGAGTCTCTGCTCTCACTGAAAATCCTCCTGTAATACATTGCCATTGTTTAAAACTAGATATTATATTTCCTTTTTGTTTCTGCTGTTAGATTGTAAACAGATTCAAATGCTTATATTCTGTTGTAGATCATTCCCCTTTTTGTTGCAGCCAAGCTGGCAGTGAATCACTGCAGGGTTAGGTTTTTTTTTTTTTTTTTTTTACGTTTAGGAATGAGGGGAAAGTCTCTGGCTCAACTGTCTTGGCCTTTGCAGTCCACTATCCTCGCTCCTCAGCTGACCTTTCTCTTGGATTATCAAAATGTCACTCCGCAGTTTCCCAAAAAGAACATCGTCTCAATTTCTCACACGCTCAAGATTGTAGCAGAAGCAAGGTCCCATTATCTGGATCACACAATTGGCGTCTTTGAGAATTGTCTGATAGTAACACACAGAAAGAGGGGAGTAATAGTACTGACGGTTAACTAAAAAAAATCAGCCTGTGATTACTCTTAGAACGAGACACGGGAGTATGGTTGATTGTTGTCATGCTTTGGTAGCTTCATACAGTGCCGACATTGTGGATGATCTCGTTGTTTTAAACCTAAACCTGTCCTGTTTTGACCTAATAAAAAAGGTATGTGGCGTGCTGAAAAAAGTCAGACTGTGGACATTCAAGCTACTATGCTAAGAGGAATTTTCAGTGTGAAATTGTTTTCTGGACAGGAGTCCTGCTGAGCTCACCGCTCATTATCCGTACCCTTAGGGCGTATGATCTGAGGGTCAGCTGAAGAGGTCACAGCAACCTGAAGACCTGTAGCTGCTGCTGCTGCATTGTTGATGCCACCCTCTAATTTGTGTTACCTGCAGAAGCACATTCTGCACATGTGACAAGGAGTTTCTCTGTGGCTGGAGCCTATTATTCTTTATTAGCAGTTAAAGTGCAGTTTTTTCCATTATTTTCTATTATTATTCTTTCTTTTTTTTTTGATCACTGCAGGCCAGATATTTTAGTTTTGATCTAAAGCTCTTTTGTTGATGGGCTTGACAGCTTGTTTGTGAGAAGGTATTGACAGTTTAAGTGCTTGTGGCGTGCCGTGGAAGGGGGGACATTCATTAAAGCTGAGTCTTTCACAGCGTGGTTATGAGACAAGAATGACAACAAACCAGGAGCTGTATCAACTGTTGGCGTGCCATCATTTTTAGTTTTTTTGTTTTCATTAATTGATTAATTTGTCCTTTTCATAAAGATAATCTGTTTTTTCTTTCGTACTGTATTTTGTTGCAGTTGTTCATTGACAAATATATTTTCAACCATCATTACTAATAAAACAATTAGCATACTTCCATACCAAAATGTCAAGTTTACCATGCCAGATCAAGAAATGTTATTATTAGGCAGCTTTATCAGATGTGTGTTAATTTTGTGGCATAACGGTGGCAAAACAATTTGTTAAGCAATGTTAAAAGAACCTTGAATAGAAACCGTAAAGAGACAAAATCAACAAGACTTTCTGAGCTGTTTTTCATCAATGCCAGCGCCACTATCTACCTTTTCTTTGGAGTTGGCAGTCCTGGCAGGGATGCCAATGGGACAAATGTACCTCTGATCATTAATGATCAGATGGTGAGCACATGCTCCTCCACGATAAGCTGCATTATAGCCACCACATGCTCTCCCATGATAAGTACCAGGCTATAAATGATCCTGTTTGTTAATTACGGTATACACGATGCGTCCCTGAAGACCCCACGAGCCCTCTGAAAATATAAAGCACAGGTGCTGAGAGCCTCAGATACAGTATTTGCACTCTTCTGGAATAATAAACGCTTCTCTGATTTGTGTAACTGACAGCCTTTTTCCAAGCGTCTTTAATATTTCTGACAGAAATGTATAAACCACGAAGTTAAAATCAGGCAGTTGGGTGATTTTCATGCAGCAGGGGCACCTCAGGTAACCTGCTGATGAGACTGGCAGGCACTGCAGAGGATGAGAAAGTACAAATGAGGGAAGAGCTGGCAACTGTCAGCTGCATTTTTATGTGTCCTTTATTTGTCAGGGTTCTCTAAATGTTCATGCTACTAAATTTGTTATCCTAAGGCTGTTCTGCTGTTCAGATTTTACTGGAATCAGATCCATATGTAAGTGCGGTTCTGTTCAGATATTAAAAAAAACATCCCAAAGCAGATCTATAAAACAAATGCAGACAAGACTAAAATGTATTAGAGGAACAGCAGATGTGGCAGCATCTCACCTTGACCAGTTTGATTTTCTCAGTTCAATGAAAATGTAAGAAACCCCATCAGAGGATAGTTTGGGTTTGTACTGTTGATCAGACACGTAAAGATTCTCCATCTAATCTCAGATATAACTGAGAGCAGTCACTTTCTCATATTTAATCAATAATCAGTTTTTATTTTGCTTCACTTAACAATCAACCAACCTAAATGTTGCATGTGTTCTTTGTGTTAAGCGTACATTTAATGTTAGATAACTTAAGTCTACTGTTACATTGCCCTGAAGGACACAGAGACATGAGAAAGGGTGAGGCCCTGTGCCTGGTTTCTGTCTCATTTCTCCCCTCTAGACTAAGTGCAGACACTTAAGCTGCTCGTAACCCCAAAGGTTGACTGATATTCAGATAATGAGCAGTGGAGTAGTCAACATGGCAGGGCCAGTGCTCGCTCTGAAAGCATAAATAATCCTTTTATCTATATGGAGGAAAAGGTTTAGAATTAAGAAGGAAGACTCTGTTTTTTTCCCCTCCACTCTTTTTTTCAAAAAATGTATTTTCTTTCACTGTTCCCTTAACACATATTATTTCTCTCCACTGATTTCCCCTTCAGTCCTGGGACAGGTTATAAATAATTATACCCCAAACAGATAAGTCCAAATTCTCCCTTCTCGCTCTCTCTCCCTCTCCTGGTGTGTTTCTGATTTATCTTAAAATTCTTGTATTATTCTCTATTGTATTATTCATATCTTTATTCATCTATATTCTTCTTTTTATTGTAGTTTTGGGCATTTTGTGCCTTTATTCAGTGCAGTGTGAAGGGAACGACATGTTTTTAAAAAAAAAAAAAAAAAAAAAAAGTCACGTGGACCAGAAATTGAACTGGAGATCAGCATCCTAATCATCTATGTCTGTATTTTTCTATCTATATAAATATTTTTGTTCCATATTGTTCAAAGTTAGCCAAGCAAATAATAAATTCTCATTAGCGAGGGAGATTGAGGGAGGAAGAAGAAGGAAAACCTATTGGGTAAAGATTTAGAAAAACAGTTTAAGAGATAAGTGAGGTGATGATGTCGTTTATTAACTCTGCCGCTGGTGTTGAATATGCTAGCACCTACAAGAGGGCACCATCTGAAGATGCACTTCACTGTACACACATTTATCTCTCATTGACTTGCTATTAATCTTCAGCTTGTGCAGCACAGTCCTCCACTATGATAATAACCCCATTTCACATTCATTCCATTAATGCAGAAAAGTGCCAAATCATGTATCCTCTGCAGAATTATTAAAGATGAATACATTTCAATAAAAAAGCCAACAGCTGAGTAATCAAGGGCTTGTGGAGGCCGAACGGTTTGTGACTTTTTGGTGAGTAAATGAGAGCCTTGATTCAGCTACGGGGGTGAGACTAGTGATTAGACACAGGCTTATGCATGTGTGTGAGGGAGTTTGACGGGCGCACAAACACATACAGAAATGTGCACAAACATGAGCGCAACTGCGATTAGGTGGCCCAGACAACCTCTGACAGTGTTTCCTTCTTCCCTTCCAAATGTAATTACTGCTGTGCAACCTTTCCTTTCAGCCTAGACAATAAAAATGCCAGGGGTCTGATTTTTTTTTCTGAGGCTCTCCACGGTGGTCGCAGCTGCCCTGTGTTTATCTCTGTTTGAAGGAGGTGGAGGTGGATACCTACACACAGATTCATCCTCAGATTAGCCAGGCTGAGCTGTGCAATGCTACAGTGTGGTCTTTATTATTATTATGCCGACGGAGAGCACCTTATTACAGACTGTTCTCAAAATGCTGTTGCTTGATTAATGAATACGCCAGAGAGGTAATAAGTGTTCACAGTCTGGATAATAGGGTCCGTGCTTTGCTCAGAATGAAAATAAAACTTTACCTTTTATATCTTGCACCATCATTAAGCTGCAGTTTATATCCATGTGCGTCCCTAGGATCCATTTCTCAGCCACACACTGATGTTTTCCTTCCTTACCTCAGTGAATATGAACCGCCTGTGGTCTGGAGACACGGTCACCATGACCACCAGTGTTTTAAAGCAAGTGGGCAGTGGATTCAATTTGAGCTGATTGCTGCGTATGGAGAGGTTAGTGCCAGCCGCATGATCAGTGCCAGATGCAGATGGGCTCTAAGCTCTTTGAAATGGAAATGCTACTGCAGGAGGCGGGATGCCCTTTCCCAATCTCCAGCTCCTTACTCAGGTGATGGAAACGGAGTCAGAGGCTGACCTCTAACCTCTCCTTTGTGTTTGTGCATGTATGTGAAGCACAAAAGAAAAGGGTGATTAGAATTCACGCCTCCCTCTCTTCTTTCGTCTTTCTTCCTACGTTACGTCTTTACACACGGAAACGCTTGGACTGTGTCTTACTCCAGTGTTAAAATGAAACCGACCAGTAGCCTTGTAATATGAGAACACACACTGAAACAGCACGTGGGCTCATGCTATAAAGCTGGCGATAGACAGGTTTATATAGCTGATTTGTTTTGGACACCAGCCTTGTCCTTGTCCCTCTTTCTCTCGCTGTCTGTCTTTTCTCTCCTCAGTCTTTGTCTGAAGCCCCAGTCCCCTCCTGGCGAGCTGTTTTCTTGCTGCTGCTCTTGTGACGTACTGCAGAGCGTCTCCAGAGAGCTGTCTGTTTATCTCTCCCCCTCCCACAAGTGTTCAGGCTGTGCTGTGTCTTAATTGATGAAATGTTAGAGACCTTGTGAGAATTTCTGCGTGTGTGTGCATGTGTATTAAATATTTGTGCATGTGTGTACTGTATCTCTGCGAGTTTGATCGTGATTCTGCGGGTACAAAACCTCGCTGGCAGAATGTCTACTTACTGAATTAGTGTTGGTCTAACAGCTTTACTTAGCAAGCATATTTGGCCAGGTGTGTGCAGCTTCCCAGGCTTGTCATCGTACGGCTCTACCTCCTGCTCACACCGATGCGGTCTACTCTACATGACAATGCTATTCATGTTGGTGTAGAAGAGAAACCAATATGGGATTAATTTAACCTGTTAAAATCCTGCGGATCAAGGGTGCGCCAGATCAGGGTTAGATGTCAGTGACACCACAAAATAAAACCTCACTAGCTTCCATTTAGTTTTTACTTATTTAACCTTTATTTAACCAGTAAAAGGACTCTTTGAGTTTAAAAATGTCCTTTTCAAGAGCTGCCATAAAGTTTGGTCCACTGGTATAAAGTTTTATGCAGATGACGATGATGTGAAAGGTATGTGGTGGTTTTCATAGTTAAAAAACTGAGCACAGCCTCGTTAAAGCTGCTCAATATTTACTTACTGAAATAGCTTTTGCTTCATGTTTGATGTGATGCAGCGTAGTTTATGTTTTAACCTCATGCTAAATTAACACATTTTTACATTTTGTATGTCACATTAGTCCCTATACAAGTATTTTGGCCTTACAGGATGAATTTAAAAAAAAAAAAGGATTTTCTAGATACATTAAATATCTCCTGCATTTCTTTGTTTATTGTAACCTGTTGTGATCCACATACTTTTCATTCATTGCTTACCAAAATTAGTGTGAATGTATTTTTTTTATTGTAGCCTCTATTTAGGCTAATAAGTATGATATCTAAAATTAACCAACCAAAAAAAGTGCATTTTACGAATCCTTTTAGCACCTGATAGAACCTTTAAGCATTTACAAACATTATCAGGATCATTTTACTACCAGGGCATCACAAAAAATTATGTTCCCTGATATTTTGAGCTGACACCTTTTTAACTTTAACTTAAGGTCTCCTTCTCATCATTCATTACCACCAGTTCCCTTTCATTAATAGTGGACTGGTGCATTTTTATGATCAGCGTTGGCACCTCACATTCCACTCTAACGGCTTTTTTGGTTTATTTGCTGCAAATATTATCCCTAATTTTCCAACCCGTAAATATCCTGAAAGCACACTTAATATGAACCACAACACACCCGGGGAGGGATAGAACCTTTGATTCCAGTGTCAATGGTTCTGGCGAGCTGTCGTCCCTGTGGCGGACACTCCCAGCAGGGTGTTATGCTGCCGCTGGCTGAGGAATGCTTTGTCACGCCGCTCAGGCAGGGTGGTGCCCGCGAAGAAGGAGACTGGACTTAGCCTGTGAGCAGTTCTTTGTCAGCAGTGAGAGACGAGAAGCAGGCTGTTTTGTCATGCTGCCTCAAGAAGCAGTTGGACTTTGATGTGATACATCTTGAAAGCAGATTGTCTTTCTTATGTGTGTGTTAATGGATGTTGTAATTTCTCATCATCATGTGTTATAGCTGCCCCCTTGGCACATGCAGCAGTTTAGCCTCGCTATAGTGTTTATTTATTCAGTGAAGGTTTAATGAATATGCATGCACATATTTTAGCAACACTGTTTACTTTCATCAAGATATAGAAACTCACATTTGAAGCAAAGTGGTATAAATACAAGGCTCCAGGGATTTTTGGTTGTAGTTACTTCATTTCTCATTCTCACTCTACTCAAATGTTCTTAAGGTCTGAACTAGTAACACTTCCATAATCCCGGTTCTGACCTCTGGCTCTGGAATCCTAAAGACTTTCCTTGCTTATTCATCAGCATGATCTATTACAGCTACACATTTGCATCCTAACAAGCTGACTGCCTCGTTGTTACGATCAGCTTTGGTTGTAGCTCAGTGCGATGGTGTGATGGAAAGGATCCCTGATAAACCATATGAAACACGTATTATATAAAGCACTAAAACCTGCCTCTGCTCTTTCTCAAGTGTGATGTGTTTCAGTCTAGATCAGACCGTGTTCATCCTCACATCACAGTCAGACACTGTCACCTGACGCTGTGAGGTTGTTGTCTTTGTCTCTTGGTACAACAGCCCTCCTCTCATGATTTCACCAGTCCTGTAACTGTGACTGTACACCTCTCGGCCCACAGTCTTCATACGTTGCAGTACTAAACACATACATGCTCCTGTTATTTTTTTCCAACGTTGGAGCTGGGCCCTGTTATCCTGACAGAGGAGGCATTTGGATGTTTTGCGTGAGCTGACTTCAGGCTGAGGTGCTGAAGCTCTTCCCCTGTGTCGTCATCATCTCATGCATTTTTCACAGCCGGCTGTGTCGTGTAGGTGTCATATATCAGACTTTGTTGTACTGAGGGACCAAGGCTATTATTTTTGCTTTAATAAGTCTGCTGTTATGATGCGTGGGGATATTTGTGCAGTGTTGTCTTCACTAGTCGTGAAGTTACACAATAAAATGTGGAAAGAAGGAGGATACTGTATGCTTCATGAATTCTACATGTCCTAATGGTTTGCAGCACTGACTCTGCAACTTGCCAGTGTAACATGGTATTTAGACAGTAGCCAAGTAGCTGAATGTTTTTTTTAAATTAAGGAAGTCTTGTATTTCCCCATCACGAGCACAAAGGCCATTAATACTATATAAGTGCCACAGTATCATTTGCCAGTGGGGAAGTAACCTGACTGGAGTGTGTGTTTATGTAAGTGCAAACATTCATGCATGTCCCTTTTGGACCTCTGCTAGCTCTCAGAAATCTCCCTCTCAGTCCTCCACTCTCGCCTTTATCCAGGCCTGGAGACTGCAGTCACTCCAGAGCACAGTGGAGAAATGATTAGCCAGCTTTTGACTGACCTTCTCCCCGGCTTAGAGGCAGCTTTAGGGGGCCCTTGAATAGATGACAACCTCAGGGTATATGAGATTCTGTGCAAACTGAAACAGAAGTAAAAGACTCACATTTAAGTATCTGGACTGACTTTAGTCTGGACTGCAGCAGTAGCTGGCCTTTGTGGACACTGCTGATCTCAGTATGTGCAGCTCAGCTGCTGTCTAATAACACACCAGAGAAATGGGACATTTCTACATGTATCTGACCCACTTGTCTCTTGATGAAGGAATATTAAAATGTAGGACTGAAATTATTGTCTCCAAGGGAGGAGGTGAGGTGCTGACATGAATGCTCAGTGTGTCTCACTGTTATCTACTTCAAGTATCTGGGTCGAAGTAAGGGTACGAAGAAAAAGTACAAAAATGAGCAGAATGGTTACCTTTGAAAGGTGTGGTTATTTTTGCGGCTTGAGAGCTTGCAATTATACATTATGGTGCTCTCAAAGGCTTTGTGTTGAGGTCTGGTCTGGGATATAGTTCACTAAAGAACAGGAAGTCTCCATCTAATGTAGCCTAATGTACCTGGTCAACAAAATAGGTATCTTATGTACTGTATGGTCCCCCTCCCTGCTGTTTCATGAAAGGCACTTATTTTAATGAGTTCCTGAGCGCAGCAGAAGTCCTATTGTCACCTGCTGAAGCATCAGCCCAGCAAATAATCTCACATATCCAGATCTCCACACTTCATTTTAGTACTCAAGGAAAGTCTGGCTGAACCCACTGCCATCCTGTAGCAGGGGTAAAAACACTCCCCAGCTTGTTTGTATTTCTTTAAACCAATTACCATTGTTTGCAACAGTGTGTTTCTGAGGAGTGCTGGGGGAGACCTTGTTTTGGTGGAACATTTGCATTTGGAGAGTTGAACCCTGGCATTAAAATGATTAAATCCCAGCAAAAGAAAACATCACTAAGAAACAAACAGGCCTGCCGCTTTGTCAAAACTTGGCATTTTCAGCGTGTAGTTGCTAGCTCGGAGGTTGTTGTTGTTTCACGTAGCGAGGGTGACTTTGAAAACGTTAAAACGCTGATAGCAGAAGGGGACTTGAAAGTTGGCCCATGGCAAGCTTATTTCAACAGACTCCCTGTGAATCAGACGACTCAGAAATGATCCTTTTCATACTTATTGTTACTACTGATGAAGTATTAAACCCTACAATTGAAAGGTTCACACTTAATTAAAATCATCAGTTAAGTGAGAAAATGAGGAAAACTTTTTCCCCGATACAAATCAGTTTATCTTGATCATTTTATCATAAGTTGCGGTATTATATAAATAAAAATGTTAAGGTGACATTAAGACATGTACGGTAGAAATGAGTGATTTGACCGCTGCTAGACTTCACAGCAAGAGTCTGTTCCAGTACATTTTGCATGATTCAGATTTACTTTTTCTCACCAGTTGATTCCCAGAACCCCCACCCCCAGTGGGCCCCTTGTCTTTTTCATGTGGACTCATTACATTGAAGAGTGGGGAGCTGCTATTTTGTGTGACAGCAGAGTTCAGGATGTTGTAACAAGCTCACTGAGCTACTGCCACTGCTGTTGTTTCTTCTTTGATTATACCAGAGCCCTGGGACAAACCAGGGCACAGAACGCAGCGTCTTCAAGGTCAGTGCTATTTAGTATGAATACCGTGGAGCCAAGGTAGACTGGTGTTGGGTAAATAAATTACAAAAGGCCGCCACTTGTGAGCTTCGCAATCAACTTCAACTATACTGAAAGAATTCAAAGCTCATAAAAGTTGCTTTTTAGAAACAAATAACAGCAGTTTGGAGGTGCTGAATTCATTCATGCTGCATTTACAGACGTGTATTTGAGATGTTTCTGGTAGTTATTTTAGTTATTTTGGGCCTCTTGTCCCTCCAGGATTTAGCTTTTTAAGATGGGAATGTTTATCTGCATGTTACATACAGACTACACAATTTTTACTCTGCAAGAGTTTTACTATGATCTTCACAACACTGACGTTACATCATTGCCAAATCTGGTGAAAACAAGATGTAAATGAATAAATAATTGTTCAGTGTGTTTTTCTCTGCCTGCTTCCCAGCATATGCCTGCACTGCGTGATTATTTTCAAACCAGTCGCTGGCAGATCAGTCAGTTTTAATTTACGGCGGGCGTCTGCCCAGTCCCAGGAGTACCCCGCACTTGTATATCTGTTCTTTTCTCATCCCCAACATCACCAGCTATGGTTGCTATGGTTTCATTGTTCAAATCCTGGTGTGACTATTCCTCATCAACACTCCTGACACACCAGGCTAATTATCTGACAGTTACTTACACAGTCAATGTGACAATCCCCATCCCTCCCATCAAACTGTCTGCTTGTGTGCCCGCCTGCCTTCTCGTGTGTGCATTTGCATTAGCATAAATCTGATAACCCAGCGCTTCAGAGATCATTTTATGTGAAGCTAATATTAAAAGTGACATAGCCTGGGGGTCAGGGCATGGTTGTAATCTCGCACGTCCTGGAAAGGAGACGTGTGGCTTTAACTTTTACATTATGGACTTCAGAGAGTGATGGCAGGAGATAGACAGGTAGGCAGTTGGTGTACATTGTGCACTTGAGCTAAAAGTTGAAAAGCTGAGAGATATAGAAGATCAAACTATTTTCTCAACAAAAAAACCCCCTCAAATTCTAGATAATAATTTTATGTCAGGAGCAAAGCACATAAAACAGCATTCAGTACAATTAGAGCTTTAACAAATGTGCTCCCTACAATTAAATCTAAAGGTCTGAGTCCATACGAAAACTTGAGAGAAACACATCATCGTTATGAAATCCAGTTAGCAGGGCCTGGTATCTCTCAGCACATCCATTTAGATGTCTCTCTACCTCTGTGTGCGATTCTTTCTGTTTTCCTTCTGTTCTTGTTTGTTTCTGTTCAGCCCGACACCTCATACACACTGATAACATCCTTCTGGTGGCTTGTGTCGGTAGTTTGATTCATTTCAGTCTGAATCCTGGCCTCTGTCCCACTGCGGCAGCTAAAAGTGCATTTCAGGTCACATGCTACAAATGCAAATTCACTTCACATACAAAGATGCTGTATATATATGACAGCAGTATTTTGTGTCTGCCTTTGCATTGTTGGCTGTATCGAAATAGAAAACAGTTGTATACTCTTGTTCATATCATTATAATTTGAATATTTTTTTTTATGTCGTGCACATGCTCTTCTGCTTGGATACTTTTGATATGAGGGTGTGAATTCATGTTGTTCTTGTACCCAGAGTACAAAACACGCAAAATGTATAAAGTTATGTGCTTTTCTTTGGTCGTGGAAAGAACATTATGTTTCTTGGATGGACAGCGCACTTTGCAAACAGAAGTTGGTGGCTGTCAGACATTTGAAGGGACATCATTGGTCTAAGCTGGGGTATTTGTCGAGTTTTTAGTATTTTAAGGACTAAAATGGGAAGCATTTCAAAAGGGGCCACAATCCAGGCTTAGAATAGTGGCATGAGAAGATCATACAGTATGTACCTGTGTTGTCAGTGATATTTAGATCCAGACAGATTTACACAGGTCCTGTAGGCAGACTCTGACTGCGTGTACTGTACATGTACATATATGTAACTAATAAAAGTTTAAATTAGCATCAGAAAGTTCCGAATCAAAGTGAACCCTTGTCATTGCTTTGTCTGCCCATGACGGTTTCCCCTTTGTCCCTCATGGGTTTTACAGTAAAACATAGTAGATGAAACCAGTCCTAATTTAATTCCACAGAGTGTTAAATGCTAAATATTCTCGCCAAGTGGATTTCTTTGAAAGGACTGTTAGCCTTCCAGCAGTGAAATAATTGAGCTGTCACTGCATTACCGGGTTTTTCCCGACCATCGCAGGCTGGTGCAATTCTGTGAGGACTTTGCCGATTGCCACTGTGTTTAAAAAGCTTCCTCATCGAAGGCTCCCTTTAATGTCTAGTACCAATTGGCCTCTCTTTCACTCTGGAACTAGCTCTATTTCTGTCTCTCCTTCTCTCATCCTTCCCTCTGTATGTCTGTCTTGCTTTTTTTCTGCTCCTCTGTGCCAGTGCTCAGCAAGTTCATACAACTGCTTTCATGCTTGGAGATCTGTGAAATAAACACAAAATGTTGGCCTGGCTCTCGGACACGGCGCAGAGTGAATAATGATTACATTTTTGGAACTGAGCTGCAGCTGAGGCAATACATTAACCAGGCCCCGTCTCTGCTTGGTGGTGGGGCATCAACAAGACTGTTACCACGGCAACGCAGCGACGTTAACCTAAAACACCCACTGTGTGCACATACTCTTCTGCTTGGATACTTTTGATATGAGGGTGTGAATTCACGTTGTTCTTGCACCCAGAGTACAAAACATACAAATGTATAAAGTTGTGTGCTTTTTCGTTAGTCGGGGAAAGAACATTATGTTTCTTGGATAGACAGCGCACTTTGCTGACAGAAGTTGGTGGCTGCAGACATACAAATATTCAGTTTTCTACTAAGATCTGCAAAGCTTCTTATATTCTGAAGTGCGTAAACACTTAAGAAGTTGCATTCAGGAAAAATTCTTTCAACCTGGCCTTCATAAATGAGTGGAATTGTCTGCAGCCTGGGCCTCATGTGCTCTAATCCCTATGGTGTCATTAGCTGAGTAAAATACTGCAGAATGTACGTACATTTCCCAAGGCTCATGCAGCGCTAATTTAACATCTCCCCCTTTTGTTCTTTTCTGTTTCAG
This sequence comes from Coranthus polyacanthus, assembly GCA_037367275.1. Lineage (NCBI taxonomy): Eukaryota > Metazoa > Chordata > Actinopteri > Kurtiformes > Apogonidae > Coranthus > Coranthus polyacanthus. Next base: position 13,824,399 of record JAPQRN010000014.1, on the reverse strand, counting down.
AGGAAATCAAAGAGGAATCAGAAAAATTAAGGTAAGCAATTGATTAATTATATAACACAATAGAGACTGAGGGTCATTTAATGTGCGTTCTCTCTTTCTGCATGTTGAGGCAGTGAAATTCAAGGCTCAACGGCAAGCCTTATTGTAGCTTTCTCCTGTGTTCATTGTAGTAATGGGGATTAGAACATTGTGTGTGTGTGTGTGTGTGTGTGTGCGAGGGTGTGTGTGTGTGTGCGTGCGAGGGTGTGTGTGTGTGTGTGTGTGTGTGTGTGTGTGTGTGTGTGTGTGTGTGCGTGCAGCCTCTAGTGTGTTTTTTGTTTGTCTCTCTCTGCTTGGCCCCCTTGCCTGCTCATTAATGGCTTTCTTCACGAACCCCTGCCTAATGCTCAAACTTGTTTTGAGAAACAGTGTGTGTGTGTGTGTGTGTGTGTGTGTGTGTGTGTGTGTGTGTGTGTGTGTGTGTGTGTGTGTGTGTGTG
>JAPQRN010000014.1:13796849-13823821 GCA_037367275.1 Coranthus polyacanthus | reverse complement strand
TGTGTGTGTGTGTGTGTGTGTGTGTGTGTGTGTGTGTGTGTGTGTGTGTGTGTGTGTGTGTGTGTGTGTGCATGTGTTTGTGCTGTGCTTGTGTATCGGCTGCCAAGTAACGTGGGCTTTGGAATGAAACGTGGCATGAGTGCTACCTCTCCTCATCCCCATCCTTTCCTCCTCTTGCTGTCTCATTTCTATCCCTCGCTATTTCCCCTCCTCCACCCTCCCTCTACTTTTATTCACCATTATTTCTTCCCAGTCCAATTTTTCTGTTTTGTCAAGAGCAGTCACCAACTTTGTTAAGACCTTTACTTTATGCTTAAGACTTCTAGATCAAAGATTGATGGAAACAGAAACTACCTGCAGCCACAATCCACTCTACTTACACAAACACAGCTGCTTTTGGATTCAACTCGGGTACTTTACAACTCGTCTATTTTTCATGTAATATAGATGCAATAGTCTCCGAGTTCCACTCAAGAATACAAATACGCTTTCTGTGAGCCTGCAGTCCTATTAAATTGGCTGTCTTTGTCCATCTATTCTGCAGGTCTGTCACATACAAATCTGGTTTAAACAAGGACATCTTCAGTAGTACTGGGCAATAAAAATAAAATGTTTTCTGCTAGTATGCTGTTTTACAATATTTTAATGCTACAAAAGTATATTTCCCTCCGCCTGTCTGTCCATACGACTGTCTCTCTGTAAAAACTACTGTACCAGTTTTGGTGAAACTTAGTGTATCTGAAGGGGACGTTCCAAGGAGGAGCCCACAAAATTGTGGATCAGATCCATAAAAATGGGCAGAAGCTTGTGTTGTTTTTCAGTAGTGCCAGACCTCCAACTGACAAAAAGGAGAAACACATAGTTCATAATTTGTGGTTTAATTATATTGTGGTATGAGAAGAAAAGTGCACTTCTAGTTTTCACATGGTAAGTGTACATGTATCGACATAACAAATTGTCAGGAAATTAACCTGAGAAACAGTCTAAAGAAAAAAAAAATAACCGTATACAGTATGAACTGATTTCAAATATCGTAGAATAAAACTTCAGAGTAAGCCAGTGCATTGGGTGGAGGTTTTGTCAACTGCCAGTACCAGTAAGGCTTTACATTTAAGATGTATATTACAATAAGCACTTATCAGATGTTACTGAGTCTCCGTATGATGTATGATAATAAGCAGTCTTAAGCCTGTGGAGGATGGGCTGAATGAAACAGGATGGCCGACATTAAGCGGGGAATCCAGGAATAAGCCAGATCAGAGCAGCTCCCTGCAGACACACTGCACAATGGCTGAGACACAGACAGGATCAGACATACACATCAGCCAGAACAGTGGATACTCTTTGCTGAATCACAGCTGCACATTGATGTTGCTGCTGTAATAATGGGGAGAAAACTGTCGGTGGAAATCAGTGTGTTTTTGTAATAGTTGCTGATCTCTTGTTCCCTTTCTAATTCCTCTTTAATTCATGTTATTCGGTACATGTTTCCTCCTTTGATTTCAGAGAACTGTTGTAATATTTTTCTCCTTCTTCTTTGCCTTTATTACTCTCTTCATTCTCCGTCTCCCCTTCAGTTCCTCTTGGTGGTCTCTTACATTATTCCAGTTCCTCTTAAATTCCTGTTATCGGTGCTGCTTTCCTCTTTTGTTTCCAGCTCCCTTTAAGATGTTTTTCCCGTCTTTTACGAGGCTCTTCATCCCCGCTGTATTCTTCAGATTCTCTCTCTGATTGTATCCTGCTACCCTCACTGAGGTTGTCCCTCTAAAAGAGCTGAAGTCATCCCTTTTCATTGCCAAGACATAAACAATGCAGCCCCTCCCTCTCTATCTGTCTCCCTCCCTCCCTTCCTTTCTTTCTCTTCCTCTTATTCCAGCGAGTGCAGTTTGGGTGTGGTAGTTGTGCTCGGGGATGCTGAGCACACATGGCTGCTAAAGGCAATCGTCCATATTTTTTAAAATCTTTGTCACTGTTCTTTAAAAATTCAGAAAAAAATACCTCTAACTTTTGATTTAGGGTTTGTAACTAGTCTGAAGCGTGGAGATGCTTTGTCAGCATGAACACATGACTAAAGTCTGAGTCTAAATAGCACATTTCTGGAATTACTGCTCCTCCTAAGAGAGATCAAGTGAAAAATTTGAAGCACTCAGGCACTATATTAAATTCAGTGTAATAAAAATTTGTTGCTCTGCATTTTCCCCTGAGGAACAGGATGCAAGGAAACACATTTTTAAGATGTAGCACATTTAAGGTTGTGGATGAGAAGAGGTTGTTCTGTACAGCGAAACATGCCGTTCTTAGCGCGTACTTTTTCATGCACTGTTAGTCTCGCCTGGATGTCAAGAGGATGGTGAGTGTGTCAGGCCAATTTTTGAACCGTGCTTCTTTTCTGGTGACTCCATTTGACAGACTGGACCGTGTGATCACTGTGTTTATCTCTCACTCTCTCTTTTTTTTTTTTTTTTTTTTTTGAATCATTCCTTCCTAGCCCACCCAGTGGAGATGGAAAATCGGGTTCCAGCACTTTACCGCCAATCAAATCCAAGACCAACTTCATTGAAGCCGACAAGTACTTCTTGCCGTTTGAGCTGGCATGTCAGTCCAAATGTCCCCGCATCGTCATCACCTCGCTCGACTGTTTACAGGTCAGTGGCGGGACAAGTCAGACTGCAGACCCCCAAAAGTTTGCGTCCACTGTTGAGGGGTAGACTCGGAAATGTGAATTCATACAGCAGATAGCTCGTTGCGTGGAAAAATGTCATTACAATAGGAGGTCATAATATTTAACATCGCAGTGTGTGTTTCTGTGTTTAATTCTGTGTCTGTGTGTGTGCACTCACATATGTATTTAACTTGTAGAAGCTGATAGCGTACGGCCACCTGACAGGCAGCGCCCCCGACAGCACGGCCCCGGGCAAGAAGCTCATAGACAGGATCATCGAGACCATCTGTGCTTGCTTCCAGGGACCGCAGACCGATGAAGGCGTACAGCTACAGATTATTAAGGTGTGCTCTTCTGCTTGTTTTGGGGAACATCATAGATTATTACTTGACCGAGCACAATTCATTTACTACAAAACGCATCACTGTATCTTTTTATTCCTATCAAGAAGTCTACTTATTTAAATAATTACAATCACGGCAGTGACTGGCTGCTTTTTCGGTTATTCAGGACGTCCCTTCTGAGCATTTTTGTGTGAACTGCAACATTATTTTAGCTTCTCAATCAATATATCACTTAAAGAGACTTTGTTGTTATGTAATCATGTAGTAAATGGGATCATAATTCAGAGAGACAAACCGTATCTGGCTGATTCAAAGCATCAGTGTAAAGTGGTTATTGTGTATTAGATCCCACTCATCTGAATTTTTATTTGCATCCTTTATAGATATCACTAAGAAAAATGTGCCCTCCTGTAATGTAGTTTGAGTGGAGGTATATGTAATAGTATCACTTGTATTTGTCCATATAGTTGTTTTTGTTTGTTCCTCTGTAATTGCAAGGGAATATAGTTTAAATTTCTGTTTGATTGTATTCCTGCCTCGGTTGCTACCGTAGTACTGTTAATGTGGCTTGCGATGGAAGAGTTCTAGATAAATTATGTAACCAGGTCGTGGCCGGTAAAACTACCTGAGGGCAAATAAAACGGTGCTGTTTAAACATGACACTGACGTGTAAAATTTCAAGGGCATTTATGAAAGAGGCTTTAGAGCCATCATTTGGTGAACAAGAATTATTTTGAAATCCCTTTTTACTCCCTTTGATTTACCTACTTGATGCGCTTTCCCTCCTTTATCTTCTCATTCTTCCCTTTTTCTCCAGGCTCTGTTGACAGCGGTAACCTCCCAGCACATAGAAATTCACGAGGGCACCGTCCTGCAGGCTGTCCGCACCTGTTACAACATCTACCTGGCCAGCAAGAACCTCATCAACCAGACCACAGCCAAGGCTACGCTCACACAGATGCTCAACGTCATCTTTGCACGCATGGAAAATCAAGCAGTATGTCCCGTCTTTGTAGAGATTTTCACTTAGTCTATAACGCATAATGCTGTTTGCAGAGTAAACACGCAAAGTCTTAAGAGAGAGAGAGAGAGAGAGAGAGGGCAGCTTCTTTCTTGAGCCACTGTCTGATTGAAATCTGACACTGACAAAAGCAAGATAAAGCCAGTGTAGCTGTTTGTAGGATCAAATTTTAAGACTCAAATATGTGTGATGTTGCAGTTTTAAAATGCTGCAACCAACTGGCAAAATGTAAAACTGTTTTGGCTTGGAGTCAGATTGGATTGTAATATAATATAAACATTATATTCAGTGGTCTAGATGGTTTATTCAAGCCACCTCTTCCTGATTTAATTAAAGTCTGCTGTTTGCTTTGTGTCCAGAGGGACATTTTAGGTGTTGCCTTAAAAAAAAAAAAGCTTGCTCTAATCTCATCTTTTTCTTTTTGAATGACACTTTTTCCCTCCTCACCTGCCTCCCTCCCTTCCTTTTGGACACATAGCTTACAAATCACAAGCTATCTTGGTCTCTGGCCTCCAGAAAGCGTGACCGCCAGGTAAAAGCGTGCAGGACTGCTATGACTTGCCTGATCAGAACTCTTCTGAACTCTTCTCTGTGTGTCTGTGTTTGCGCATCAAGCTTTACCTCATCCACCCATGCACTCATCCGTTTCCTTCCTTTGCTCCTACACTGCACTGGAGCAGGTATGCTGTGTAATTCTTCCACCATATGCTTGCCGTGGCTTTTGTTGACATGCCTACAAATCATCTTGCTTTCCCGCACCTATTTACATTTTAGTTTACATTCACTCCTGAGCGTGGTAAATGTCGTATCGCAGGTCAGCTACGCCTGTCTCGTTCCTGTTATGTTTTCTTTCTCCTGATACGGTTATTTCAGAACAGCGAGAGAGTGGCATTGTGTGAGACACAGACGGAGGAATATAAAGAAGCAGTCAGGGGTAGAGATAGACAGACAAGGCAGACTTTGAGGCCGAGGCTTATTGTTGTGTTGTCATTGTCTGTGTAGTGTTGTGCTGCTACACAGGGAGATCCACTTTCTGTGCGTGTATGTGTGTTACCCTCCCGACTGCAGCTCAGCATGCTGTGATCACACGCATATATACACAGTATTTGTGTCGCTCACTCACACACACACTCAGCCTTCACGATCCGACTGAGGTGGCATTTAAATAATGAGCTTAGTTTGTTTGCGCTGCCTCGGCTGTCCCCTCCAGTCGAGGTGCGTTTGTCTGTCCTTGTTACCGTCGCTTATATTCAATACTAATTGTTTCATTCAGAGGTTTGTGTCATTGAATTTAGCTGCTTAGATTTGAATGTGACAATAGCAGCAAGCTCATTTAATTAGCAACAAATAGCTTCTGATGCCAGTGCGGTTTTTAAAATCGAGATGTAATAGGTTTCATAAAAGCAGTTTATGTATGAAGTCAGTGACGAATTCAGTTATTGGTTTGCCCTGTAAGGGAGGAAAAAGACTATGAACAGCCATCATAAATGGTTGGGGGCTAGAAACGCAGATGAAACGGACTATCCATACAAATTCGAGTTAGTTATCATTCTTCCTTGGCAAATTTATGAATTTAATTACAGTTATTCATTTAAAAGTTAATCTACTGTGGAGAGAAGGGTCGTCATCTATCACCATTGTTTTGTAAATGTGTCACACTGTTTGTATTTCCATCTATAGCTCATTTTTCTCTTCAGTTACTGTGCTTTTTCTTCATAAGTCACAATCATTTCTTTTTGTAACATTTATTCTGACAAAATTACAAATGCACTTGGTATGAAAATGCACCATGGGCTGCTGTTTTTTAGCTTGGCTGAGAGAACGTCCACTGCTTGTATATGTTTGCAGCCGTTTCTGGAACTTGTATTAGTGTTTGCTATTAAATAGTGAACTGTGCATTTAAGTACTTCCCTTTTGTGATTAGCAGAAATGAGCAGTAGAAACCAAATTTGACTGCATTCATGAAGAAATCTAATATCTGAGCAAGCAACATATTCACTATTGTAATATTTTCTTCAAGCCACCACTGTGTGCAAATGCCTTGTGACCCACTTTTGGCTCATGACCTACCAAGCTAAAGCATAGCCGCAATTTCCAGCACTCCATATCAGCAGCAGCGGTAACACATGTCAGCCATGACACATCAGTCAGGACATGCCTGTATGAGCCATTTTCCAGCAGAAATACTTCGTTCTGCAACCAGGCTGAAATAGATTGAGTTCATACGAGGCAGCATGAATCGATTCCACAAAGTTTGCTTTTTTGTTAGCATGTCCTACTACTTTTGGGTTTATTCATATAGATTTCCATATGAACACACATTAACTGTATGCTGACACAGTCTCGATGTTAAGCAGTTTGAAAACTGTTGTCACAAAGTTGCCTTTTGCTCACTGCATTGACATGTGGAGGTGTTGTAGCTCTGCTTTGGGCTCTGTGAGCCCTCAGGGGAAGTAGACAAAGTTATTCACACTTGTTACTGCTGTTACGGGTATTAACCTGCCTTTTTATGTGTTTGTGTGTCTGTGTGTGTGTGTGTGTGTGTGTTCCGTGAATGCTTTTGCTTTTGCATGTGTGTGCTATCTGTGTACCTTCCTGTATGTGTGTGTCCCTTTAACCCCCACAGCTGCAGGAAGCGAAGCAGCTGGAGAGAGAGCGACACCGGCAGCACTCCCCGGTCACCCAGCACACTGAGCCCGACTCCCCGCAGCTCCAGACTCACATTCACCCGCCAGCTAAGGGTCTGACCCAAGAGGCCAACGGGCCCGTTACCCCTCCGACTCCAAGCATTACCATCCCATCCATCCCATCCACCCCGTCCACCCCCTCGACTCCAGCCCCAGAGGGCAGCAGCAGGTCTGTGTCTGGAGAGCAGGAGGAGCAGGGAGAGCAGGGGCCCGTGTACGAGAGTCCAGATCCTGAGAACGGTTCAGAGTTCTGCGTGGCTGAAAACGAACAGACGGAGGCAGACCAAGCCACTGCGGCAGCACAGAGTAAGATTGCTTATGAGGATTTATTTCATTCTCATTCTCTTGCAGTATCTTTAGTCTTTGTCCTTTTTGCTACTGACAGACCTGAATAAAAAATCTACCAATACAGTACCATCATGAATTTTTTTTTTTTTGCAGTTCTATATAAAATGTTCCCTTCACAATAAGCTTAAGATGACTTTCTCATTCTGAAATCACTGGTTTTAATGTTTTTGCGTCATCTCTTCTTATGGTTTCTTCTGCTCAGATGTAAAGCTTTCAAATGTTGCCTTTACAAACCTTGTTTAATTGCAATTCTAAACTCTTCAGGCTCACCTCGCCAAATTAAATGTCGGCTCACGCTGTTAAACTCACATTTCTGGGGCTGTTATGGTTGTTGATAGAGAACTTTAAGGGTAACACTAAACACCCTGAACATTCACCATAAAAGCCTTGCTCTTGGCAATTTGTACAATTTCACGTAAGGAAAGGAAAGCAAGAACCACCATTTACTGTACACACTATTTGGTACAGCATTCAGCGCTGCAATGGCTCCTTCACTGAGAGGACTAGCTTTGAATATAAAGAGCAGGATGAAAAGTTATTTGTTAATAACATACCAGTAGTAACTTAATGCATGCTGACATAGAAAGCACCGTGCACTAAGATGTTTTGATTGCACCTCACACCTTTCAACTACTCAAAAAGGATATTTTTCAAAGTGTTTGTGTGTGTTATGTTCAGATGCAGAAGCCCAGCAGCATTCAGAGGCTGGTGATTTGGAGGACGAGGAGACTCCAAACTATGAGGAGAAAGCCCAGGAAATCGTCCAGAGTATCCTACAGGAGGTGGTCAACACTGTTGCAGGAGGTGAGAGATGTTTTTTCAAGGTCATTACATTTTTCAATAAATAAAAGCACAAAATTGTAAAACGATTCCTTATATAACCCACCACAAATTAACCGTCAAGTATATTTGTCATAGTACATTAGAAGCTCAATGAATAGCAGCCGCAGTACCTGTCATCTGTTGGTTCTGCAAAATACTTGCAAATTTGTCCCTGCTCTTTGTCCCCAGCTGGAGAACATTTAATGCAACTTATAGTCGTTTCTGAAATGCATATGAAAGGAGACAGGTAAACTTTACTGATTCTACAAACTGACTAGAAGGACAGGTGAACTGAAGGCTGGTGTGGATGTGTGCTGAATAACATGTACCAAAATATGTCTGCAAGGAGACACAAAAGCCTTCGTAAACACGGCCCTCTGTAAATGAATAACAGCTCAAGCTCCTTGGAAGCAACACTGTAATTTTAGGTCAGGTCAGACTCCCCGAAGTTCTCTCAGATTGTGACAAAAAGAAGTCAAAGCACTCTTTCTTGTTGTGCAGTAGTTAAAAAGCCATTATTTTTCAATGGCTGCAAAAAAAAAAAGCTTTAAAAACTTGTGCCTACAAAAGTCTTTGGCTTCCTTTTTCAAATACACTTTTACCCTTGAGCAGAAAATTTGACTTTAATGGTTGTGAGCAGACATGCACCCTAGTATCCTCACTTAACCTGAGGTTTCCCTTTGATGCTGTTTCAGCGCCACTGTCATTCTCTCTCTTTGTCCCTGAACAGAACATTGTGTCACTACAAATTAGGATGCAACGGTTTATTATATACCTGTTGGTGTTAAATCATACAGTTCCGTCAGAGCATCTTTTATGGTGTTTAGTCGTCCGCATATTTATTCTGGAGATTAGTGTGACACATCTGTTTATTCATCTCGTCCACAGGGCACTGCCTGGACCCTGCAAACCTCTGCTCTGACACCAAGGAGTCTGGCGAGCCGGCGGAGTCGGAGCCGGCCGAAACGGTGACGGAGGGCACCCAGAGCTCCCTCGAGGACGAGGGCACCGTGGGTAGTGACAATGAGCACGTCCATGCAAATGGCATCCCCGGCACACCTATTTCTGCCAGCTTTACCCCTTCGCTGCCTGATGACAGACTGTCTGTCTCGTCCAATGACACTCAGGTGAAGGACGGATCATGTTCTGTAATAAGTTGAAGATATCCTGGCTTTGAAGAAATTTCTTTGATTGCAGTTCATCCATGTCTTAAAAATATGTAACACTTTTGCCCTGTTGATTAGCTGCCAGATCCAAAAACTGAAATAAAACAGACTAAATAATGCAATAGATTTTGAAAACTTGCACTCTAATGACTCTTTCTGTAATTGAGGTGTATATGTATATATATATATATATATATATATAGAGAGAGAGAGAGAAAACTGTGTTTGATTGCTGGTGAACAAGGCTGAAAAATCCAATAGATCTGGAGGCTTTCTATCGCATACAGCTTATATAAAGTACTGTACGTTGGAGGATATTGTTAACCGAGACTAATTTTACCATTTTGTTTCACTGTAGGAATCTGGAGCAGCGCCGGGCCAGCCGCCAGGTGCTAAATTCTCCCACATCCTCCAGAAAGATGCCTTCCTCGTCTTTCGTTCACTCTGCAAGCTTTCAATGAAGCCGCTGTCAGACGGGCCACCAGATCCCAAGTATGTCATTTAATGTAGTAACGGAAGGATGGGCTATTGGTATTTTAATGTTTAAGATTTCAGCTTATTTTGAAAAACATGCCTTATGAACAGCAAATAAGAGCCAAATTTAGTACAGAATAATGTTATACTACAAATAAACCTTGACTGTTTTCAGCTGTTTAACTATAGAAACAAACTGAATACGTACAAATGTTAAGTCTGAAGATCGGGAATGTCTCGACTCTTCACCATTTGTCATTTATAGTTGGTCTGACTGTTAAACAGCCTTTTGTTAGTCATTGAATAAACAACTCATTTAGAGATTGGTGATATTTTCTACAAGTCATTATGGAAAAAAACCCCTCTTCTAGTCATTATTCAGCGTGAGTATGCTGGGTGTAAGAATAGATGTGAGTCATAGTTTAAAATGAGGATTGCTCCAGTGATAACAGGAGCGCCATGATAAATAGTGGTAAAGGAGACAATGAGGCATCACTCAGCATATTCTGAATCACTCTGTTTTCTGGAGGCACAGAATACTTTTTTTTACTGTTTCTCTCTTCTTTTTTTTTTTTGAAAACAAGTAAGGAGTAGGAGAAGGGAGTAAACTGATTTATCCACCATGCAGTATTACTTCTGTTGGTGTTGGTTCTGGTTTGCCAGAATAAAGCCATCTCATTGGCTCATCCTAATACAATAGGACTTCCTGCATCTGATTCTTCTTCAGTGTTTGCTCATACTATCCCAATTATATCTAGTAGATGCCATTTTACTGTAGTTTGAGTCATTAAGTGTCAGATTTTCCCGAATATTGGGAGAAGTAGGGGCAATCCTTCTTCATCTACTCACCTACTAGAGATTGAAGACATTGCAGAGAAGCAGCCAATCTCAGCATATAAAGTAGCTGAAAGTATGTTTTTGAACTCTGCTGAAAAACGGTTCAGACAAGCGGAGGCTCGACACACAGAGGAGCTTTGATTTAGTTGCTCCAGCAGTTCTTTGATGGCTGATGACGTCTATAACTCTCTGATGGAGAGATGCAGTATGATGTGGTCTGTCTGTGCGTAACACTGCTATTTCTTTGAGGTGTTACTTAAAGTAGAGATAAACTGCCTTATATAAGAAATGTGTTTAAGTGGGCTGTCTTTCATTTTATTGCTGAAAATATTCTATGTCTAAAATTAACATTCATCATACTGTGCATTATGTTCCAAAACGTCTTGAGCAGATGGCTGGAAAAAAACTTGGGTTTTTTTTTTTTTTCAAGTACACAAAGATGCAGGCATGGACTTTATCATCTCTTTCCTGTTTAAAATATTCAGGCTTCATGCTAATATTTTCTTGAACTTCTCCGCAGTCACATCATTATCAGCAATGTTCTTTGTACTGTTTTTTTTTTATTTTGGGTGGATACCTAAAAGCTTCAGTATTTTCAGTCTTGAAACAACCTCCTCCCTTGACATAGCAGAAATATTTGTAATCATTTTCTGGTGAAGCTTCACTTGTTCTAAATGCTTTTCTCTCTGGCTGCTGCAGGTCCCATGAGCTGCGATCGAAGGTCTTGTCCCTCCAGCTGCTGCTGTCCATCCTGCAGAACGCCGGTCCAATCTTCAAGACAAATGAGATGTTCATCAATGCCATCAAACAGTACCTGTGTGTTGCTCTTTCCAAGAACGGTGTCTCCTCAGTGCCTGAGGTCTTTGAACTCTCACTCTCCATTTTCCTCACTCTGCTCTCCCACTTCAAGACACACCTCAAGATGCAAATCGAGGTAATACTTTTGCAGCTCGGTGTTGCACTTATCAAGAGCCTTTTTGTAGTCAGGCCCTCGGGAGGAGTAGTGCTGAGAGATCTGTGAACATTATGTGATGCAACAGAAAGACATGGAATTTTTTCACTTGACAACAACTTTTGTCAAATAATTTCTTCTAACCTACAGTAACCCAGATACAGCAGAGACCTTCAATACTAGCAATGCACCATGTGTTTCTGACAGCTGTTACTCGGTGCTCATTCTTCAGCAGCCTGATGCTCATGTGATTGTGTTCCTTTCATTTGTTTCCAACTCTATTTTGACTTACACATGCAGGAAACCCCTTATGAACTAGCTGACTAAGTATAATAGCTATATTTATTTACCCACCCACCACCATCTTCATAAAAAGCAACATTTCACACATTTTCTGGCAGCTGATTATGTTTCTGGGAAACACTGAAAAAAGAATAAAGTAGAAATACTGCATGAAAGTGGAAGCAAATACCAGTTACCAGATTAACTGCAGTTCAGAGCATTGTTTTAAAACCACTTTCTAGCATTTTTTTTTTTTGTTATTACCAGTTTTAACACGGGTTAAGAAAAAATTACCCAAAATGCACATTCACTTGTATTTGTGTTGTGTCTGCTGATGCTAAATCATGTGGGATGCGGGAAAATTTTGTGTCGATCGTGTATGCAGCAGATCTCTGTCTTTTGTCTTGGCTCCTGTCATTGACACTGTCTCATTACTCTTGTCTGCAGGTGTTCTTTAAAGAGATTTTCCTCTACATTCTCGAGACGTCAACAAGCTCTTACGACCATAAGTGGATGGTCATCCAAACCCTCACTAGAATATGTGCAGGTCTGTTGTTGTGTTTAATGATTTAAAGCGAGGTCCTTTTTTTAAAATGTGTAAATGCACCATAATTATAGTAGTAATTATGTAAGTGTCACGACCTGAATTGTTTTCTGTCTCTTTCAGATGCCCAGAGTGTGGTGGACATCTACGTGAACTATGATTGTGACTTGAATGCTGCTAACATATTTGAGCGGTTGGTCAACGACCTCTCAAAAATTGCGCAGGGTCGCGGAGGCCACGAGCTCGGCACAACGCCTTTACAGGTAAGATTTTAAAAGTGTGCGATTAAGACTCAGTTTTACTGTGGAAAAGGGATAATATTTTTTTGTATCCCTGTCTAGGAGCTGACCCTAAGAAAGAAAGGCCTTGAATGTCTAGTGTCTATCCTGAAATGTATGGTAGAATGGAGTAAGGACCAATATGTCAATCCCAACTCGCAGACCAGCCTTGGTAAGACATTGATATACTTTTAATGAATGTGAGTTTAATTTATCAACACTCTTTGGCAGCAGTTAAACCAGAGCATAATACAGCTGACCTTTCTGTTCCTTAATAGTCTGCACACATACAGAACGTGTCTTTTCAATTGTTTTCGTGACGGCAATTGAACTTTTTATTCCTTTTTTTTTTCTCCATAAAATACTAATTTGTTGCTTTTCCTGGGTAGTTTGCCGAAAATGTAACGCAGGTCTTATCTATGAGTGTATCATAGATAAGACCTGCCAAGGGTATAACTAGTCTAATCCTAATCAGCCATGCTTCTGGCAGCAGTTCATGGTTAATGTTAACTGGGGTTAGTGATAAAGCTCACATCCATCAATCTGCCTACGATCAGTTGCAGGACTGGCAGTTGGCATTCATCAGGGAAGCTACCGCTCCGAGAAGGAAAGTGAGCATTTGTCATCTGAACTCCAGAAGAGAGGCAGTGAGAAAATGCTCACAGGCCAGCACAGGCAGGCTAATCCACAAGGTTTAGTCTAAAACGGAGAAATACCTTAGGCCGAGCCATGATGAAACGCCCAGCTATGACATGCAGAGCATATCCTGTGTGTAAGACTGGCCTCTGGGTCTTCTGCACACAGGAGGATTTCTGTTGTTTGCCAAAGGTGGAGCTCAAATTATGAAAAAAGTGTCAACTTTCCAGCAAAATGGCTGGAAATGTATCCCACAGTTCTCTGGAAATGACCACAGGCCACCCTCGGGCTAATCTGTCAGAGCTAACCAGCTGTGGCAGTTGTGTTTGCTGATAGCAACGTTAGTTTGCAAAACTTGCATATGACATCTCATTAGTAATCTTGCAGGAGCTCTTAGCATTTGAAAATTGAATGTGAAGTTTGTCTTGCAAGCTGTGGAGAATCTCAGACCATTTGTTATTTGTGATTACATACAGCAACTAGTGTTAAAACACAACATTTCAACTGTCCCCTCTCATATTGTTTTCTTATTTTCTTGGAAAACTCCAAAGCAAGAGCAGGTAACAGTGACAAAGTATGGAGTGTTTGCTAGACCTTGTTGTTGTGAAAGGAACTGTTTATTTTAAGCCTGTCCTGGGTTTGTGTAGCTTTAGATTTTGTGCGAGTCTTGCATTAGACACCGTCTGTATTGTTTGGGTTTGTTGTTCCCCCCTCACACCCCATAGATTGTAAAAAATCAGTTTGAGCCAAATACTTTTTAATCTTCATGAAATATTTCCTTGTTACACGGCCCGAACTTTTGGTTCATTTTAGGTCAACTGCTCCCTTTCTCCCTCTGCCGTCCTCCGCCTTGTTCTCTACTAAGCCTAAGAATGGGAAGCACACGGGCAACTCACATTACCGTGACACTGCCCTGAATGTTTTAAAGAGTTTCCGATGGGTAATGAGACCCCTGGTTGTAGCACAGGGTTACAGGATGGATCCATTCCAGCAGAGCTCGACTAGTCAGGCTTAAGAAACAGCCTCTTTAAGCCTCTAAGTTCTGACTGCATCCTCTTTACCGCCTGAAGCTTTTAGATAATCCACCTTTTACAATACCCTCTCCCTTTCCCCTTTCCCTACCTTACACCTGCGCTGTGTAAATAGATGTGAGCTCACTGCAGTTTGCTAGGATGTGATTGTGCGTGCATGTGAGTGACATCATTGTGTGCACCCTCCCTGCCAACAACAATCATTAAGACGGCCTCAGGATCATTTTGTTGTGTTGCAGTTTCTCCCTTTCATTCACCGTGGTCTCTCTAACCTTAAGTCAGTCCATTTTTTTTTTTAAGCCTTCAGGCTGAGTTTCTGCCAGCAGCAGTCTCAGTTAAAAACTCTCACCTTTGTGACGTCTCTATTTTACTCATCTGTCTTCCCTTCAGGTGATCTTATCTTACGTGTGTTTTTTCTTATGCCCCTCAGGCCAAGAGAAACCCTCAGAGCAGGACAGCACAGAAACCAAGGCTCCAGAGACTATAAACCGCTATGGGAGCATTAACTCCCTGGACTCCACGGCATCATCTGGCATCGGTAGCTACAGTACTCAGATGTCGGGCACTGACAACCCAGAGCAATTTGAGGTCCTCAAACAGCAGAAGGAGATCATCGAGCAGGGCATTGACCTGTATGTTTGGCCACACACATTTAAAACTTCTTCTTTTTATTTGGTTGACACTGTAATGGTGTGTGTGGGGTTTTTTTTTTCTGTGTCTCTGGGTGCTGTACAGGTTCAACAAGAAGCCAAAGAGAGGAATCCAGTACCTTCAAGAGCAAGGCATGCTGGGTACAACCCCGGAGGACCTCGCTCAGTTCTTGCACCAGGAAGAGAGGCTTGATTCGGTAAAAATTCACCCTGTTTCATGTGTGATATTTCAGCCACTCAGAGCCAGTCCAATTCTTTTCAGCTATTGGTGAAGAAAGACAAGAATACAATGATTTAACATAGATAGAGATTACATGATATACACGCAATATTAAAAAAAAACAGCTTTTTCTTTCACTTCATAGAGCTAGATCTTCATGTAATTAAATTTTATTCTCTATAATTAATTTTTCTAAATATAATGAGGAGTGCACTGTGCATTGATTGGACAACCGCGAGGGTGTCTATGCACAACGCTAATCAGCATTAAAGAGTGTTGATAATAACATCTGTTTAAAGACATGGGACACTGCAGCAGTAGCAATCAGATTAAAAATCCAATGAAAGCATGGCATGCATTTAAAAGAAAAAATGCTCTTATTCATTTCTGATGGAAATAAGTTATTGGTGATAACACAGACTGACAAATAAGTTGTTCTTTTACTAAAATAGACACAAGGAAACGTTGAGAGCAGTGAGAACAACACATTAGTAGCTACTAGCGTCAATACGAATCAAAGTTTAAGGACTAACACAACATTTACATTGTGCTGTCAGGCCTTTATCTTGAATCTGTGTTGGTGAAGTTATAATTTGTGCACAGTTGGTAAGTAATTGGTCACACGTAATGCCGTTATATGATTAAATTACAAAATACATCTAATTGTAATCAGTAACCAAGAAAGATATGTAATTAAATTAGAGCTGCTAATCAAAATGTTGGTGATTACAAAGGAGTGACTGCTTAGCCCACATGGATAATAAGACATGACCATGTAGTTGGACAAGAACGCCTCTCGTTGCTGGAAATTCAACAATATTTTCCTTCTAGGATCATAAACTGTCTCTAACATTAATGTTAGATTAAATGTACATATGTAGGACTTTTCTGCTTTATTGCCCAGTTTAAAACATTTGTTTGAAAAGTAATCAAACATCAGTACATTAATGAAGTAATTAAAATAGTTAGATTGACAGATAAACTATTAATCTGTGACCATATCGAAAGCAACTTTAACGACACTGTTTGTACATCCGGATAATGCTGCTGTGCTTAAAAATAAGACTGACCTCTATCTCTTGCTCTCTTAGACTCAAGTGGGAGAATTCCTCGGGGATAATGACCGTTTTAATAAAGAGGTGATGTACGCCTACGTGGATCAAATGGACTTCCAGGGCAAAGACTTTGTTTCTGCACTAAGGATGTTCCTGGAGGGCTTTCGACTCCCCGGAGAGGCCCAGAAGATTGACCGGCTCATGGAGAAATTTGCAGCTAGATATCTTGAATGCAATCAGGGGTGAGTTTACAGCTCTGTGAGTCAGCCACAGTCTCTGTGGTCTAAGTTATAGGAGAAGCTGCCTATAAAAATAGCAGTTTTTGTTTTATTTGGTCTGTTTACATGATGATGTTATATAAATCTGCTTCCTTTTTTCTCTCCACTTCAATTTTCCAGGCAAACCCTCTTTGCCAGTGCTGACACAGCATACGTCCTTGCCTACTCAATCATTATGTTGACAACAGACCTTCACAGTCCACAGGTAAGCACTTTAGTGATACTGCAGAGTTTGGGGATGTGTTTTGACAGCAGTCATACCCTCGGATATCAATGCAACATAAATCACAGGGATTGCATAAGCAGCTTTTGACCCGTACCCTTGTTGTTCTCTGCAAAGGTGAAGAATAAAATGACAAAAGAGCAATACATCAAGATGAACCGTGGCATCAACGACAGCAAAGATTTACCTGAGGAGTATCTCTCTGCCATCTACGACGAGATTGCTGGAAAAAAGATCGCCATGAAGGAAACTAAAGAGCTCACCATGAAATCCAACAAGCAGAGTGAGTCTCACAGCCATGGGATGTCTTATTGGACTCTGAAAGCATTTTCACTTTCGAAGACTGTCCTTGAGATATAGTAAATCTCACAATGACTTGTCCATCTTTAGAGCACACAGACATCACAACATGCAAGGCCTTTGTCACATTTTTTCTCTAGATAGTTTTACTTCTTTTGATATTTTTTTTTGCCAGATAAAAAGCTTCATGGTTGTCTTTTCCTGAGCTTGTTTGGTTTTTGTTAACGCTGTGTTTCTGATGTTTAATCTCACTCAGGTGTAGCAAGTGAGAAGCAGAGGCGTCTGCTGTACAACGTGGAGATGGAGCAGATGGCCAAGACGGCCAAAGCTCTGATGGAGGCCGTCAGCCACGTCCAGGCTCCTTTCACCAGCGCCACACATCTGGAGCACGTCAGGCCCATGTTCAAGGTAACACAAGCAGACATGTAATACACACACTGTTGTGCACATGCTGTTTACTACACAGTTTGGACACCTCATCCCTCTGTTGTTGCTCAGCTGGCGTGGACACCATTCTTGGCTGCATTCAGCGTGGGTCTTCAGGACTGTGACGACACCGAAGTGGCCTCTCTTTGTCTGGAGGGCATCCGCTGTGCCATCAGGATAGCATGCATCTTCTCCATACAGGTACGACAGCCTAAGCTGGAGGAATAGAGTTTATTCTGTTTCCTTGCAGTGTTTTGACTGCGTTATCTCTTTGTCTCTGACAGTTGGAGAGGGATGCGTACGTCCAGGCCCTGGCGAGATTCACCCTGCTGACAGCCAGCTCCGGCATCTCTGAAATGAAGCAGAAGAACATCGACACCATCAAGACCCTCATCACTGTGGCCCACACTGACGGCAATTACCTGGGCAACTCTTGGCACGAGGTCGGCTCCTCTCATTTCACTTCAAAATGTCCAGAACTTCACTTAGCATTTATGTTTTTAGAACATTAATTGGATTATTAGAAAAAGTAACATGAATGATAAAGTTAAAGGTAAATATATAACATTTCCACATAAAAAGATCTAAAAGCAGCATATATATTGTTGACTTGAATGTTAACAGCTAACTTACCATTATTTAAGTTTCCCCATCGAATGTTACGTTAGCATTTCACTTTCTGATGAGAGAGTACTTTCTCAGAATGGAATGACATACCATGAATAAACATAACTAAACGTACCGTCAGTTAAACTTTAATACATTCCCTTGTCTGGAAACATGATTTCTCAGTCGTGTCACATAGATTTTCATCTGCACTAGTGAAGAAAACAACTCCCATTGCTAACAATGTCATCAAACTGTATTATTGTTTTGAATGAGATGCCTCTAGTGGCAGAAATTCCATACATACAGTACCTTCTATTTAACTCAAAACAAGCAGTGAAGGTTTTAAACTGTAATAAGTAGTGCTTCAGGAAGCCACGACGCAGTAATAATCATCCGTTTGGTTTGAATCATCCCTTTCCCAGTATTCCCCTTTTGTCTCTCAGTCAGTTTTCCCTCGCGCTTCCCTCGTCTCGTTGTGAGGTTCTGTTTCTCTGACCGTGCCACTCTTTTCTATTTTTCAGATCATGAAGTGCATCAGTCAGCTGGAGCTGGCTCAGCTCATCGGTACGGGGGTGAAGGCGCGCTACATCTCAGGGACAGTGCGGGGCAAAGAGGGCTTTGTTGCGAGCACCAAGGAGCAGAGTAATGACGAGTATCTGGGTCTAGGTCGGCACCAACTTCCCTCATGTTCAGCAATGTTTCAATAATTTGAGCTTCATGACTAGTACGACGTGAAACAGACTGATTCTCTCTGTGCTTTGCTCTGTAGTTGGAGGGACAGTGGACCGTAAGCAGATTGCCAGCATCCAGGAATCCATCGGAGAGACGAGCTCTCAGAGTGTGGTGGTGGCTGTGGACAGGTAGTGTACTCACCTGGAATGACATGATATAGCATGCTGTAAATTCAGGGAGTTTGTTTTGATTTCAACTTCTTCCTTTTAGCTTCAAATACAGTTTCCCAGTTCTTTGAAAAAGCTATTATTTATTTATAATCTTTAACTTGAAATTCGGCTTTAAAATTGTCACATATTTCTCTGCTTTAGGATATTCACTGGCTCCACCAGACTGGATGGTAATGCAATAGGTGAGGCTCGCTAATGGAGTTACATATTTTTTTATTATTTCTCCAAGGACAGAGACATTGTAGCTGGTTTTGCTAAATATGAGTCACTTCTCTCCTACAAAGCACCACTTCTTTGTTCATTGCCAACATCTTCTATCTATTTGTCAGTTGATTTTGTGCGCTGGCTGTGTGCTGTGTCCATGGATGAGCTGGCCTCGCCCACACACCCACGAATGTTCAGCCTGCAAAAAATAGTTGAGATCTCCTACTACAACATGGGCCGCATCAGGCTGCAGTGGTCCAGGATCTGGGAAGTCATCGGAGACCACTTCAACAAGGTACGTCAGAACTGGTTGCTGGTTCCTATTTAAAGACAAATGTCGCTTCAACACCTACCTCGTTTGGACCAGACATTCGGACTTTCCAGTTTGATCGGGACCAAATTTGCCGGTGTGAAACCTCCCCAGACCCCGATGCAGACCGAACAACCGGTCTTTTGGTCCAAACAAAGGAGTTTGGTCTGGATCAAAGCGAGCCATGCTTCAGTTCATGTACAGTGTGAAAACTATTTTTTGATAGTTAGGACTTTCAGATTAATCGCAGGAAGTTATCACCACGAAACACAGAAGAAGAAGACAATTTATTTTGAGGAACTGACTAGTTGTAGTTTGTAATTTTTAATTTTAGTGTTTTGATTTTTTTTCTCGAGGATATTATGAAAAAAGCCTTGATTTATAGAAACTGAAAAAGGAAACAATATATGACATCAAATATGATTTACAAAGGCCTCAAGGCCTTAACATGATGCTGATTTTACCTGCAATTATATTTCAGTTTTGTTTGTGTTACACTGGTCATTTGAGTTTCTTTTTAGTTTTGATGGTTATTTATTGTTTTGTTTTTTATAGCAGTTAGAGTTTGTTTTCTTCAACTATAAAACTCTGCAAAGATGGTGAGAATCTTGCTTGCCAAGAATCTTGAGGATACATTTCTACAAATAAATGAGCTACAAAGGAATGTTTGCTTCCCTCCCCACTTTCTGCTCTACAGTAGAATCCCAGTCACTTCTCAAAACAAATTGTTGCCAGAAAAGCTTTCAGGTGCTTTGGTTTTCAAGGACACAAGACTCTGTTTCTCACTGAGTGGCTGCAAACTGGGTTTGGCCTGTGTGAAAACAAATCATCAAAGTAGCGATCTTGGAAAATGAATTTCAAGGATGTTGCCCTGCCGTTCCCCCAGCGTACCTTGATGCTTGTTTTTCAATTGCATGAAGTATAAAACTTCCTTATTGGTCAGTGGCAACTTCCTTGCTGTACTGAAGACCATTGTTTACAATGAAATGTTTAATAAAAAGCATACTGTTACTGCTTTCTCAGAGGCCAGCACAGGTGAAATATTTTATCTCCACACAGGTTGGCTGTAATTCAAATGAAGATGTGGCAATATTTGCAGTGGACTCTCTCAGGCAACTGTCCATGAAGTTTTTGGAGAAGGGGGAGCTGGCCAACTTCAGATTCCAGAAAGACTTTCTGAGGCCCTTTGAGCACATCATGAAAAAGAACAGGTAAAGAGGCTCATGTTACTCCGATGTAAATCTGCAGCGCTGAGCGGTAAAAACACAAGGCCTGTATTGTTCGTGTCGGTTGATATTTGTTCTCATGGCTGCAGAGTCAGTCAGTCGCTCTCCCCTCCTCAGCCTCTGCCTCTTTTCCTCTTCGTCCTCTGTCTCTTTTTGTCTTTGCCTTCCTCTTCCACATGCTTATTGTTTGGCTGTTTTTAGCAAGTCAACATTTCCACTGACCTATTTCAGTCATTCATTTTCAGTGAATTCATGTAACAGCTGCTGTTGTTTTTTTGTTTTTTTTTAATTGTTTGCTCTGAATCTGACTTGAATGGAATTTAAATCGCTATCAGTTATGCGCGAGTTTACTTCCTGTAATTTTGCATCGTAAATGTGTCTGTGCGGCACGTCAAAAGGCAAACTGTTTTACTGCAGCACACTTTTCATTGATGTGAAAGGGGAGTAACAGTGCAAGTATAAATCCACCCACAGCTTGAACAGACTGAGAGCTTCAACAGAGAGGAGATGGCAAGCAGCCACATAAACCCTGCAGCGCAGTGTGTCCATTAGACTCACTCATGCTGCCCTACTCTGTGCTGGTGTGTAGCTATCTATTTGTGTGTGTTAGCAGTGGTAAGTGGAGGCAGCCTTTTCTCTCATTCATAACTACTGAGCAATTAGGAATGCTCTTCACTATGGCAACAGTTGCTGTAAACCCTTCATGCCAAAGACTAGCCTCAGTTGAAATAACGATTCAGCTTGAAAATGGGATTGAGGATGTTATCAAGAGCTTTTAAACTTAATTGACATCAATAAAGAGATGGTTTCCCTTCTTTTTAATTAAGGCTCATGCTTCCTACTTTCTTTTCCTGCTGCCTTTCTTATTCTTATTCTGCTCTGCTTTCTTACTTTCGGTCTATCCACTACTCTGTGGCTCTACAATGACTATCTATCTTCCAATTGAATGTACACCATCGCTGCGTCTCCTCTACAGGTCTCCCACCATCAGAGACATGGTTGTGCGCTGTATAGCTCAGATGGTTAATTCCCAGGCGGCAAACATCCGTTCAGGCTGGAAGAACATCTTTTCTGTCTTCCACCTGGCCGCCTCTGACCAGGATGAGAGCATCGTCGAGCTGGCCTTCCAGACAACCGGCCATATCGTCAGTGAGTCCAGCACACATACACAGCAAAAGAATGGTGTAATAAGTCCTAACTCATTAATTTTGTTAAGTGGTTTTTGGAATTAAATTGGGATATCTCGTTAACTTTTGGCATCTGCATCTTTCCACTCTGTTCGTCCGTCTTTTCATCTCTGTCCATCTCTTAGCGAATGTATTTGAAAAGCACTTTGCGGCCACCATCGACTCCTTCCAAGACGCCGTTAAGTGTCTGTCAGAGTTTGCCTGTAATGCCTCCTTTCCAGACACCAGCATGGAAGCAATCCGCCTCATCCGACACTGCGCCAAATACGTCTCCGAGAGGCCGCAGGTTAATATCTGGCTCCGCCCATGTGGATTATGTTACTGTATAGGCGCTGTGTGCAGTCCTGACTTATTATGTGGTCTAAAATACACTCATTCTGCCCATCTGATTAGATAAGAAGTGAATAATGTTGGTTTATTGAAGCAGCAGGGAATAACAAAACTGTGGCTACAACAGGAACAGGAATAATTCAGTTACCCTTGCTTTTTTTGGAAGTAAAGCATCTAAACGCTTTTAAAACAATATTAAATACAAATGCTAATTTACCTCTTGACAGGACACATCTCTAACCATTTTTCATCTTTGACACAATAAAAGAAGCTAATATACATATATAATTTGTGCAGTATGTACCAGATGCACGTGCATTATGTGTGGAAATGTGCATTTGTGTAGGAGGAATGATTCAATCCCTTCAAGCATAAATGGTATATTGTACGTGGGTTTTATTTCTCTGGCAGGCCTTCAAAGACTACACCAGTGATGACATGAATGTAGCGCCTGAGGACCGTGTGTGGGTGCGTGGTTGGTTTCCTATTCTCTTCGAGCTCTCGTGCATCATCAACAGGTGTAAACTGGATGTCAGGACCAGGTAAGGTTCATCTTCCGCCTGCTATTTGAGGGTTTAGAAGGTGTATCATTAAAAAGCATGAAATTGCATATTTATTTCTGTATACGAGTACAAAGACCCGCTTCACATTTGCTGTTTGCAAGCTAAAACGAAAGCATATGCATGGCTGGATTATGAAGGAAAGGACCAACTTAAGAGTGTTTTCTCAGGGGGTTGACGGTGATGTTTGAAGTGATGAAGACCTATGGACACACCTTTGAGAAACACTGGTGGCAGGATCTGTTCAGAATTGTCTTTAGGATCTTTGACAACATGAAGCTGCCTGAGCAACAGACTGAGGTACACAATACAACACCTGTAACATCTTCTGATACTATGCTGATCTGAGGAACAACTGTCCTGTCGTATGATCACTACTATCTCAGTATAGTGGAGTTTCATTCTACTGTTGATGTTGCGTTTCGCCGACAGAAAGCCGAGTGGATGACCACCACTTGCAACCATGCACTTTACGCCATCTGTGATGTCTTCACCCAATACTTTGAGTCCCTCAATGATGTTCTGCTGGATGACATCCTGGCTCAGCTCTACTGGTGTGTGCAGCAAGGTGAGTACAAGGCAACCCTTTCAGTAGTCATTTATTGTGTTAGATCTCAACTTTTTCCACAGACTCTGGGTTGAATGTGTGTGCATGGTGACACCAAATTGTGGCAGAAGAAAGAATGATGCAGACATAAAGTTTTTATGTTGTACATCATGGTCCATCACTTAATAAAAAAAAAAGAATGTTGAATCAAGTGACCAGTAAAGTTTTGTGGCATTCGGTTGTTTATTTGAAAATAGATAAAAGTTATAAATCTCAGCCCTTTATATATCAATATATCATAGTTTTTTTTATCTACCCTATCCTGCCCTTGTGTTTCTCCTCCTCGGCCCAAACCCTCTCTCTGTCTGTGTGTCTGCAGATAATGAGCAACTCGCCCGTTCAGGCACCAACTGTCTGGAGAACGTAGTCATCCTGAATGGAGAGAAGTTCTCCCCAGAGACCTGGGACAAGACATGTAACTGCATGCTGGACATCTTCAAGACCACCATCCCACATGCGTAAGCAGAATATTATACAACTGCCTAAAAAAAGAACTTAGACCCCAAGATGAAAAAGTGTGAAAAAGAGCATGTGTATATGTATATAAGAAAATGTGCACGTCTTTACTTCTGTTTCTATTTAGTTAGCATTTTCCACAATCGGCTTGCACTGATTTATTCAAATTAAACTGAACGGATGTTTTAAATTAAATTTAAAAAGTTAATTAGTTTGATTTTAACAATGTTAAGATTCATATTCAGCTTGACGGATCATTTGCCCTGACCCTATTTGTTCAATTTGAAGGTTGTTTGTCATTCTGTACGAGAATGAATGTCATTATGGAATGAATGCTTCTCCTGTTTTACAGCCTGTTAACATGGAGACCAGCAGGAGCAGAGGGAGAACACTTGACAACACAAAGTCTGCCAGACAAACAACTGGTGAGGAAACAGCCAAGATCTACTTTATTTATAGCCATTGTCCAGTTTTATTCAATTTTACATGTAGCTTATGTTCCTCAAGTCTGTTTTACTGTGAGGAAATGAAATTGATTTTTTGCTTTGCTTCTTCCGACACAGTTTCTTTTTCCTTGTAGTACGCTTGTATCGATGTAAGGACTGTGTATATGCAGTATTAGGATGCAGTAACTCTGCCCCTTTTTGCTTTCAGGACTCCATTTCCCAGAAGTCGGTGGATATTCAGTCCCGCTCTGACGACCAGCATTCCATCAGCAGTGCAGACAGGGCTGCCGTGGAGAACCGCCGGCAGAGTCAGTACAGTTCAGCGTCAGGCATGTATGAGGACGGCTCCAGGAGCAGGACCCCAACCAGTTAGTCTTTGTCTTACGTAAAAAACTCATCAATCTGACAGAGCTTTTTGTACCTGTGTATGTGCTGATGGCCTGTTTGTTCCACAGAAGTCCAGGAGCAACGCTTATTCTCGGCTTTGCTGATAAAGTGCGTCGTGCAGCTGGAGCTGATCCAGACTATCGACAACATCGTGTTTTTTCCAGCGACCAGTAAGAAGGAAGATGCTGAGAACTTTGCTGCTGCTCAGGTACAAACAACCGTTTAAAGTAAATAATATGCTGTTAAAATATGTGACCTCATACTAGAATAATCTGTCATGTCTGTTTGAAGCGGGATGCGCTCTATGCAGAAGACGTCCCCATCGAGACCCAAGACCAGGGCATGTATCGCTACCTGACCTCAGAACAGCTCTTCAAGCTGCTGGACTGCCTGCTGGAGTCGCATGGTTTCGCCAAGGCTTTCAACTCCAACAATGAACAGAGGACCTTACTGTGGAAAGCTGGTAAGGCAACAAACCACTGTGATGCTTCCAAGACTAAGAATTCCCTCTGCAGGTTTTTTAAGGATGCAGCGTAACAGAAAAATGGAACTAAAAACCACTGTATCTGTATACACCCTCATGTGTTTACCTGTTTGTATGTGTGTTAAAGGTTTCAAAGGAAAGTCGAAACCCAACCTGTTGAAGCAGGAGACTAGCAGCCTTGCATGTGGCCTGCGCATCCTCTTTCGTATGTACACCGACAAGAGCCGCCAGGACGCCTGGGAGGAAGTCCAGAGACGACTGCTCAAGTAAGGAACCTAACATCATAGACAGTCGATCTGTGAACACACTCAGCCACCTGCAGTGATACTTAATGGGGTTCCTAAGTAGATTCTAATCATTTCTCATTATTCCAGTTAACCTTCATTCCCACTGTGCATGTACCACAATTTGCCTGCAGAAAATGACAACTGTGCACAGATATGCTTTTCTCAGTGACCACCACATTAGCAAGCAGAGTGTAAACTCCCTAAAGGAGCCGAACTACTGATCCTTGTAATGCTTTCCATTGTTGCTCTGCTCATTTTCATCCCACTAATGATGCTGCCTGCATTTTTTTCACAAACCCCTCATCATTTTTCACAGAATAAACCACTTCTGCTAAACATATGTTTAGTGAAAGTTGGAACAATCATTTATCTCTGCATAAGCTGGAGAATGTGGTCTTAATTAGATAGTATTGAGAAACTAATTGGTGCTTTTGTCCTTGGTAGGTTGCAATAGAAACATAATGAATGCATTCAAAATTTGTTTGTGTAATTATAAAAGGCAGAGACATTTTTCCGCAAACACTCTAGTCGCATAAATTGCTCTAAAAGTTTTTATTTGAGATCGATGAATATGGGAACTTTCTGAAGACAATAAGTAGATAAATTGTTAATAATACAGATCTAAATATGCTCCATATCTTTAATGACCCATTGGCTGTATACCAGGGACACATTTACTAATATACAGCTATAGAAAAGACCACTCCAAATGTCCAGATCTGGCCCCCATTTAAAACCTCTAAAATGTGATCAAGGGGAAGATGAATGGTCACAGGCTGTCAAACAAAGCCAAGCTGTTTACATTTTTGCTCCAGGAGTAGCATAGCGCTGCCAACAGCAATGTGAAAGACTGGTGGAGAGCATGCCAAGACGCATGAAAGCTGTGACTGAAAATCTGGGTTATTCCACCAAATATTGATTTCAGAATTCTTCGTAAGTGAAAATATTAGTATTGCCTTGTTTAAAAACTTGTTTTCTTCATTATCTGGTGTCTGAAAACAGTGCCTTTTTGTTTTGTTGTTTGAACTGGTTGTCATTTTCTGCAAATATGCGCAACAATATTTTTATTTGGAATTCGGGAGAAATGTTCTCAGCAGTTTCTACAATGAACAAATATCTTTATTTTACTCAAACACATACCTATAAATAGTCTTTTTCCAGAGTTGTATCTCTGAAATATTAATATTGACTGTTAGCATACTGTATGGGTACTTTCCCAGAACTTAGCGGTCAAACTGGGGTTAAGCCCAGGACATCTGTGCCCAAGACATTTCACACATTCTGTCATACTAGAGACGTGGGAATAAAGAAATCACACTTCTCTGGGCAGAAACATCAATAACCACCTCGGAGGAAGGAGAAATGAAAAGACACTGGCCATGAGAGGAGGGGGGAGGGGGAGGGGGTGTTGTTTTGATGTCACTATCTACAATCAGTTACTTGTGGCAAAGACACAATGTGCGCACAGCTCGGCAGTTCTCTGAAACGAACGCCGCGTGCTGTATAGATCCAGAGGAATCAGCAAACTGATGTTTCATTGTTCAGTCAGCACTGCTGTCATCGCTGCATCGTTATTCACCAGCCGTCACCTATTTCTCCCCTTGCCTCACCCTCATATTGATGATGATATCGAGATGAAGGAGACTCATCGCCTGTCTCTCTTACTTGCATTCATTATTAAAGAGAAAATGAGAAAGGATGAGAAGAGGAGAGAGGAGGAGGAGGAGGAGGAGGAGGAGGA
>JAPQRN010000014.1:13779740-13796749 GCA_037367275.1 Coranthus polyacanthus | reverse complement strand
GAGGAGGAGGAGGAGGAGGAGGAGGAGGAAGGGCGGTGCCTGCATGAGAGAGTGTCTCAGAAATCCTAATTCACTGAGACGTGTCATCGTGGCTGTATTTTGTGTTTCTTCCCGCGCTCTCAGATGCACCTCAGCCTGT
Organism: Coranthus polyacanthus; assembly: GCA_037367275.1. Lineage (NCBI taxonomy): Eukaryota > Metazoa > Chordata > Actinopteri > Kurtiformes > Apogonidae > Coranthus > Coranthus polyacanthus. Next base: position 13,796,610 of record JAPQRN010000014.1, on the reverse strand, counting down.
CATCCAGCAAATGATGTCTACTTAGACACACATTTGTCCCTAAACCATGACATACACAAAGATGCATAGACATTTCCTCCTACCAGACGCCGTGTGCGGTACAACAAACATGCAGGCTTGGAAGGCAGTTAGGTTGAAGAGACAAGGGGAAGACTGGATAAAAGACGGTGCTGATGTCAAAAGAGGGCTGCAGGGTCAGTCAGTGGCTTTAATTAGCAGTTACTGAACACAGAAACCAATCTTCATCGTCCACATGCTGGCAATTTTTCATGTGATGAACAAAACACAAACACAGATGCTTTATTGGTTATTGGTTATTTTCATGTTTTCTCTCATGCTATGCAGGTATAAGTCTAAACTGTGTGTGTTTTTGTGTTTTCTGCCGCAGTGTGTGCAGTGAGGCTGTAGCATACTTCTTGGCTCTGACCTCAGAGAGCCACAGAGAGGCCTGGACCAACCTGCTGCTGCTCTTCCTCACCAAGGTGCTAAAAATCAGCGATGAAAGGGTAAGGAGCTACTGCTGATGATTGCGTCCTGCAACGCTGTGCACAGATACAAGATAATATAGGACCAAGTTTAACGTCATCCAATACTTCTTTGGATTTTGAGTTTGAGTTTGGATGGTGTTGGATTTGAGTTTTTAGATAAAGATTGAAATTTACAACAACAAAAAAAACAGGCGCAGAGAAATATCAACTATTAAATGTTACTTTTTACAGAAGTTTAGAGCTTTATTTCATCAAAAACCTTGATGAGTTGTTGAAGTTGTTGAACTCTTGCCTCCCATTGTGTTCTCAACAACCAATATGTAAATACGTTTGCTTCTGGTCTCTCACTCTTTCTCTGTCCAACCTCCACCTTACAGTTCAAGGCTCATGCATCCAGATATTACCCCCTGCTGTGTGAGATCATGCAGTTCGACCTGATCCCTGAGCTCCGAGCGGTTCTCAGAAAGTTCTACCTGCGTATCGGCCTTGTGTTTCACATTGCACAGCTGCCTGAGCCCGAACCAGACCCTCAGCCGTTGCAGGAGACGGACACAGAGTTGGGGGAAGAGGCTGGGGAGGAGGCCCAGTGATGCTACACCACAAGCAGCCTGGACCACAGAGCTCCCAGGAAGCCTCCGCCTCAGACCTGTGCGACCGGACCGTGGCTCTGTGTCGCCTCAGGGCCCTCCACGTAGTTTATGCTGAACACACTTCCTTACTTGACTTAAATAGCTGGTTGTCAATCAGCTACCTGCTACCACCCACCTGCACCCTTAACCCTATCACCACACACGCACAGACACGTTTTTACACACAAACAGCCCAGACAGAGTACTGGATACCACGGTGATATCTTGTACTAGGTGTAGCGCTGCCTCCACTGGATAAAACTACTGATGAATAACAACTGACAGTTACCCATATCTTTGATTTGCCCAGAAGGAATATATTCCAAAACATGTGTGCTTCTTACTGTATATTTAAAAAGTAAAGAATGAATGGTTTCAACAACATGCAAGAAATATTCAGTAACTGAAATGTGACATTTGTCACACATTGATAGTAATGATCTTTCTGTCTGCACCGCAGACGGCTAACATTAGTATTGATAGCCTCTTGGATGATACTAGTTGTACAGATCTGCCGCTGTAATGTAATATAATCTTATAACACTAGATTTCATTTATTTTTGTTTATTGTTTTCCTCCTCTGGATTTGCTGCACTTGATCTCTCTTTTGAATGCACTGGAGATTTTACTTTTGTGATAATTTATTTGACTGTACCATCTCCTGCAGATTGTCCTACACAGTACAATTTGTAATTGAAGAAGATCATGGAAAGTGAAGGGTTAAATTATTCCATTTTATATGTTGTTAGGTTTTTAACAGAGATAGACAGTAACTGGGCTTCTGAAACTGGAAGATAAGAGGGCAACCTGACGCTAGCTGCTTTTGAGTCACTAGTCTGTTTTCATGTTTGAGTTTAGTTTTCACTCTTGTGTACAAAATCAAAAGTTAATAATATATTTAATGTTTTTTTTTCTTTGGTTTTGGGGAAAGTTATATGTATAGAGAAAATGAAATGTTAGCTGTGCTTTAAGTATGAATGGGATGCATTCCTGCTCATGGATGTAGAAAACAAAATGTATATGATACAGCAATGTAAAGTTTTCTATGTTGCAAAAAGATTATGTACAACTTTCTGTACGATACATCATCTGGCATTCTAATCAGGTTCTAGGTCAATAAAGTTTTTGAACTTGGTTGATTTTAATGATTTTATACCCTTTTTATTTCATGTAATTTTATTTTATATCTGCTAACTTTGCAACGTTAATGACCAGTAAGGACAACATTAGAATAATATTTTATTTAAAAAATAATATCTCTAATATATACAGTATATGCATTATTAAAGAAACTCATGTACGTATTTCTGCCGTAGTTACACTGGTTTCTCTCTAAGGTAACAGGAATAAATAGATGTTTTTTTTTACAGGCAAACTCTGGTCTTTGCCAAGTTTTAGAATTTTTATAATATAACTCAACCCACAAATATTGCTCTTGTAAAAAAAAACAAAAAAAAACTGAATAACTGAATCTAAAAATAGAGGTAAACAAGGGACTAGACTTGGGGTAATTTCCAGCAGATGCCAGCTAATGGAAGCTATGTGATGTGGTGTGTGAGCCAGGGGGGAGCATCAGTCCTCCTGCCTGGCCTCCCTCTGTAGCCTGAGTGCTCTACAGCATTCGATGTGCCCGGCCGCAGCCAAGGCTCTGTGGCAACGGTCTCCACGGAGACACGCCTCTCCAGGGCAGAGGGGGTGGAACGCAGAGATAAGAAATCCACTTCATCACCAGACTGTCCCTCTGGAGAGCACAGAGGCTTCTGCATCACACATTTCTTAAAACCAGTCCTATAGATCAAATTCTGTACACATATGTGGATGGTTTTTTTGTTTTGTTTTTTTTTTTTTGTTAACACAGAAACCGTTTTCTCACCTGATCTGCTTTTGTGATCACCAGTGTGAGAGCCGTGTCTGCGCCTGTGCCTGACTTCAGCTTCGAGGTTCAGATTGGTATCTGACTGCAGAGACTGGGTGTCTGGCCGAACGTCACGTTCCATCTGATCCACAGAACCAGCCACCTCCTGTACACGTTAATTACAGATTAGAGGGAAGGGATGGACTCCGATAATCACTTACTGTTGTAAAAATCAGTATGGAAAGCATATGTACTGTAGCCACTCAGATCATTTTGACCCGTGGCAAACAAATCCATTTACTGATCAACACTATACATCATAGTTATGTCTCCTGCGCTGGGCTGTTCTCTCCCGGTGCTCTGCTGAGGGCTGATGGGACCTCTGCTGATGAATGAAGTCTTCACATGCATCACTGCTGTAAACATCTGACAAAGTGCAAAAGCCATGAATCATTTCTCTCAAAACTTTTGCTGGACAAAGACCAGGAATCTGCAAGCTCATTCAGTTCACACATATGGAAACAGTACAACAACAACAGCAGCAGCAGCAGAGTCTAGTCAGCAAAAACTTTTAATAAAATAAGGCAAGAAGGGGAAAGTGTACTTTTCTCTACTGCCCCCATTCCTAATAACTGGAATGGTGCTATCGCCACCTTGCAGCTGGCTTGGGCAACTTGAACCCAGCACTGGCACCAGCAACAACACAGACACAGGCTGGCATGTGCCACAATTAACCTGGCACGCAGACAAAGAGCTAAATTGGCCTGGCACAGAAGCTGTTGTACTGTAGGGTGGGATTGTGAGGGGTATGCGGCTGACCTCACAAGCTGTGTCACCTTTTGTGGAGAAAATGACAAATCCCAAGTGTATTTGGACTGATGCTAGCACTTAGAAATAGAAGCGATGGACAAGAGAAGTCTACAGAAAGATTCTTTTTAGTGAGGCTTACCAATAAAAGCAGTCTCAGATGGCAGTGTGGAGTCTCCGCGGGCGTAGCGCCTCACATCGTTCCTCTGAGAGAAGCAACAAAGCGGCAATTTAATCCTTTAACTTAGGAAGAGTGAGCCATGTAGCCTTTAGTTATCTTGCCTTTCAGGATGAAAATACATAATTGGAAAGTTGATGGCTACTTACAGAAAGAGGAAGGCCCTGTTGTCGGTCCAAAAACCCTGTAGGAGAAGACACAGCGATGAGCTCAAGAGCATACGTGTTCAAGGAGATATTTGTGTGTGAGTTCTTACTGACCGTGCTCTTCCTTTCTTTTCAAAAGCTGGATTCTGCGTTGCTGTTCGCGAAGAAGGGCCTGCTGCTGAATGTCCAGACTTTGCGCGTCTGTGGGAGAGTCAGGATACATGTGACGGACCTCCTCGCGAGACGCTGTGTCTGAGAAACAAAGGCAATGCGATGTGTCTCTGTGTCAGACACTGTCATAGAGCAAGAAAGACAAACCAGAAGCAGCGATTCAAACAAGACAGAAAAGCGCATCTTCCATGTTTGATGGGGCAACTTATCTTGTCTCCTCCAGCTTATTTTCCCAGCACCCTCCTTGGTACAGCGCTCTCTAAAACAGCAGCTTAGCAGTGACTCAGCATTTCCGTGGCTCGACTACACCTCACCTTCTAGTTCAAGGTTTTACCGTACAGAACAAATCTGATGCACGGTTCAAATCTCACATTGGCATCCATCCGCAATTTATACCGTGAATCTTGATAAGAAACTGGGGGAATTTAACGTGAACTAACATTTCTTCCTATTTGGGTGGTTTTAGAAGCCGCAGCTCTGTTCGTTCAGACCCCTGCATTAAGTCAGTCTGGGAACGCATCCAAAGCCATTTCCTTGGTTGCTTGCCTTACATTCTCTGTTTACACTGCCAAACTCCCTGTCACTGACGGACACCTCCCATGACCTCATGAGATTAAAGTTTCAGTGTTGCTAGAGGGAGACAGAGCAGTGATGAGGCTCAGGAAAGACTAAACCATCTGGCAGTGCCCAGCTGGTTTAAGACGGGTTTAAGACTGCGGTGATCCTGCTCATCTGTCCTTACATCAGCACCGAGACCAAGGCAGTTACTAGACGGTTCTTATGTGACTTCTTCAAAGTTGCCTGCCTGAAAATTTTAATTAAGATGGCCTCGGTCGTGTGTTGAGTCAAGCTTTGTACTCGTTTTAAATATGATTTAATAGGGGGTAAAACAAAGCTTAATAAAGTGAAGGTTGTAAATGTGCTTTCCATTACCTCTGTATTTAAGTTGGTTGAATTCCCTGATGTTTTTCATGTTAGCATGTGCAGAGTAAAGTCTCCTGGTTGGTGGCTGGACAGCTTCCTTCTGCGGCAATTCAACAGCATCCACTTTAGCTTGTCTTTTGTGCCTGAGCAAATAATAAAAAAGCCTCATTAAACATGGCATCTAACTATAATTACACACACAGGTGCCTTTCTGAAAATGTGCCAATAGCACACCATCCTGAATGCTTTCCAATTGTGCACTTAGACTGCCCCCTGTGAATTAGTTTCAAAAGGAATCAAGCGTGTATTAGAATTACATAATGGGAAGCACAAAACACCTGGCCTGTGTGTTAAACACTTACCAGTGCTTTATAAGGCCTCAAGAACGGGGTTTTTCTGTATAAGCAGCTTACACTGCCACCAAAAGAAAGCTGTGAAACTGGCACCAGTTCAAAGGCATTCCTCTGATGATTTGCAGTAAATTAATTCAAATATGAGCAGGGACTGTGCAAGTGGTTTGCAATACAATCCAATTGTTTGTTTGTCTTTTGGGTGGAGGGATTGGAACGTGCAGGGTTTGCAGGCTGGTTACAGAGGCAGAGGCGTCCAGTGCCCTTCAGCAATATACTATATCCTGCACTGCAGCTGACCCTGCTTATCGCACGAGGTACAGGCAGAAAAAGAGAGAGTTCCCCCTTTAGGGATCATACTGGTATATTACCGCAGTAATAAGTGCCTGGAACAAATGGAGCGGAGATTAGAAGATAGCCAATTTGACCCAGGTCATTTTCATTAGCCCACAGCACATGAGGCCTGTTTAATCTGAATAGCAAATCACAACTGCTATTTAACATGACGAAATTAGTATTGTGCCTTCACCTTTTTGCATCAGGGGGTGTATTAGGTGGAACTGAAGACCTGAAGGGTTGTGCGCTGCCGATAGCCCTTTTAGAATTGCTATTTTTTGGGTGGCCAGACACAAAATGAAGTCCTTTTTTTATTCTGGGCACGCTATGTAGACCTATACACATGACCCCTGCTGTTCATTGCTGTCTGAGTGTAATACCTGTTGGGTGGAGTGTAGTGTGACTCCTGTAGATCTGTCTGGGCCAGTTCAACCTCCAGTTGTCTTTGCTCTTTTCTAAGGTACCTTCGGAGAGTTGACAGCCCTCTGAGCACTTCCTGCTGACCATCTGGAGCAACCAGAAGGAGTGAGGGCGAGCAGAGGGAGGGGAGTCGAAGGGAACAGAACCACAGACAGCAATAAATGCTTTAGTGGCAATTTATGATTTACAAGCATTCAGGTATTAGATTTTTTTTACGTTTTGGGAGAGTACAGATAAATCAAGACAATCTGACCTTGGAGCTCGGGTGAAGGGACTGGACGAATATGTGGTGCTGACACAGAGCGTTCCTGTTTCCAAAATTGTGGCCGTTTTTAATTCTGATTTACAATGCAACGGCCATAATGAAAATATTTGCGTCTTTTACTGTCAAAGTGACTTACTGTCCCAGAGGAGAGCCGGCTCACAACAGAGGGAGGTCTGGTGGCGACACTGTTTGTCTGTTTCTTCCGCAAGGTTGGGATGGGAGGAGAAGGTTCCCTCTGCAAATTCACAAGTAGAATCTATGTCACTGACAAAGAGGTTTAATAAAACTACAGCCCACAGCCCTGTGTTTTCTCAGGCTTACTGAACCTCATTGCTCACCTGTTCCTGTGTCTCAACCTTCTCCCTTTCGACCTCGGGAAACTCCTTCCTCTCCCCTCGCTCCCCGTTGCCCTCGGGAAACTTCTTCCCATTATCCTGTTCTTTCTTCACCTTTCTTTCATCCTCCTGATGATGTTTATTATGTTCATGGACCCAAGCTTGGAGATCGAGCCTATGCTGCAGAAAAGGTGGCCGGTGTAATGACATCTCAAACAGTAGGGAAATAAGAATGAGGAGGTACTCCATATCAAAGCGATGAACTCCTCACCTCAATTTTCTTTTGCTTCCTTTGCTCCTCCTCATATTCCTGCTGAATGCGAGCCCTCTGCTCCGCCAGCCTCCTCTCTTCTCTCTCCTCCTCTATCCTCGTACGCTCTCTCTCTTCTGCCTGCTTTCGCCGGTTTTGTTCAATCTGCAAATATCAAGCGACAATTATAATTCATCTGCAGTTTAGAGATATACCGGATCAGAAGATGTTTTCTATGGTCAATTCCTGACATGCAGAATAGACGCTAATAGAGTCTAGTTACCTGTACAGGCTGACTTACCTGCTGTCTAAGAGCTTCTTTGTAATTGTCCTGCGTTTGTAGCTGCTGTTGGTCTGGCTCATCAGCGAAACCTGCAAGTACAAAATAAGTGAGACAGCGGCTGCTTTCATAAAAAAAATGCTTTAGACTGGTCTGGGTTTTGTTCTTAGATGAGTCCAATGCAATTTAGAAAGCTTCACAAAAATTACAAATTTATTTTAAGCCTAAAAAGTTAGTATTTGTACATTTGTGGTTGGTTTGTGGTTTATTAATATTGTGGAACAAGAAGTGAGAAGAGAATGTTTTTTTGAAGGCCACATTAACCTGCTGAAAATATAAAGCGATTAGCAATTATTATTTATTATTTAGTCAACGGTAACTATTCTAAGCCTGACCGAAGAGTTATCATTAAGAGGCATTCGTTTTTCCAGATTACTTTTTTTAATTCAATACCTGAATTTTCCCAGGAAAAGATCTTGTAACTGTTAAAATTCTTCCTGAAAGTAAAAGTTTTTTGCTGAAGTGAGCTGAGTGGTTAAGTGGTGGCATAATCAGCCATGTTTTTTTTTTAGTTTGAAGCAAATTAGTCCTGCTTAAGATAACTGAGAACTAAACATCTTTGCGCAACAGATACATTTACATCTATCTGAAGTCTGACCACTAGTTGGGTCTAAGCTTTAGTCAGAGTCTATCTTTGTGAAATCAGCCCGGAAAAGAACCTATCCATGAAAAGCGGTGGACACAGTTCACATGCTGTTAACCAAGCGATGAGCATTACCTGATTTTCGCTTTGAGAGGAGAGGAGCCCTGGCTTCACCTCCAGGAGTGCGTCCGTTCCTGGTTACAAAGTTCTGTGTCTCTCTGCTATTCCTTGACAACGGGTTCCTATATGACTCCTCATTGATCCTGTGCATGTGATTCAGGTCACCTGAAGGAACGGAAAACATTTATGAATAACTAGCAATGTGCTATAGTAACATCTAACGCGAATCATTGTAAATATGCTGTAGATCTCAGCTTTAGCTTTGACCTCATTAAAACAAGAAGTGAAAGCCAACTTACTGACAAGGTTGCCTCGTTGGTCTTTAATGGGAGCCCCTCCCCCGCTCCTCCCCCAGGGGTTGTACGCCATCATCTCGGCCTCTATTTTGGCATCATACAGCTCCTTTTCATCTTTCTCTCTTCTTTTACGCTCCTCTGTTTCTTTGATCTGGACACAGAAGACTTTTTTTTTTGGTCGGTCTCACCCCTGTCCCTTAAATCACAAATCCTCTTTTTACCACATAAATATACGCATAGTTTATCAAGTATTCTGAACTATTGATACTGGTAGTGCAGGTTTGTAATTGTCTGTGGGGGTCACTATAGTGTGTGTGTGTGTCCCGCCCCCCCCCAGGGAGAAATGCTAACTTGATAATAAGTTGGTTGAAACGTGAGGTCTGTTCTTAAAATGTGTCGTCCTCTGCCGCTGGCATCAAGAAAGCAGTCTGTCATAAATTTGTATACATAAAATCACTGGGGGTTTCCCATGAATATCTGATCATGTACCTGCTGTCTCAGTGCTTCTCGGTAGCTCAGGGCACTGTCTCGCCTCTGCTTAGACTTGTCTCCAGGAGGCTCTCCAACATCCAGCAGAGATGCTCCATGCTGATCAGTAGCTCTGCACGTAGACAGACGATAAGGAGGCATGCGTGTCGACAGTGATAACAGATACGCAGTTAGTTTGCTAAGAGGGCCCTCTTCTGGAAGAGGGAAAACAACTCTAATGACTGTCACAATGTGCAACATGATTTCCAGAGAAATAATATCAGCTGTACAATTTTAAAACTTAATTTTTTTAATTAAAGTATGGACACTGACTCGGTGCGACGACTAGGTCTGAGAGGAGGTCGTCTTTGAGGATGGCTTTGGAAATTCCCAGACCGCTGCTCTCCTCCAGGCAGACCATCTAAAGAAGAAACAAAGATACAAAAATATGCAGTTTCATTTGCTATCAGCTGCGACTGCTGGCCATTTTTTCCTGCGATATAATTGCAGGCAGGTCAGACTAGGGCAAAACTCTGGCAGAAAATTAAAAGTTGAATGCAACCAAAAGAACCAGCTGGATAAAGTGAGATCCATCTGGAAGTGCTGAACTCCTATCCAGTAAACTGTATATCCCCTTGGCAATAAAATCGGTTCTGCTGTAAAATTAGATTTATAGATAGCTATGCCAAGTCTTCTTGGCCATTGATATGGTGATAAAATGGCTCCATAATAAATGGTAACAGTTCTCTACAGAGAGCAGTGGAAGTTTATTTAAGGTGACTGCCAGACACTGTAAGTCAGTTTATGACTGTGAAAACACTACACACACACACTGATAACTTTGAACTATAGGAGTGTTCACTACAAATACGTATGGTATGTACATTGCGTCACTTAATATTTTCCAAAGAATGGCGTTTTATGTAAGACTTTTATGTGTTTTGTGCTCTGTTTTCCATTCATTTCTAAAAATGTGATCATCAACTCGCCGTGTTGAAACATCCTTGAGATACAGCATCCCACTGAATACCAAGGCTACATTGTTTCCCACTGCATATTTGGACCGCTTATAGCTGCACTGCTTCAAGTGACTTTAAATGGATGGAAAGCAGTTGCTGCGCTGCTTTTTAAAATGGGTAGCGGTAATTTAAAAATACACGGTTAAAATGCTACATTTTTATACCCTGATGGTAAGGAAGAGTGGGATCTGACGGATTCCTGGTTCCATAGTAGTAATAGGCTGCATCATAGGGAGTCTTGTAAGTACTGGTCACAGTAGGAGGTGCAGGAGGAGGAACACCAGCAACCCTTAAAAACAGATACAACACAAAGACCACAATGAACAGACTATAACAGCTTTTGCTGTGTAGAACCACAAAGTAACACTAACCCACCTTCGCACAGTCACTTCTCCTAGAATATTAGATACATCCCTGTGGTAGTCTTCATTAAAATGGTCCAGAGGAGGGACGCCTTGTCCAGACACAGTCTTCTTCCCTGACATATGGTTGAGTCTTGTATTGTAGTCCACAGGTGGAGAGGGAAATGCTACCTGAGCCTTTCTTGGAGGCCTCCTCTGTTCCGTGCCTTCAGTAAGTGTGTCAGCCACAGGCTTTGGCTTCGGCTCCTCTCCCAAGGCTCCATCATCAATTTCAGGCTTGTAGGGAACACGCCGTCTCCACCTCTCGTATGTTCGATTTACAGCCCCAAACTGTTTGATCCGGTCAGGCTGAAAGAGGTGATGCATCATGCAAAAAATGACCCATAAAAGAACGCCAGGCGACAAATACTGATAAAGCCTAGTGTTGCTGAAGGTGTGGCTGTGTTATCCCTTCAAGACAATTCTAAAAATACAATCAATATTTTGTGTCAGGGGAGAAGTGTTTATAGAGCTCTGGGGTCTGTGTTGTTTTTTAGCCTTGCAAATATCGTTCAACTTTACCTGTTTCTCAGGGTCTGTGACTCCAGTGGCAGCAACCCTCAACTCCAGTTCTTTCTCTCTGAAAAAAAAGATTGTGTCTTATTAAATTAAAAGAATGTGGCAACAGAAACAATAACAACATGTTTTTAGATTTGGTAGATAATACTCACCTCTTCTTGTTTTCCTCATGTTCAGCGATTTGTTTCAGTAACTCCTGCTTATATTGTTCTTTTCTCATCTGAGAGGCCACTTGCTCTTCTGTTGCTCCTGCACAACAACAAAGAGATATGCACTGTACATACAAATACCACAGCACTGATAGGCATTTAAGCGAGGAATTCCATTAATAATCTCAAATAATTATGAGTGTTTACCAATCATGAGTCCTGTAGCAAACACAGCTTTATCCTTGCTGGTAGAAGGTCTGGATCTTGCAGCCGTTTTCATGCTGTCTTGCGTTTGCAGACCTCTGAACACAAATGCACAGACTGAAGCAGACACTCCTCCAGTCAGCCAATCAATGACAACACATTAAGGTAACCGCTCAGCAATCACTTTCCCTCTGAGCCACACCCAGCTGCCGCTTTACATCTTACACTGGCACACGGTTTGCCCGCAGAGCTCTCTAACCCAAGACACAAGCAGCGAAGCCTCATTTTCCAATCAATCCAGCTTCTTGATATAACTGGAGTGAGTAATTGTTCGCCTGGAGCCAAGCCAAGGCATACCCTCCATCATCTCCCTGACTGTTGCTCAGTTTGAGGGCAAACAAATGGCAGAAACCGGATACAATAAAATACAACGGCATGTGAGAGAAGAAGTGCTGAAGAGCAATAAATGAGTATGGCAGGAATTATCAGTGACTGTCCTGTGTTACGGCATCCCTGCGTTAGCTCATTCAATCAGAGTGCTTCATTGATTGATCGAGCAAATTTCTGTGACTTCCTGGGATGATGTAATTGGACGCCCAGCTCTGCATGTAATCTAGGATCATTCTGCTTCAGCATTACAAAACCTCTTGCCGCTATAGCAGTCAGTCAGAATTGTAAAAAAAAAACAACAAACAAACAAAACAACAGATGCAGCTTACTTTGAATTCCAAACCCAGTTATTGTTGTTCTGGTCATGAACACCAGAGGCCTCCGTCTCCTTTATATCCAGAGGGGCTCTGCCATAGAAACAGACCAGACAGGAGAAGATAAACCACATTACCATACCTGACATTCTGTCAGCGCTCACACATGAAAATACCAGCAGTTTAAAGTGATGCTTCAGAGAAATTCTGCACCTCTTGGCTCTGTGTTCCCTGGTTATCTCCACCTCTTTGTACTCTGGCTTTTGAGTGCGCCCATTTCGCCTCATCCTGTGACTGAACTCTTCCTCCTTGTCTGTGTTAAACTCCTCCTCGGAGCTATAATAAATCTCCTTTGGTCTAGGCAAGTTCCAACGCCGCCGCCTCTGATGGCCCGGATCCCAAGTCCCTGTGCTTTTCCCATTATCCGCGGCTTCTGTCAGAGTGGCAGCATCTCTCCTGGATGCAGGGTGCTCTCTGTGAGGAAGGGGTACATTTGTGCTGGTGGGTGGAGGATAATCTGGAGAGGATCTCCACACAACATCTGAGGCTTGAACCTGTCCAGACTGAAAATGACAAAAGGAAAAATACGACTATATGACCTTTATACTTTTTTTATATTTAGAGCACATGATTTGGACCACAAACTATTTTAGATCTGTTGTTTATTGTAATTTTATGTAGCTGGTAAGATTAAGCAGAACAGATATCGTTGCATTTATTATTAAGTGCAGGATTTGTCATCAATCCTATTGTTATTACCTTTGAAGTGACAGAAGGTGCTCCTCTTTTTAACCTTCTGGTTTGAACTTGTTCCTGAAGGAAAAGGTTATATTCCTTATTTCTCTCCTCTCTCAGCTTTTCCTGCAAGAGTATAAAAAAAAAAAAAAACGTAATTTCAGTAAAGTAATTTCACATCCACATCTTAATTAAGTTGAGGCACCTTACGCTGTTTCTGTGTTTGAAACTGACTGGAACATAATTTATTCCAAAAATAATATGCTGAAATAAATTAGTAGAAATAAAAAATGACCAAACAAATTAAAACACTGCTCACAATAAAGCACACAGACACAAACCTTAACTGATATCCTCTCATCAATAAGCAGGGAGAGACCTTGGGGTTGTGAACTAGGCTCACCAGTCTTACGATCCTTTTTCTGGAGAAAGAATATAAAAAGGAACAAGGGGGGTGGGTAAAACTGAGAGGCAACTGGGTGAGAATGTTCCATGACTATTTATTTTTCTCATTTATAATCAGACCTTGTCAACATAATGTTTGTAGTCTAGATGAAGCTCCTGCTGAAGCTTCTGCTTTTTCCTTTCATAGTCTGTTCCCAGCAGCCAACTTAAACCCCCGCCTATGAAAACCATAGAGTATAGGTTATTACACAGAGACTCAATGATATAACGTTGCACTCAAAAATGTTATCTTTCAGATCGCCTGCACAATTCTGTACCTCGGTCCAGATTAGGGATTACTCCTTGTGCTGCTGATGCTGGAGGCATATCCGCAGCGTTGCTTATATCATCAGACCTTGATCGAGGGGAATATTAACACGTGACTGCACAATGAAAATGTTTTTCTTTTTGTTAAACAAGGACACCGTGGTGAATAAAAATGAGCAATAGTTGACATACCTCGGTGTATAAATGGTGTCACATTCAGTGATGTTATATCTTTGGCTGTCTCCTCTTCATGCTCCTGTGAAAACGTCCAATCTCCGTCCATTAACAAGCTACTTTGTAGTTATTTCACTAAAACCTGTTCACAACGGATTAGATCAATTATATTACATGCTGCGTCTGTGCTCAGCTACAGCGATGGCTACAATGGTCATACAAAATATTGTATTAGGCGATATTACACATATTTTTTTGTATTGCGTTCACAGACCAAAACCTGAATATGCTCTTGTTTATGTTGCTAACGAGGCGCAAAGCATCATTCGGTTGCTAGGGGCAACCACGAGGTACACAAAAGGCCCTCCCAGGAATAGTCAAAGGTTTTTTGCTTACGGGCTTTGTTGGAACGAATTTAGTGTCACTGTTTTCAACATATGGCATCAGGTGACGTTTTATTGGTTTGTTAATAAGTTGTTTGATTTGTAAAGTAAAATTAATAAGTCTTCATACGTGCATTACCGAAAAGCGTCGCTAGATGTCAGTGCGTTCACGTCGGTGAGTTGACGTCGCCTCAGGTCGAAACCATGTTTTTTCTCAAAGAGGGGGGGGGTTTACTTTAACATTAGCAGTGAATATAGTGAGAATCCTTTCCAGTGGTAGAATACCGTTAACAATAGTTAGACTTCTTTACAAAAAATATGTTTTCTATGTAACATACAGAAACAGGAAACCCCTATTTGTGTTACATTACGACAAACGTCCCCTACGGTTCACTTTAGTTTATTGGTATCATTCACTGTCATGGCTCCCTGAACCTCTGATCGCCTGGTGCTCTGTTGCGTTACCAAAATCTTTGGAAAAATACAACATTTCTTCCTCAGTCGCCTAAAATAGGTGTCGGCTCAGTTTTGTGCGTAGTCTTTTGATCATGGCGGGGAGCAGCACGGCTCAGAAAACATGGGAGCTATCTAACAGCATGCAGGAAGTCCAGAGTATAGATGAAATTTACAAATACGACAAAAAGCAACAACAAGAAATCCTCGCTGCGAAGCCATGGACAAAGGAGTAAGTATAGCTAAGTTAAATTAAGTCAGTAATGTGGAACTAGCCACAGCTTTTTGGCTTAGGTAGCTAAACGTTTAAATTATTTTTTATTTGCAGTTTTGGTGTCAGAGTTTTCTAGGACACCATTAATGTTAGCTTAGCTAGCATGGGCTTGTTTGTCAACAACAACAGAGTGTATTGTAAAATGTATCTTTGTGTGTACTGTTTGTAACTTTATTTACTCCTCAACAGTATCCTTTACGTGTCTGTATAATCAGCATATATCTCTTTCGGTCTCATAGTCACCACTACTTCAAATACTGCAAGATCTCCGCGTTGGCACTGTTGAAGATGGTGATGCATGCCAGGTCCGGGGGAAACCTGGAGGTGATGGGTCTCATGTTGGGGAAGGTCGACGGTGAAACCATGATCATTATGGACAGCTTTGCCTTACCCGTGGAGGGCACGGAAACCCGGGTCAACGCTCAGGCAGCAGCCTATGAATACATGGCAGCCTACATCGAAAATGCAAAACAGGTCGAACATTTAAGTTCCCTCACCGATTTCATGGATTAGAAAAGAGGAACAGAGTGGTACCTGCTCAGGTTGAGGTTACATAACGTATATTAGTGCAAATGCAATTTCATATGTAAGTACTATGTGTAAAAAAAAAAATATGGATTAAACATGAACTAATCTTATTTTTTAAGTTGGGTGCAATGGCAGTATATTTTTTTATTGTTGCCCACCCCGCATCAGACCACATGACAACTCATAATTTATACTTCCTCAAATTCCAAATAAATGCATTTCATAACATTCTCTTCACAAAGAATTAAAAATTGCGTCCAGTATAATAAGACCAAACTCTTCTGTTAATATAAACTGGTCTGCACACACACACACACACCAGTGGCACAGCGGCCTCTGCGAGCCATTCGGGGATCGATCCTTCAGTCCCCTGAGCCACAGCCGCCCATACTGTACTTTTGATAGATCAGTCTAACAGTCATTCTTTGCTCCTTTTTTATTCATTCAAAATGTTTAAGTAGATTTTACATTCAATCAATCAATCAAACTGTATTTACGGACTCTAGGTCCAGGTAAAAACAGACAAGACATTCAAAACCATAATTACATAATCTAAAAAAACATGTCTATATGTCAATATCACAATATGTAATTATAGAGGATTAAGGATTTTTATCCATATTGCTCACCTCTATGGGACTTGTCTGATACTGTTATTTATTTCTGTGAGTGTTTTTCCTTCTGACGTGGTCACCCTTGTGTAGATCTGTGTGTTATTCATACAATAATACACATTGTATTTGAATGTTGCTTTATTGCCAGCAGTTCAAAGTGGAATATTACTAAAAAGAAATCTGCCAATTCTTAATTAAGGATAAATGATGGCAGCCGTAATGATCCAAATGTCCTTTTAATATCTGAATTATATCTGATGTAGCATATCTGATGTATAATATTACATTTCCAAACTGTATTGCATAACGCGTTGAATAAAAATATCTTTGGTCCCGTAGGTTGGCCGGTTGGAGAATGCGATTGGTTGGTACCACAGTCACCCGGGCTACGGATGCTGGCTCTCGGGCATTGATGTCAGCACTCAAATGCTCAACCAGCAGTTTCAGGAGCCTTTTGTGGCCGTTGTGGTAAGACGGGAAATAGTTCAGTTCAAGTCAATTGCTTTGTTCACTGTAATTTCTAAATGAACCCTGTTAAAATGCTATTGAGAAAAGTCTAAGTATTACCATACAAGTTAATGTGGTATTACTGAGAAGGGACTGAGAATGTTGATATATGGGTTGAAGGTTTCCATGTAATACAGATGAATATTTTGCTATTGCAACCATATATGCTATTTACACTTCATTTGGCTTTGCAGAGCTTAAGTGCCATGGGCATAGTATAATTAAGTGCATATTTTCAGCGCGCTGACAGCCATAGTAACAGGCTCCTGGTGGCCAGATTTGAGTGGTCCCTGGAGGTTTGTATGACCCCTGACTTTGTTTTCCTGTTCTACTGTATCTCGCTTCCTACAGATCGACCCCACTCGGACTATTTCTGCAGGGAAAGTCAACCTTGGCGCCTTCAGAACCTACCCAAAGGTAAAGCAAAGACTGTAGATTTCTTTACATTGCTCTCGACTTCTTTCTTTCTTTCTTTCTTTCTTTCTTCTTTCATGTTTTTCAGTTGAACACGTTGGAAAATAATTTGCTGTTAAT
>JAPQRN010000014.1:13762906-13779640 GCA_037367275.1 Coranthus polyacanthus | reverse complement strand
TTCTTTCTTTCTTTCTTTCTTTCTTTCTTCTTTCATGTTTTTCAGTTGAACACGTTGGAAAATAATTTGCTGTTAATGAATAATGAATACTTTTGTTTTGCATTTGTATTTTTATTCATCATTGTAATTTTAAATTTGGAGATTTCAGTAATTACAGTTAGTAATCCCCAGGGGGAATTCAGTAATATACTGCATGTGATATGGAACTTTAAAAGTTATAAAAAAAAAGATTTTGCCTTGAATTTTTAGGGGTACAAACCTCCCGATGAAGGACCTTCAGAATATCAGACCATCCCTCTGAACAAGATTGAAGACTTTGGTGTACACTGTAAACAGTGAGTGTTCATGTACTATATTACAATGTTTTCACCATATTTGAAATATTTAAATAAATACTACATACCACATACTGGTTTATATTTTTACCTAAATTGCGGCACTGCAATATATTTTACTGTATGACACACTATTTTTCTTTCTTTAGGTATTATGCCTTGGAGGTAACTTACTTTAAGTCCTCCCTCGATAGAAAGCTCCTGGAACTCCTTTGGAATAAATACTGGGTCAATACCTTAAGTTCCTCAAGTCTCCTCACGGTATGTAAGAAACTTCAAAAGTCAAAATGTTCGCTAATTGTTTGACACTTTGATTAATGGTTAATTATTACATTATAACTCATTGAGACATGTGGTCACCAGCTTGAGATGTTGTGATTTATTGCAGCTTATTAGCAGAGAGTGCCTGTTTATTGATTTAAGTAATAAGGCTAATTTCAACTTAGCGACAAGGGAGATAAGTATTAAAGTTGGGCCCGACGTCAGTGATGCAGATGCGGTTGCGGTTCGCCATGGATCATCTGCTCTTCCCCCTCGGTTCATTCTAAAGATTGAAAGCTCCTCATGTGAATTCCCATTGTGGATGCAGTCACTCTGTCCCAAGCTTGACTAAACAGTCTAAATAGGCATCAGGCTTATCCAAACAGTAAGCTCTTTGGCATTCTGGATGAAGATGAATTGACTACATGTCAAGGAGGAGCTGCTCTTTGGGTGACAGGCTTTGTCAGTCGCTACACTGTCACTCTAGTCAGGGGCCCCCTGTGTCATTGTGTTTTAATTACCTTTTCCACTAAAAACACGGCCTCACCTTAAGCAAACTCTTCCCTAACTTCTTTTCATTCATCACAGCACAAAGTGTCCCTGCAGCTTGTTCGATGCATTTCTTCTGCAAAATTCTTGTTCTTTGTGGATAATCTGTTTTCTGCCTTTTGTTGGGAAATTGTGCATGAATTGAAGTGTGTGTTTGTGTGTCGTACGGTCAGAACTCAGACTACACCACGGGCCAGGTGTTTGACCTGTCGGAGAAGCTGGAGCAGTCGGAAGCTCAGCTGGGCAGAGGCAGCTTCATGCTCGGGTTGGACACGCATGACAGGAAGTCTGAGGACAAACTGGCCAAAGCAACACGAGATAGGTAGGGTCTTTTATTATTCAAAAAGGCTGCACGGGTATGCTTAAAGTTGAGTTTCTTTTATTTTAGGCATTATGGTTGTCTTTGGATGTAATATCTAATGCATACATTACATACGCAGTTCATTAAGAAAGTGCATTCAATTCCGTTTTATAATTTTCATCTTATTTTAGTACGTGTTTTCCTCACTCACTCGATTTGTTTAGAATATTTACTCATCAATGTTTGTTAATTAAAACCTGTGTCATACCTGTGTAAAATGTGTTTACAAAGCTACTGTTCTGTAAGATTTGCGACAGTGTAAATTTTTAAACTCTGATAAATGCTCGATTTACTTTATGATCTGTATTCTGTTCATGTTTTACTTTACATGTAGTGGAAATACAGAATACAGAAAGAAAAACAGATAAACACAGATAAGGTTGCATTATTGCTTTTTTCTTTATTTTAGATGTATTCAATACAATTAAAAATGTTTGATTACAACCTCACCAAATACCCAAACTATGCCTAATAAATGTATTTATTAATTCCAGATGGAGTTTTTTTCTCAAACATAGAGACTAAGTAGCACAGGACTGTCAGCATCCCCTTCAGGAATGTATAGTGTACAATATTATATTTTGCTGGAGTGTTAAAAAGTCTGTGTTGTTTTTGGGTTGTCTTTTTTTTTTTTTAGCTGCAAGACGACCATAGAAGCGATCCACGGCCTGATGTCTCAAGTTATTAAGGACAAACTCTTCAATCAAATCAACACCTCTGCCAATTAAATGTGAACAACAGGCCTGTTTTCACCTGGAAATGCTTTTTTGTTTTTGTGCATGTCTAGCACTTACTTATGTATAACTACTAAGGGTAGCATTATATGGTGGAAGTGCTTTTTTATTCAATTTCTTCTTTTGTCCTCATTGTAGCCAATAGAACAGCAAAAAATAAAATATGAAAAGTACTGCCAAAATAACTGTGTGCGGGTGTTGTGTATATTTTAAACAACAGTATATGACTGTATGTCAGTCTATATTATGTATTTTCACTAAGGGGCATCTACAGTCCTACAGATAGAGTACACATTTTTAAAGGAGAGGGACTGTGGTGTCGTGTCACACCATTTTTGCATTTAATGCACAGACTAACACAGCAGCAGTCAGTCATTCAAATGTAGCTTGTAATAGCATTGCATAGTGGAACAACAAACGTCGGGCTCTGCATAGGCTCAGAGGGAACCGACCGGCATGTGTGGGATGTCTCTGCAGAGTGAGTCGCAGCACAGTTTGGCTCTGAGCGGTGCACGGCCCAGCAGAGCGGCCAGCTCGTCAGGTTGTGGTGTGGCAGTGATGCAGCGCAGAAACAGAAGCCGCACACACTGGAGTCTATTCACCCAACATGTCTGCTCTCCATCGCAGTAGACACTCGCCCGGTCTGCCTTTCTTTACAGACAGCCCCTTTGGCACGGGTTTGTGTCATGTCTTTTTTACGGTATTGTAATGGATAAATGTATATTTTTGATGTCATGTATCGCAGAGGAGGGAATCCCTTTGGGACAGTGGACGTGTCTGTTTTTTCTCATGTTCATGAGCTTTGGCACCACTTCATATAATGATTTTCTTTTACCATTATTTAAGTCATGTCTTAAAATGGAAGGCGTTCGGTGTAGCAGTTTAGGAAGAGGAAACGTATTAGATCAAATGTAATGTAATTTGGGAATCTGAAATTGTTGAACTGGTCTGCACACAAGGTCTACTGAATAGCTCATGTTTTTGCCAAATATTTAAATGTATTACATGGATGACTGTCACACTGCTGAGAAAGTATTTAGAGTATGCACTTATAAAAGGGTTTCACCTAATGTTTGGTCTTTCATGGTGATTTAAGAATCGGTGAAACATATTGAACTCGTTGGTCATGTAAATATTGTGATTATCACCAGATGGACATTTGTATGCATGACTAAAAGTGGAATAAGGAAATTTATGTAAATTCTAATCAAGCCAAATTGTGGGCAGCCAAAAATCCTTACTTTTTTAACATTTAGCAATTTTCTAATTCCAAAGTATGTTCCCCTTAACTATAAAAACTTTTCACAGATTACAGTGGAATGCCTCAGTCTTTTCTGTCCACACAAACAATAAAAAGGTATAAAAGGCAAATAACATTCGGGTGATTTGACAGCAGCTCATATGAGCACATTGATAAGGCCCAGGATAGTTATATTGTAGGCCATATCGATCTAATAAACCCACCAAGATTTGTCTCGTTTATTTTGGCTCTCGGTAGATTTAACCCTCCAAGTATGGGCATGTGTGAATAAGTTTAACTGAGCACAGAAAGGAAGGTGCTACACTTCCTCTCCACCATGTGCTCCTGCATAAAGTGGAGGTAAGTCAGTCCTTCACAGGAAACCAGGGTTTTAACATGATATAGATTAACAATGCACGGGTCACTGAAGGAATCAGGATGTGGTCCTGTTTTGGCATGTTACTGGGAAAGATGCAATTGCTGAGAGAAATGCTTTTGCTGCAGAGACAAAGTCAGAAATTATCATTGTAAATTGTGCCTTTTATTAACCTGGATGTGTATAATATATGTATATGTGTGAGACCATTAGATACACCTCTCTGACTACAAATATTAAGTAGGCTACTGAATTGTTTTCCTGTTTCTAAACATTTTTTCTGATTACAGAGTGACTCAAGATTATTTGGTGCTTCATTGTGATGTCTTTTTTTTTTTTTTTTTTTTAGCATTTTAAAATAAAAATGAGTGGGGCTGTGTTTTGGCAGGGAGGTAATGCCACTGCACCGTAACTAAATACAATGTTGTCAAATCCATCACGTTTTACCATTATTTCGCTATTATTTACAATTCTACAATTAAAATGTAATTGTTCCGCATCAAAAAAAATATTTGGAAAAATCATATAAAACGGCTATGGCTGTTGTGACACAAAACCCCAACAAATGCCACAATAAACTGGAATATGACTATTTATTTGTGACCTCGGTTTCGCCGGTGTTGTGCCAGATTCGGACACCTATTAGATTCTGTGACTGTCGCGCCGCTTCCCTGGTTTCCATAGCTACAGACTTTGATAGCCCTAAACAAAACAGCCCAACTTGCGGTTAGCTTAGCAACTTTTTTTTAACGTAATTAGTCAAAATTGGTGCGTGTTCGTAATTCACGGCCGACCTTCAAAGGTAGGAGATGTTAGTTCATATTTGATACGCGTTTAAATTCAGCGCAACAGACAGAACTCTATGCTGGATTTGGTTATAGAAGACGGCTCTTAAGCTAATGCTAGCTGTGAATAGTGCTTTCTACCTAATTAATGCTAACCTGGATTTTATCGCTATCGTTTTTTCTGGGCCTTCTCTTATACTGTGGACGTTTTCCATCGGGATGTCGACATTTAGCTAGTTGATTTTCCTAGTACGTCCGGTGCCTGTGCTGTGAGTGGCGTACTTTTTTCTTTTTTTTTTTGACAATGATAAACTGCCCTCCCTGTGTCCCTGGAGGGAGAGGGCAGACCCAGGAGTGTAGAAGTTCAAACAACCTCTAGCTACTGTCCATAGTTAAGCTCGGCCTTATCGATTAATGCCTCTTATCTCCTATAACCTCGGGTCGACGCCTCAATAAGGGAAAAATCCCGCTGTCGATATAATCTCTTCGTCTTCCTGTCCTCGTCGCCGCTTAAACTCTCGTTAGACGAATGTGTATCTGACAGGAAAGGTGAAGTGTAATAATATCCATTCGCAACTAAAAACAGGACGCCATTTTTGATATCTCAATTTCAGGTGAAACTAATACGGAATAAAAGGAAGTGGTGGAAGCTAATAATTGCTCTAATTACAGCACAAACTGAGCGGCCACCCAACCTTTGGCCTCTTACAAGTTTAACACTGAAAGGAGATTTTTTTTTTTCCCATCAATTATGCCTAATTATGAATTGACAATTCGGTTTTAGGTCATTGAGAGTTCTGTTAACGGGTCAATTTTGCCTGTCATTAAGGATTACAAATGTAAAGGTAATTGTGTCATTTATAAAAGTACTTCAGAGGAACGTTTGTTAGCCGGCTACGGTCTTAAGACGGCTCACATGCGTATTTTTCTTCCAAACAGACAGCTCCAGTCACTGCTGTGGGCTGAATGCTTGGCTGAAGTTGTAAAGGATCCTCTCTGAAGCAGCGCCCCTGAGAAGCCGCCATGGTCCGCCTGACGGTAGAGCTGATCGCTAAATCTAGGAACCACTTCAAAAAGAAGAGGGGCCTCTCCTTCCCAGAGTACCTCAGGACACTTACCCACCTCCACTTTTCCAATAAGAATATTGAGGATATTGTAAGTAGTAAATGCTGGTGTTTAAACCCTGTGCTTTTCTTGGTCTTACAGTAAATCCTACCTATTTTTTTTTTTTCATGTAATTTTCAGGGTGATCTCTCCATGTGTAGGAACCTCACTGTTCTTTACCTGTATGATAATCAGATCACAAACATTTGCAACCTTGGCTTTGCCTACAACCTCACCCATCTGTATATGCAGAACAACAACATCACACATATAGATAATCTCTCCAACCTGCAGAAACTCTCCAAACTGTGAGTAGTTAGTTAAACAGATCACTGACCTGTGCTCTGCTCATTTCTTTACTTGAGTGTGTGTACATGAAGATGTAAGGGCTTTTCTCCTCAATAGGTATCTGGGTGGAAACAGGATTGCGGTGGTGGAGGGTTTAGAGCAGCTCAGTGAGCTTACAGAGCTTCATCTGGAGAACCAGAGACTGGCACCAGGGGAAAAGTTGCTCCTTGACCCCAGGACTCTCTGCTCCCTTGCTGTATGACCTATTTTTTACTTTGTTCTGTACAAAACTAGTATAAGACAAAAATATGATCCACATTCCCTTATTAATGGTTTGGATGCTCTTGATCTAAAATTCTGTTTTATTTTGTACTAGAAAGGTCAGATGGCAGCATTTTGCTTTTTGTTTTTTTACTAGTCAAGTATACTTGCGGTAGGTTATCATATCCAATGTCTAAGATTTCTCAGCGGCCACTGATCCATGTAAAAGCAGTATTGTGCTGGGTTTGATGATGTCAAAGAGACCTCTGTTGCTCTCTCTCTAGTCTGACAAATCGGTCAGGTCTGTATACTTCGTATACAGCCCTGGCCATGGATAAACACACCAAAAGTCTCAGCTTCTTGTTTATTTGGGTAATTAAAGAAATTGCTGTGCAAATTTAAAGAGTTCCAGCTTTTTATAAATGTGCCGTTATAGAACTTCAAACCAAGATGAATATTTAGCTACACCACTATCAGAGTCTGATTTGGACATGATCCTACTACAGTAGTTGAGACATACAGAAGATACGTATATACAGAATGGTGCTGCTCTGTTCCAACAGATCACCAGCCAAGCCTATGAATTTGAGTGCACACAATAGAAGTGTAATCTTCTTTTCCAAGGCAGGTGTGTTGTTAATGACTATGGCCTATTTCTGCGAAGTTGTGTCACTTTAAAAAGGTAACGTTTGGCTGAGGTCTCCATAAAAATATAGTTTTAGTTATGTGGTTGGTTTTCTACACTAGAGTCCACTGTATTATATCTGCCTGAAATATTCATTGTATTAACTGTAAAATGAACCTTTCTGTCTTAAATCTGAATTCTTTGTACAGGAATCTCTCTGTGTCTTGAATATTAATAACAACAACATTGACGAGCTCAGGGACCTGGCAGTGCTGAAAGAACTTCAGCATTTTTCTGCGGCTGACAATAAGTTGCACAATACGGAGGTAAGTGTAGTTTTTTAACTAGTCTTTTTAATCAGTGTCTGTGAAGGCAATTCCCAGTGATGACAGAAGTAGAATCTGACTACATACTGTGCATGTGCAGTCTGAGTAAATAGTACCGCATCGCATCAATTATGCATGACAAGTCGCACTAAAATCAACATACCGTCTATGAGTTGATGGGGTTAGTATTAACATTGTTCCTTAGCTTTCTGCAGTGATGTGTGAAATGATATGGAGAACAGGGTTCTAAAGAACCAAATCCTGCAAATCCTGCCATAGGTTCCCAGTCTCCATGACTCGCACAGGGTCAGAATTATTCAACAAATCAGCAGGCTATTCCCATGAGACTTGTCTCGCTGACAGCTTTAAACAAGCACAAGTTACTCTCTTTCCTTGGGAGGCTGATTTTTCCTCTCTGCCTCGGAATCCTGTATTTGATACTCTAAACCAAGTACTTCATGTGAGAATCATCTGAAGTAGAGTTATGATTTATGCTATGTATGCGCTTTAAAAATGATCTGCTTGTTTTTGAGACGGACTCTCTGATGGCATTAATTGATATATTAACTCAAAGACTTGATAACCTGACTTACAAGATCTTAATCCTTCTTTCTCACCGGTATTTAGCACCAGGATGACACATCGAAAACATTTAATCAGTGATTACCGTGATGCTTACTTTTTTTTTTCCCCCAAGAACGTTGATTCAGGTAATTGCTGTACATGGGTCATTTTTAGCTGATATCTCGTGTAATTTATACAACCCGTCTGCCACTATTGATTTTGCAAAGACAGCACTCCAAAGGATCAATCCCTTCTTCTGCGCCATTTGGTCAGAATCCAGAGGAAACATTATGGATTTTTAAAATAGATTATGACAGGCAGTCAGCCAGGGTGACAAATGGGGAGCATCTTCGGAGGCCGTTAGCTGTGTGCAGGGCAGAGAGGACAGGGGAATCGAAGCCCTGGTCAAATACAGGTTCATAACTGGCCCATCATTAGTCCAGGCGATAAAGGCAGCCAGCCTCAGTGAGTATCCAGCCTTTGCTGTTCTCCACACCCCCGCGTGGGGGGCAATTTGGCGCTGGGCTGCTCTTCTGTGAGGGCCTTCTGAGTGACGGCCCTGACACGATCATTTATCAAAGCTTGGGAGCGCGCGGTGCTCAGGGGTCCCCTCTGAACTGATTGCAGCACGAGCTGGAAAAGTGGAAGCGCTTTGGCCAAGACAGGAAGGCAATGAACAATCAGAGCGTGTCCAGAGAGTATTCATATTTCCCAGCTTGGATTAATGTGCCTTTAGATAAACATACAACTGCAGGCAACTGGCTGGAGGAGCCAGCCTCACACTGCCCCTGGAGAAAACTTGTAGTTACATGACACCGGCGACATTGTTTATTAAAATAGACTGATGTGTTGTTTATGCACTTTCTACTGGTTCTTGTACTTCACATTACAATTCATTTATACTACCTCTTTTCGAATGTTTTTCTTTTTCTGAATTGTAATTGCATTACAATTATGCATCATATTTGTTGAAAAGAAAGTTGCAGTTTTTACCTCATTGGTTGCTGTTTAGCTATTTTTTTTTATTTTTTTTTTTTGGTTTTTTTTTGTGCATTTTCAGGAGTTGGAGGATGTATTCAGCCACTGGCCTCAGCTGCTTCAAATGGATTTGAGAGGAAATCCTGTGTGTAAAAACCCTAAGTACAGAGACCGCTTGATAACTGTGTGCAAAAAACTCGGTAAAGTATTACACTCACCTCATTGCTCACCTAAGATGATATAATAACTTGAGGAAATAAAATCTGTTTTTTTTTTGTTTGTTTGTTTCATTTATTTATTTTAATAGAGATTCTTGATGCGAGAGAAATCAACGAGATGACCAGACAGTTTCTTATTAACTGGAAAGCATCCAAAGAGGCCAAGAAGAAAAAAAATAAACACATGCAGACGAGACAGTTAATCCCCTATCCTCTTACAAGTACGTCACTGAATTCCCTACTCTTATTTATTTACTTTAAAATCTTTGCTCACAGTATTGTATTATTTACTAATTCCTGAGAAAGTATATTTTAAAACATCAGCTCTTAAATTCATACAGTAACATCCTTCTTTTTTTGTCAACAACCTTTGTTTTCGCTTCACCTTTCTCACCACGTGTCCCATTTTCAACACATTCTTTACCTCTTTGTTTCATTATTCTGGATTTGCACACGTTTGAATTTGTGTGCGCATGTGTGCGTTGTGCTTCTGTGTGACTGTTTATATTTCAGGCGACTTCAACGTGGGTCACGGTGAACTTCCTGGTCACGTTTACAGCCGTGATAATGTGCAGAGGTGGAAGCCGCAGCGGTCTCTAAGGTCCGGTATCGTAATTCACTCAGACATCAGTCTATCAGGAGACCGAACGCTTTTTTCTTCACTGAATGAATTATGTTTACATGTGAGATTGCATATTTGATGTTAACCACATAACCAGCTATCATATAGAATCAAATGGCTTATTATAAAAGGTATACATTTTGAGTGATAGCAGCTGTTTAAATGATAAGTTAACATGATATAATTTTAACGTGCTATCACTTCTTTCAGGTCAGCATTTTACTTTCTTCTTTCTTCTTGGAAAACAGCTTATTTTACAACCGTGTCTCTTAGATGACACTATTATAAACCTAAATGACTGTTGATATTATGCTGAGTATTCACCAATAGTTAGGCTACAAAGTCATCGCTGGAGAGAAGCGACGAAATATAATCTGACAACGCTAATTGTTTTTTTAATTTCTGATTTTCTAGGGCACAAACATTCAGAATTCCCATGAGTGGACTTTGCAACAACGTGGCTGCCTCACCCGCCATCTGCGGTCAGGGGGATTCATAACACAAACAGTCCACTGACCTCTCCACCTACTCTTCACACAGCGCAGGACTGGTGCTACTGCTTTGTTTAAGCCACATGGTCATAATCACTGCAGATTTATTATTATATTTAACAAGACAGAGAAAAGTCTCCATGTCCACAACGGCAGACACTGACTCTAATCTGCCCTGGTTTCAGAAATTCCATTTTTGTATTTTTTTTTTTTTGTCAGAATACATTTAAATGTTTTTATTTTATTGGTGTGTGATAGCAAATTTTAATTTGTAGCTATAATTCAACGAATAAGGCCTGAAATAACAATAATAATAATAATAAAGACTTGGAGAATGAATGAAAATGCTTTAAACTCATTTCTTTCCCTCACTTCCACAGCTGCTTTATTTCTGCATGCAAATATCTGGGTCTGAGAATATAATCTATCTAACTTAAACTGCAATTTGCAAACAGTCCTACATTTTCTATGGCGAATGTAATTTTTCACCCCTGTGCATTCCAGCAAACAAGTGACCCGTGAGACGCAGAGTGGCATAATCTATGATCATTATGCCCTATTATTACAAGGCTTTACGTTATCCAAAGCTAACAAAATATGCCCGCACTCAGTCAAATGTGACAAAACGATAGAGTGGTCTTCTGCAGGAAATGCAGTAACGGCGCGGACGCGTTACTGCCACCATTGTTACTGAGCGTTTGAATGAGTTTTGAGGAGCCACGTGGGTGTGTAACCCCTTAAAAGACACGGGGGTAATTAGGGAAACAAGCTTACTTAACCTTCTTTTACTTCGCCGTATAATTAGCGGAGCCCGGAGCAATACGGTTACTCCATCCTTACAAAAACAGGCTTTTATTAAGAACAGTCCGAGGATATACATATTCTGAATAATTCCTTTCATTAATTTGCCGACATCTCCGTTTGGAGCCATGAAAATCAGAGTGATTAATTTATGAGTCTCGCAAGAATTTCCTCAATGCCTGCCTGTTGATTGCAGCGCTGGAGTTTATTTATTAGCTGTTTCCAACGAGCTTGCAATTCAAGACACCCTGGCAATTAGTCAAATGTTTTGCATATCACCTTACACTTGTCAGCTTGTCTTCACGGTCTGTTGCAAATAGCGTTTTGATAGACTAGCCTTTGTTCCGGACTATATGACGGGCGCGTTTTTTAGGTCACTTTGACAAAAATTTCTTCCCGTTGCCACTTTTTTTGATAGGCTTATAAAGAAAATACAGTGTCAGATTCGCAGCCAATTAGAGCGGGATACGGCCTACCACATATGAGAGTTAAAGGAAAGGAGAGTCCTGCCTCTGGCGTTGAAAGTGAGCCTCTGCTGCCCTCAGACAGGAATAAGTTAGGAAAGGGAAAAGAGCGGTCTTCTCTGCGAGGGAGTGCTACGGGGAGAGTGATTAATTACGTCGGAGTGAAATACTTGTCTACCGCTTTGTGTATCCAATAAATTAAGGGCTCCTGAGACTTTTACGCACACAGGTGAAGAGTTGGATACGCGTACTGGGACTTCTGCGCACCTTGTCCGCAGACGCGCCACTTTATAAGGATAAGCTGGACGTGGGAGTGGGACTATTCTACATAGAGGAGCAAATTCTCTGTCCTGTCCGAGCCCTTTTTGGATTGCCTTCATGTCGTTTTACAAGACAGCGCCTTTGAGAAATACCAGAGGTAAACTGCATATCAGACCACCACCCCGACGCAGAGTTTGTACTCCAATAGCACAGGGAACTGGATTTGTGTTGCAGTTATTTTGACATGTCACGGAGACATTGGCAAATGTGCGTGTCTTAAAGTCCACTGGACAGTTATCTGTAATGTAATTTAGCATATTTTTTTTTTTTTAATGGATGAGCTGACAAGAATGTGCTTTAATGTGCAGCATCTGTCACATTTTCAGCAATGACTTTACAAGCATGACACCTTAAGTTATAGTTTAATAAATAAAAGGCAACGACAACAACAGTCATCTTTAAAAATATAATATAGGTTAATATAAGTTAGAATTTAAGATGACTAGAGGAAACACAGGCTACCATAAATAGGATAACGTAGGCTAACTTGTCTTTAAAATGATCTTTTCAGTGAAAAGTTGAATTCAGCTAAAACGTGCACTTCTAAACAACTTGTAAAAGTAACGCGTTGTGTTATTCATTTATCTGATGTAATTGTTCAGGTCTGTAAAGTGCACCCCGATGGTTGGCAGACAGACACTCAGAATGGACAGCGGTAATTGCTCGGGGGTGGTGGTGGATGACAGCCCGGCGTCCAGTCCGAGCTCCAGTCCCAGTCCAGACGGCCGCCGTCGGGAGCTCCAGCGGGCCAGGGTGCTCCAGGCCGGCGGACTCAGCGGCAGAGGACGTCCGGCTGCAGCGAACGCAGCGCGGGAGAGGAGCCGGGTGCAAACCCTGAGAAACGCGTTCCTGGAGCTACAAAGGACTTTGCCGTCTGTGCCGCCGGACACCAAGCTGTCCAAACTCGACGTGTTGATACTGGCCACCACGTATATTGCCCATTTGACTCGAACACTGCAAGAGGAAGGCACAGAGGAGGGAGAGAGCACAAAACAAACAGAGGCGTTACACTCACTGAAAGGTGAAGGCTACCTGCACCCGGTGAAGGTCAGTAATAATAACAGTAATCATAATCATAATAATACATTGTTGGTATCTGTTCATCTGTTGGAGCTGTAATTATAATTATTAGATCGTTCTATATTTTATTGTACAGACTACATTTCCTTAAAAAAATGACTGAACTCTTCACTGCATTGATCATAAAAATAGAATTTAAAAAAACCTACTCTTTAAACGGTGCTCTTACACCACATTGATGTATCGTTAATTTGAATGCATGCGCCATCCTGATCTGCGGCCTTTCGGTCCCTTCTGGAGCTTAATTTCAGATGTCTTTTCAGAAATGGCCAATGCGATCCAGGCTGTACGTCGGAGCATCCGGACAGTTCCTCAACACTAAAAACTCCTCAGAGTCAGAGAATCAAGGCCCGTCGTCGTCCACCTCCCAGCAATAGGCTCCAATCATTTGTAGAAAACACATTTCATATTTGCATGAGTTCATGCTGCTTGTTTTTGACAGCAGCAAACGCCTTATGATTGTAGGACAATTAGCCTAAACGACTTTACTTACACTAAGCCCTACCAATAGGAAGACATTGTAAATTAATATATTATGTGGATTTTATTGTATACATTTTGAGAAGGCATACATTATGTTTCTCTGTTGTTATTTTGCCTAATCCTGTTTGCGCTGCATTGTGCAGTTCCATACATGTCCCAGGTATGATATTTGTAGAAGTTCCATGGGCTGATGAGCCCGTCATGCTTGAGGTGTGCACTTTCAGTTGAAACATTTGCACTAAATGCATGTGTGAATAACTTAACATCTGTCATGTGAAGTGGTCTGTCAGAGAGTCAACAATGGTGGCTCTTCATCTCATGTTCCTCCTTATTTTGACATGCATGGTTGTAAATGTATTTGTGAATAAATGACTTAAATGAAAGAAGAACGTGTCTCATAAAGTCTGAACGATAAGAGGAAAAACTCTCACGGTGTCCGAATCCGACTAACGACCAATACACGAAAATGCATTAAATATGCGATTTGGGATATTATTATTATTATTTTTTATTTGTACTATTATTGTATTTGTGACTGGTGTGGTGTGTGTTCGGAAAGTAAAATTAAATTAAAATTATAACTTAAGTGCAGCGCTGTTGGCAGGTTTTAATATGGTCAAAATATAAAATGTAATTCCTGCAAAATAATTGCACTTATCCTGCAAGTACGTTTACTTATCCTAAATTATTGGCCTAAACAATATGCAGTTTAAAGTGTCTAAGCTGTACTGAATTATTTAAAAACAATTATTTACATTTACAGAAATCAAATGCAAATAAATAGATATTGATACAACGAACCTATGTGTAAACAACAACGTTGTGAAGTTGTCTTTTCAGCAAGACTTCACATCAAATGAGTTTGCGTCAAATTCTAACATTAACGTCAAATAAGCTACGACTTTAATTATTGATAAGGCAGTGGGAAAGTCGTGTCATGTTTTGTCAGATAATCTAGCGGAACCTTCTGATTGCTTCAACAGCTTTGATGGAAAAGAAGCAGGTGATAGGTCTTTAAATGAGAGGCTTGTAGAAAGACTCTCCGTTATCTGCAGGCAATTAAACTAAAGATACTAAAGATTTGCTTGATTATTTAAATCATTTGGCTAAAACTGCATGGTGCTTTTGTGCGAAAAAACTATAATGCATTAATTGCCAATGACTGTAATTTAAAACGAGGGTCAAATAAATAGCAGAAAGTGTTGACTCTGGCATAATTCGACTATATAAGTGCGCTGTGCTCCAGTGCGCAGCTTTGAGGCGCAGAGAGCGGACGTCGGATGCGGAAGCCCTTCCTCTTGTCTCGGAGAGAGAACCAGGAGCAGAACGGGAGTCGTGCTCCTCAGCAGACGGCAGCTTTAAGATGACTTCTTTACCTTCAAGTTTAAATGCCGAAGCGAGCCATGGTGAGAAAGCTTCGCGTCTTTCAATGGCCATTTTTCCCCCTACATCGTCGATGCCTTTTTGGTGACATTACTTATATTCGCTCCAGCGCTTGGCCGTGGCTAGTTAGCTAACAGCTAGCTCGTCGCCACGTGGGGGGAGAGACTGCAGCTTGTAGTTAATTTGGACTAATCTTTAGCATATTTAGCTAAATTGGACTCAGTTACTTGTGCTATCTAATGTGCGTGAGTAGCGTACGTCTCTTCTCTCCGTTCATTCATAAAGTCGGGCCCAACACGTGGATTTTGATTGAAACTCCATGTTGGACCACAGAAATATTTTGTTTTAGCTCCATTCTAACGTATGTGTCAGTAGTTTTACTTAACATTTGAAACTATAATTGCAAGTGCTTGAATTTCTACTGATTTGCTGCGTTAACGCTAACGACGTGAAGCTCTAGTGCAGCGGTCCGTGTGAAGGCTGATGTAACCTACAGGTATCCTTGTTATGTTCCTCCAGTCTTATCGTGTAAGCCATGCAATAAATCATTCTTTTAGACAGTCCAAAAGGGGGGAAAAAAACGTCCCCTGTGCCATTCGTACTGTCCATACCTGGTTTTGTCCAGAGGTCAGCAGTGGTCTTATTATTTCCCTGGTTAAAGGCTTCATGGTCTCCTAAGAGGACGTGAGGTCATGGCAGAGGTCGTGACCTGCTGTTGAACCCGTCCTCAGACCTGTGATGTTAGCGGTGCTCCCAAGCTGTGTTACACAGTACCCTTTGACCCCTGGGTGATCAGTCATCTGCCCTCGCTATATTGACTATACCTTCAGTACATGTTACTCATGCAAGCTGAAAGTCGATAGATGGCTCCAGAGAGAGTACTGGTGAGGTTTGGTGAAGTTACTGTCACACACTGGATCGGATTGGATCTCATTTATTGCTACTTAAAGTGTCAGCCCTGAATGGGGGAAAATCAAAACAAGCAAACTGTAAAAGAACATGTAAACGCAAATCTTAATATGGCCTTCGTTTCCTCTAGGGTTGCTGGTGGAAATGGCTTATTTGAATTATTCCTGGGACACTTAATACAGTAAGATTAACTACATTCAAACATGACATTTAATTTCCAGATTGGCCATATGTCGTGTTCTGCTGTAATAAATCACTCAAATCGTTTTCAGATGTCGGGCCACCGTTGCAGTCCTCAAATGGCTAAAGGTTGGCCTTCACTGTGTGGTCCTTAAGGTGAGGGTTATTTGTATTTTTTATTTTATTTTTGTGTGCATGTCACAGAGCAGTCCTGCTGATGGATTAGTGATGACTTCACATTTTTGCCGTTTACCCATCAGACAATAAGATGGTGAAACTGTGACTTACTGAATACCCAGTGTAGCAACATCAATCAGGACTTCTTTTATGTAAGTTTGATGTCGATGTTGGAATAGAAAATCTAAACACATGCAATTGTTTTTCAGAAGTTCTGGTGCGTTCACATGAGATGCACTAAATCTCTTCTGTGCTGGTTTAGAGGTGAGTGTTTAAATAACTGTCTTTTTTAAATGCAGCTTTATTTATGCTACTTGATTGTTATTACATCTTGATGAGCTTATGATAAAAGGCATTTTCTAAAGTTGGAAATGCATACGTAGTCTTCACCGCTGGGTTAGTGATGACTTCACATTTTTGCCGTTTACCCATCAGACAAATAAGATGGTGATACTGTGACTTACTGAATCTCCAGTGGAATAATCTATCAGAACTATACTATACTCTATACTGGTATGATGTGATGCTGGACTAGAAATGATCACAGCTAACTGTAATTGTGGTGTTTTTTTCCCCAGAAGTCATGCTATGGTCACATGAGAAGTAAACCTTTCTTCTCTACTGCTCCAGAGGTGAGTGCCTTTTTATTGACACTGCTTGGATAATGTTACATTTTTAAAAACCTCATTGGAAATGGTCTCTTCCAAAGATGGAAATGCATACGTAGTCTTCACCGCTGGATTAGTGATGACTTCACATTTTTGCCGTTTACCCATCAGACAAATAAGATGGTGATACTGTGACTTACTGAATCTCCA
>JAPQRN010000014.1:13730183-13762806 GCA_037367275.1 Coranthus polyacanthus | reverse complement strand
GTGGAATATGTTTTATAAACAAGTATGATGTGATGCTGGAATAGGTAATTTACAGCTAATTGTTTTTTTTATTGCCCAGAAGTCATTCTATGGTCTCGTGAGAAGTAAACCTGTCTTCTATGCTCCTTCAGAGGTGAGCGTTTCCAAGTCTTTTAATGCAGTGTTATTTACGCTGCTGGAATAACATTTACATCCTAACAACCTTACGAGAAAAGGCATTTTCTAAAGTTGGAAATGCATATAGTAGTAGTAGCCGGTTTGATGTTAAAGATAGTCTTTGCTGCTGGAATAGTGATGAATTCACATTTTACGCCGTTTACCCATCAGACAATGGAGTGGTGACATTGTGACTACTGAATTACCAGCAGCAACAATAGTTTTGAATCGTCTTTTACTGTATCAAAAATGTGCATTTCCTATAATGTACTAAATGAAACAGATCGACTGTACAGTGTATTAAATTTAATTGATGTTTTCCCTACAGATGAGCAGCACCAACAGTGGCACTAAGTACCCTTGTATTGCAGCCTCGTCTGTGGTAAGTAAAACCAGTAATGACCTAGTTTATTCACTTGCTTGTTGTTCAAACTTACTCGAGTCACTCGTGTTCACTGGGCTGATCGATTTTTCATATTTAAAGTAGTAATGATGAGTTCACTTTTTTGCCGTTTACCCATCAGACCGAAATGGGATGCTGAGATTGTGACTAACTGAACTAAAATTCAAACTTGTAAAACCACATATATACATCAGTGTATTTTTATGTAAACTAATGTGTTTTGCCTATATCCTATTTCCTGGAAAGGTTTACGGAGTCTGATGGGCTGTAAAGAAGTCTAATTTGAATGTAAGTACCCATTCTCAGTTTACATTTTACCGTCGGACCTTAAAAGGAATACATGCACGGGAGTTGCTACAGTACCTGCATTTTGATTATGATTTTCATCTGATGTGACTTTTGTCTTTTACAGCGTTGGCGAAGGCGGCAGACCACAGTTCAGAGGGGATCTTGTTTCTTTTCAAGATCTATGTGGTCAAAGTTTTATGTTGTAAAATGATTGTCATTAATTAAACTCAAATCTGCAAGGAAAAAGGCCTCAGGGGATTTTTTTTTTCTCAATAAATTGTATATTTATGGATGTTTTTAGAGCTTCTCATTCAAACTTGTATTAGATGTTGATTCTTATCAGATCTTTATTCAACTGTATTTTACACAAGTCTACAATATTAAAAGGCCAGAAAAACCAATGAAGGGAAGTACTGTGATCATATACTGCCTACCGTATTTTTTCTTTTTTTTTACTCTTCAGTGATGTATGCGTCTGCTCCTGGTGCGTAGGCATAGATGAAGTGTAGGATATTCTGGTGGAGCTCATCCAGTGTTAGATCTCTTCTGTGTAAACCATCCACATCAGTCACATCACAAGGAAACGCTGCATCAGGTGGAATGACCAGAGCAGATGTCCCTGTAGGAAGAAGTAGTAGGAAGAGCGGTTTATAGAACACGTAGTGCGGTGTAAACGCGAACGTAAACATGAGCGAGAAGGTGGAGGTTGTGTAGAAAAACTACCATGCTTAAGGGTGACAGCGTTTTCACAAAGGAGCACCGCAATCACGGCGTCCTCCTCCAGCACTTGAGTTCTCAGACACAACTTGCAGTGAGCCTCAGCCAAGGACATTCTGAGAGTTGAGGTAAAAAAATTAAAATGAGATGGAAGATTAAACCATTAGTGGCATTCATTAGTCATTTTTACTGACTGAATAAGAAGTTACTTGCAATTAAGAAAAGCTAGAAGGCTATGTAAATATTTTGAGACTGAGTTTAATGACACTTTCGTCTGCACGGCTACTGAAAAAACATTTATTTTCTTAATTTTAGTTTAACATAATGTCACCACACTGTAAACATTTGTCATAACTACATGAAAAATAGTCCTGGGTTTAAGACGCAACCTATATTGAAGTTCTCCACCTAGTGGATGACTGTGATACTACACTGGACACTACACTTGGATGATCATGTTATGCAGCTTATGGTTGTAATGAGATAATGCAGCAGTATATTGCTTACAGTAGTTTAACAGAAGCCACAGACATGTTGACACCCTGACTCTGTGTTCGGACTCTACGGCTTGCCATGTAGTAGCCGTGGATCAGTTTCTCTGCTCCAGGACTAAGCTGTACTTGTAAACCCTGTGCATGGGCTACAAGCTTGAAGACAGAATTACAGGCAGCAATTGAAATATAAAGTCATTTTATAAGCGTCCACTTACTGTATGTGTGTGTTTGAAGAAAAAGTAATGAACCTCCTGGTAGTCCTGTGTAGAAAACATCATGCAGGAGGGGTAGAGGGGTTTTCCAGGCTGTACTGCCTGCGTAAGGGTGTGGATGGTCTGGGCAAGCAGGGCCTGCTCTGCCAAATTATCCCGACACTGAATGACCAAGCCAAAGGCATCTGCCAACTGAACGTGTACTGGGCCCATTTCCTGCTCACAAAGACAAGTCTGGCCATCAGAGCTTTTTAATGTGCTGTTATCTGTTAACTGGTATCATGATGATGAGATGAGATGAACTTTATTTATCCCCTGTGGGAAGTTCAATTGTTCTTAAGCTCAAATAAAATAAAAACAAAATTAAAACATTATCAGTGGTATTTTATATTTTATGTCAGAAGTAACCTGAGATCTGAAACACTCCACTGCTACTCTATTGATTACACATTTTTTGAGTTCCTGTCCAAAGAAAAATGGGGCTCGGCTGCAAATTAATATTTTCTGGGCAGGGACCTTCGCACACCAAAATTAAATTATCTCTTTCCTGTTTTTCCTTTACTATTTAAAAACATCTGAATTGAATCAGACATGCCTTTTTAACTCACTTTATTGTACCACACAACTAAGTTCAAACAACTTTCAAATACAGTACCTTTTCTAAAAACAAAAAATCCTAATTTACATCTGTAATCTAATGTACATCTAATTGAGCTATCCAAGAGCACTATGGTGACTGAACTCACTGCTGTTCCCAGCAGAGCGCAGTCTGCCCTGCTAGACCGTCGAGAGGCCTCTGTAGTATCTGCCAGAGCCCAGAAGCTGCACTGCACAGGGAAGGAAAGCTGCTGGTCAGCATCCTCACCATACTTCTTACCTGGGATGAAAACAGATACTGTCCGGCTCTCCAGCACTGACAAAAAAGATGAGAGGAGGAAAGTACATTCAAAATTGTTTTAAATGAACCATAACCGTAAATGCTTACATATTCTCCTTTGGTACTCTACCTGACTGAAAGGCATCCAGCTTGTCCTTTTTGTAACAGCCCAGATCTCCCAACATGCAAATACCCCCAGTGGCTAAGAGAGCAGAGCCACCATGGATGTTAGCAGTCCCTGCACCATGTTGGTCCCGAGACAAAGACGCAAATACCTCTCCTGAGGGCTCATGCCTGACCCCACGACGGGCCAAGCTCAGGCTGTATGTCATTAGTCTAAACCAAACACAAACAATATGCTGCAATAGGGGAGATAACATTTCAGGTTTGGTATCTAGTGTGTTCATTCATTATTTATCACCTGTCCAGTATGAGAGTGTCAGTGGTGATAACTAGGAGATCCAGGCTGTGAATTGTTTCCGTTGCATCTGCTCTTGTTTGCACCAAGCTGAGCAACAAGCACAGCTTCAGGGTGTTGTACAGGCCTGGAGGAGCTACATCCAGCCCAAAGCAGTGAGCTACGATGGCCGAAAACCTCCAAGGAGAACCGGCCGTGGCCTTCAACAGTTCCTCGAAACTGACACTGATTTTATGTGGATCTGTAAATATGGGTGTGAAACATGCCGCATTTCAGCATGGTTAAAATTTACACTGCTGCATATGGATGACTAAAATGTGTCCAGGTTACAGGTTCTTGAATTCTAAAACTGTAAACAATAAAATTCCCTTGCCTGCCATTTCTGTAACTTTTATGCAGGATTTAATATGACAACATTTACTGCTTACATTCTGGCTCCCACGGTTGGATGTTATTTGCCTCTATACTCCAGGTAATGCTGGGCCACTGGTGCA
Source organism: Coranthus polyacanthus (assembly GCA_037367275.1). Taxonomy (NCBI): domain Eukaryota; kingdom Metazoa; phylum Chordata; class Actinopteri; order Kurtiformes; family Apogonidae; genus Coranthus; species Coranthus polyacanthus. The sequence continues at coordinate 13,758,747 of JAPQRN010000014.1, read as the reverse complement.
CATGCGCAGGAATGCCTAACACACTGTAGAGTCGACCGATTCTCACTGAGTTACACAGCTCATCTGTATGAATAGTGAAAACAAAGAAATAACACTCAAAGGGGTTGTTCTTTACTGCATAGTGATTATTGAAGAAACATGCATGCCACCTACAAACCACTGCCAAGACAAACACAGAGTGAGGTCTTTAGAACAATGATTTCTCTGTGTGTGAATCGCAGAGCCAGCTAATGAGTGTTCCTTGCACTTATTAACATATATGTTTAGTAACAGGAACCCTGTGGATTGAATTCCTCTACAGGACTGGGTCAACAGAATATGTTAATCCTGGTGCTGAGATTTGCTAAGCTCTCAGGGGTGCTGGCTGGACAATGTTATTAGAGGGGACAGAAACACTTAATATCCTAACATGAGGCACCATGTGCGGCTGGCTGCACAAAAATGTATTTATTTGAACTCTCCCCCACTAAGTTTGTGCTCCAAAGTAAGCCTCATTTAGAAAGTCAGAGAAAATTAATGACAAACCTCAAAACATCTGACTGTGTGTAAATATAAGATGTTAACAACCATATTATCCATCACTGGGAGTGAACATAATGGATGAAAATAAGGATTGACTAACAAATAATACATTTTGAGGATATTAATCTACAGTATGGCTTTTGTGGAAGTATACAGTTTCCTGTTCTTTCTAAATCAATCATGTTAACACTGGAGCTTTACTTTCATCCCATTCATGTCTTCGAATAATTGTATTACCGTAGAAAACTGGTTTTCCTTCTTATTCAATCAACAAGACTGTATAGGTGTGACCATCTGTTTAATCATAAACAATGATCACACCTTGATTAACATAAGAACTAATCTCACCTCACGATCCCTGCCATTTCCTATTTACATGTGTTAAGCTTAGTTTTTCCTCTGTACGACTATAAAAGTCTCACTGCAGAAGACTCAGGCAGACAGAATACTGCTGCCTTGCTGCGCGATTCCTTGTCTCCACTGCAGTGAATAAAGCTCAACTGAACCAGCCACCATTTTGGACCTGAGGAATTATTTTTCTTCCACACGTTAGAATGTAGACTTTCAAATGAGAACTGTACTTTTTTAGCAGGGAGAAATAAAAAGCATCAATGTTCTATGTTATGCAAACATTAAAATGTTTCGCAGGGTCAGATACACAACAGTACCTGAAACCTGTCCCTGAAAATAGTTAAGGACACTTCAGTAGAGTGGATACTTGAAGGAACCACGTGACTGAAGGACAGTCACCATTCTCTGTTATATCATCGCTCTGTATTTTCTGCTATTTAATTTCTTTCTTTATGTCGTATGACCAAGGTGTTATTGTTTAACCTCCTTCTACAACAGTGTGAAATAATGTAATGCTTGGATTCAGGATGAAGCTGTTAAAGTTGTTCCACTAATGTCAAAGTAATGGTAAAATTATGGTAGAATGTATCAGGGATTATTTTAAATGTGACAGGGATACTAATTCAGAGAATTGGTGGCTTTTTAGTTCAGAGGCATTATAGGAATTGCATCATGCTTGCGTTCTGCAGCTGGAATAGACATTAAAATGACAAGAAACACAAACAGATTTTAAATTCTGTTTGCCAAAAAAGTTACTCTGACCTTAACCTTGGATTGTGATGTTTTTTTTTTGTTCAGAACTGTTAGTGCTATTGATAAAGATGCTGCTAGTACACTGTCATTGTACTCCACCTGATATTACATTACCTCCACCTTTGTTAGCATTGTTTCCTCTTTCTTGCTATTATGTCAACTAATGTACAGATTAAGAATATGTGGGATGGGTGACATAATGACACAATCACAGACCGGTCCTGTGATAAATCCTATTCACACTTTAAGACTGTGTGACGTTGACCTACCTCTGAGAAACAGAGTGACAGACTGGTATCTGAATGAGGTTTGCTGACGGGCCCTCAGAACATCCAGTGCTTTGTAATGGATCAGCTCCACAAGTTGTTTGTCTCCAAAAAGATACATACAAGCATACCGAACATAACAATGTACATTTTTCTACAAATGTCCTGTGCCGGAAACAAATTTCGATGACCCTCCCCAGTGACATCAGAAGCATCGCTCTCACCTCCCAGCACTCTGAACTTCATATCCTCTCTCAGTGGGGAGCTGCAGAGCATGCAGCTGAAGTCGTTTCTCACAGTAGCTGACTCAGTGGCCCCAGGTGCATGGACACGGATGTGGTGGAATCCTAGAGTCAGCACCAGAGAATGTGAAAGCAGTTCTGATTCTACGGATGCTTCTAGCATGGGGCTGGTATGAAACATCTAAACGTAATAACAGTAAGAGTATACTTAAAAAAAAACATCTAATACATTCAGAAGATAAGTTCTTGGAGTAACAGCACCTGTAGAGCAGGGGCAGTCATCATTAATGCAGAGAAACCTGGCCCCCTGGGTGTACTTTGTGACCCTCGTCATGGCAATGACCACACCTTCCATGGAGACAGGCTTCATGGGGCCATGTGCCCGAGGGAACGTGCAGAGGTCCAAGGTGTACTCAGGAAAAGGAGGTAGGTGTGTCAACTTCAGAATTACGTTTACCTTAAAGGGAACATACAGATGTTACATGACTGAATTGATCATCAAGTTACCTTTTTCCTGCCAGGTGCGTGGAAACCAGCATATCTCGTACGCTTCTCATAATAAACATGTTGCTTTCAGTGATAGCTGCAGTTATTTCATACCTGACTCTGTGTGTGTATTTTTTCAACTAGTGAAAGCGTCCTTATTGCTAGGAAGCAAACCTGAAAGAGGAATTAGGTCAATGTAGCTAATGCTATAGTAAACGTCAACAATAAATCTTGGTTTAGCTAATACTCTTTTCACTTACCGACTGAAATAAGGCCGTTGCTCTGAGGGGGTCATGCAGAACACAGTCACCTAGCTCAGGGTCCACCTCAATCACATCAGAGGGATTTACACAGATACAAAACCTGTACACCGCTTCAGTCTGCTGCGGGTCTGGAAAAGGAGGGCAAATGTCGTATTAGCTTAGCCGCTAGCTAAAACGAGGCGTGGGGAGTTGTGCTTAGTAGCTAGTCTTTCGGCTTCTTAAGTGTTTTTTTTTCCTAACCGTTGAAGTGTTTGCAGTCTTCGGCTAGTTTCTGAAGGCCGCCACTTCTGTCTAAATACACTAAAACAGATTCTTTCAACGAAAAAATGTCAACCATTTTCACTTCCTGACAGTAACGCTAACCTTGTAGCTTTTTTTTTTGGCGCCCTACACTTCGTCGCCAGCACCGCGAGACTATGACGCGAAGTAAATACAACTCAGTAATTACCACATATTCGGCGTTTTAAGTACTATTTAATTATTTCTTAGTAATTGAGTATTTCTTCTTCATATAGCGACTCAACAAAGCAAATTTGTGCGAATATAGTTAAATTCAAGCTCTGCATATCAGTCAATTGAAGCAAAACACAGACACTCAGACATTACTTCTGTTGGATATTTTTATTACTGTGCCGGAGTATAGGCTTTAATCGCAAGGCAAATAAAGGCGACATGAATTCTTATTTTAGCCATTAGGGATACATGTGTTAAGACAAAGAATAGCAAAAACTAATAAAACACAATGAAAGACATAAATTCAGTACTGTGTTTGCAAAGACAAACTGTAAATTCACTGAAGAAGTACAATTTTGTTACATAAATGACCTATAAACCAAAATGCTTTATTCAGTGGTCGCTCAAGTAAATCCCTATTTCCAGCTTAGTTAATATGAATATGATACATGAGTCTTTTTTTTACAGTAATTACATGGACAAACATATCATGACAGTCAAACGCTGTCCACTGAACTGTTCAAGTTTACCAGAAAACTGCACATTGATTTCACTTAAGGGACAAATTTAAGGCTTTTTAAAGGCTCAATTTAGAAACCACCAGAAATTACACTAATGCAAGGTGGCTGTCCAAAAATCTTAAAAATATAATCTGTTATGTATATATATATATTTATATAAATACAAATTGGTAAAAAAAAAAACAAAAACAAAAAAACTTTTCTGACACCCTTTGTTCCAGCCAGAATCTGTTTTATTTATGTTTCAGCTGGAGCCGGTTGCTTTGGTTTCATCGAATAAATTTATCCATTGTATAAATTCTTCCCTTTAGTCAAAAGAAGTTAGGGTGGTTAAGGCAACTAAACAGTTTATTGGGGATGCTTCATAGGAAAGAGTCATCTGAAGGTGGGGCATAAGAAAAGCCCACAAAGGCATCGTCTGCCTCCATAACACTGGCGTTGACAATGGAATGATCTTGTGACCAACAGATGGAGTTGGGCACCATCTCGTCTGTGAATTCTGTGTCAAAGTTTGAGATATCGCAGAGAGAGCTCTGTAAAACATTGAAGAAAAAAAAGAAAAATCATGTGGTAAACTGAATTTTTTTTATGTGGTAATATGGTTGCAGAACAAATACTAAATAAAGTATGTGTGTGCAACAATTTGAAAACTAAATTTTTAGGTAAAACCATAATCATTTACCACTTTAGGCGTGAATGGAGGAGGGATCTTCTTCTGTTCAAGGTCATCCCAGTTGATGGAAGAGAAGAAGCCGTGTTCTTTAATCTCATTCTGAAAATACAGAATTGATATAAACATCAACATAATTTTGCATTTATAGAAAACATACCTGCAACATCTGTAATGTTAGCAGCACCGGGCTACACAAATTGGCCACTAGAGGGAGCCCAAATATCACAAATTCTACTGTACATTTCATAATTTGGTCAGTGCATTGAATTATCCCACTCACAAAGTCCTCCCTGGAGCCCAGCCTGTGTGTGCCGTCTTTCTCCAGCAGGCCCTGGAGGAGAGCCCAGGCTGTGCTGGATGCACCAGCCCGCATCACCAGGGGCTTATGGAGGATGTTGTCGTACATCTCATGCGTGTCCCTGCTGTAGAATGGTGGCTGGATATAAAAAAGAGAGAAGAACGCAAGCGAGTGAAGGTGCCTCTATGTCCAGACGCAAGACAAATTCTGCTCGTATCCTACAAATAATCTTAATCCTAAATAAGTGCAATGCAGTATGCAATACAAAGAAGAGCAGAAAATAAAAACTCACCAGACCGAAGAGCATTTCATAGAGCACTGAACCCAGACACCACCAGTCTACTGTGTTATCATACGGCTGCTTCCTCAGGACCTCTGGAGCTAAGTACTGATAGGGAGCAGAAAACAAATAAAACTTTAAATATGAAATTTATTTCTGGTATATAGATCAACCCAATGCATTTCAACAACTGTTTGGCTATTATTAAAGTGTATTTATTTTCTATGCACTGCACATTCTGCCCTATGAAGAAACCCTCACATGTTATATTATTAACCACATTTCATCCAAAAAGGTTGTTAATGATTACTTGTTGACACTTTTGGTGTGGTTTATGTTTAAAAACCTGACACTAAACCAGACACTGCCATACCTCAGGTGTTCCACAGAACGTAGTGGTGGTATCTGTTTGGGAAATGCCTTCCTTGCACAATCCAAAGTCTGTCAAAACGATATGCCCCTTTAAAGAGAGGACATAGAGACATTTTTAGACAACATGTGCCGCACAAGCAGCTCATTATCCAGGGGGACTGAGGATTCTATTGTTGCGGCAGGAATGTTGGCTGTAGCACAACTCAGTCAGTCCCATTCACCGGTCCCTCACTTTCTCAATAAGGCTAGGCAGGGAAATCATTAGTAAGACCTAATCCAATCACACGCATTCTGTCCAACTGGAACTGGACATGACAGTGGTCGTCTTACAAATGAATGAGTGCTGTATATGTTGGACTTATGGTCGTCTCTGCGGCTAATGTAAAGGCACTGTAGCTCTGTACGCTGAAATGAGCAACTGTCAAAATAACATCTAACATGAGAAAATCGGGTGCTGACATTCACCTGTACAGTTAGACAAAATTTCTCAAAAACAGGAATACTCACTTCGTGGTCAAGAAGAATGTTTTCTGGCTTCAAGTCCCTGAAAAGTGTGGCATATTTTAATAAGACTGAGGCCATATTACTGTATATGACAAACTAATATAGACGTAGACTGCATGAATGTCTGGATGTACCCTCGACATACCTGTATACAATGTTGAGAGAGTGCAGATATCCCAGTGCACTAGCCATTTCAGCAATGTAAAATCTTGCCCTGGGTTCTGGAAAGGTCCGTTCTCTTTGAAGATGGAAGAAAAGCTGAAATGAAAATGTTACGCTGGGTGATTAGCGTGCAGTAATAACACACATTATTGAAGTCAAGCAAAAACCACTATATGATATCTAAGAAAAGAAGGCCACAAATGATTTTTTTTGTCACACTGAACAATGTAAATATTGGTCTGATTTTATTTAGATTTTATCTTAAACTAAACTTGTTCCGTAGGATAAGAGACATATTTACTTGGATACAAACCGTCTTTAGTCACTCTCACGCAGTCAGTCACACATGGCTTTAAAAAGGCTGCTCACATTTAAAGCAGATCAACAGAGGAAGTCCCACTCCGAGTCATTCTTTATTTTAAGTAATGTGATCTCTGATAAGAAATTCACATTAGGGAGTAGTGTTAACAAAGTAAAACACTGCTTTGAGGAATTTCCTTAAAGGAGTTTAGAACATATTTCCTGTATTGCTGCTCACTGTCAACCTTGTGACTCTTTGCTATGTGAGCACATTACTCACACAACTGAGAATACTCACTTCTCCACCATTGACGAAATCCAAGATGAAGTACAACTTGTCTGTCGTCTGGAAGGAATAATGGAGCCCAACCAGAAAAGGGTGTTTGACATTCTTGAGCAGCACGTTACGTTCTGCCATGATATGTTTTTGCTGATTTGAAGAAATAACAGTTTAGTAAGAAAACCATGACTCACGCCTGAAAAATGAATAAGACAAGGGCGATCATTTAAAGTTACCTCTTTTCTGTTGAGAATGACCTTTTTTTGTAGGACCTTGACTGCATAATACTTTCCATCATGCTTCCTTTTTGCAAGGAAAACCTGTATCACAAGGAAGAGAAAGCTTGTTGAACATTAAACCAACCATGCAAACCAGGTAATTCCAGATCTGATTCTCACTTCCTACATGGAAAGGCCAAGACACACAGAACCAAAACTTGTTGCTACCCCAAAAGAAGCACCACTTACTCAAGAGAATCATGTGAAAGCATGACCAAAGAAATTAATTCTCACTTTTTACTTACCTTTCCAAAACTCCCTTTTCCTATGACTTTTAAAAAGTCAAAGTCTGTGGGTTTTGCACTGAAATAAAAACAATGCATACAATAGTTATAAAGACATATGCATATGAAAAGCAAAACAACCAAAACACTGCTTTGTGTTAATATAATTTTCTCAAAGGCCTTAGATTACAGAACATACTGTGGATTTCCAGAGGGTCCCAGGTTAATGTTTCTCGAGGTAGAGTTGTTCTGTTAGGTAGCAGAGACAATGTTATCTAAATTAGTCATCGAGATGTAACTGTTTGCTAAAATTAGGAAAGATTGAAACTACTATCAACAAAAGCCAACACTTCAGCCCTTCATCTGTGCGATAAGGTGAACAAAAGGGAAATCTGTTTAATTTAGATCTGTTTAACTCCATTTAGCTTTAGCAGGAAATCTTATCAGTGACTTACTTTGTCATCTTCATCCTCAGAGGCATCTGAAAAGTGTTGCAATTTGTCCATCAGCAGAAAGGTCCTCACATCTGGACTGCAAAGTTTAAGAGAAACCAGTTTTCACATGTTATTTTATAGGATTTAGTCATTAAAACTACTAAATACTGTCAAAATCGATGGTGAGAGCACTTACTGGTTACAAAGCTGGGAATTTGTGACTAATCTCTTGATGAACTCGTGCAGCCCAGCTCTTCTTTGTTTGATGAACTCTATTGGATGGATGCAATTATTGATGCATATAAATGAAGTCAAACATCTGAAACTGGGCTTCTTTATTATGTTGGAGAGAACTTTTATATCACAGTAACAAGAGTGTAGTGTGAATATTTACCAGGGTCAAAATTGTCCCCAAATATCCTCTTGGCAGGAATTTTCAAGTTCATAGATGGAAACTGTTTCCTTAACTGCAATAAAACATGAGAAACCAGCAGAGACAATGAGGGAGGGGTCTGGAAATGCCAATGTCACAAGTTTGTAAACATCAAAGTGAACTCTATGGCACAAAAAACAGGGGATCAAAGACTCATAAACACGACTACTGCAATATAATAGGAAAAAGGCTGTAAAGTAAAAATGCTAATATTCCACTACTCACTGTGTTGTAGAGTTTGTCAAATTCTGCGTAACGTCTAAAGACAAACCATTCATGTTGTCCAACAGTTACTATCACTTTGTAAACCTAAAACAGAGGCAAAGACAAAATATGTAAACATAAAACATCAAAAATAGTAACTATAAATAGAAATCATTTAAAAATAAATGTTATCATAAAATGTTAAACGCTAATTCAACAGTGAACACAATCTTTGCACGTACTGTGTAACGTTTTTTCTTCCCTTCCCTCTGCTCATTGTGGCAGGGTATGCTGACATTAGGAAAACTGGAATGATCGTCCATCTTAGGGTCTTGGCATCCAGAGGTGCAAGGTCACAAACTGATGGTCAGAGGTCCAACTCTTTATGGGTCCTCCTGGGTTTTACTTCAAGTATACAACTGGCCTCATCCCCATTCCGGGTCAGTGCTGCAGAGGAGAAAAGAGAACAGGCCACTCAGTTATTTGGGAAGTGAAACTGGTGTTCTTCGGCTCTCACACTTTTCAGTCTGCAGTGTTACTAGGCTGCAATTCAGCTTGAGAAAACAATGATCCAATATGAACAAAAGCTATACATGTGTTTCTGAATGTTTGTTGAGATGTGGGCTAAACCACACTACGTCAAATACACTAATAAGCAGCCTAAAACAAATATACATATGTGTTTATGTTGTGTATGTCTATTATGTATGGTGTATGGTTATGCAATCACTCGCATCTGTCTGTCTGTCAGCAGGATTATGCAAAAACAACAGCATTGATTTCTATGAAACTTGGTAGAGGGGTAGGGCACGGGCCATACATTTTGGAGGAGATCCATTAAAAGGAATGGAGGCTGGCTGGTTTCACTTTCTTTAACGGTTTACCCCCAGGCTAACGAAGACCTTTGTTACCATGGTAATGGTCAGTTAAACTAACCAGTGGCACCGACTGACAAAAAGGAGGAAAACATAGGTCATAATCTGTGGTTTAATAATATTGTACAACAAGAAAAAGAGTGAACTATTGGCCTTGGCAGAAGTCTGCGCTACGAGAGTGCTATCTATTTTGTCACTAGTTATCCATGCAGATGTCACATATCATCTGGTCCTGCAGTTTCCTCTCTTGGGTCTTGGTTTTGCAAATTAAAAAAAACTTTTACTTAAACTGCACTGTATATCATTTCAGCATTGTGATTGCAATGTAGACATGCACAATATTTACAGTGTAGGATGTATTATTGGTAAAAATATTGTGTAACAGTTTCTGTGCTTTGGTAAAGGGTGATGATTGTAGTAAGAATGCACAAGCAGGAGAGTCAGTGAGCTGCAACATGACAGCAGGTGGGATCCCACCTCCTGGGCAATCAGGAATTAAAACACAGTTAACTCCCTCCTTCCTCTGGGATGAACATCCCGTCCTCTTTGCTATCTGATTATCCATAGAAACTCCACATATTGGTTAGTTTTTTTGGTTTTTTTTGCAGTTAATGGTACTACTCATCTTTCTCATGCAAGAATGACAAATCTCTGGCTCTGCATGTGTTCACATCAAACGCATCCTCTCTAACATGTGAAGGCATTGAAGCCCACACTCTTTTACGCACTGTGACACATACAAGCTCACACGCTGGCTCCGTGACATTTTCGCTTGTTACGCTCAGTTGAAAGGTATTTTTAAATAGCCTTTCCACGGGTCTTTGAAGCTAGAAATACACAATAGGTTAAGAGTAAGACATGGAGCTGTACTTCAACATTTTAAGAGTGAAATAAAGCTAACTGGTTTGGTGTCATGCACTCCAATACTGACAAAAGGGTCAAGACTTTTATTGTTATTGTTAAGAGTCTAATAAGTTGGTCAACTTAATTAATTTTAAGTAATGAAATAACATATTTTGTGAAGAGTAAAAAGTCTAAGCTCTGACAAAATCACACACACAGAGGTACGTCTCTGTTCCTTCACTAAGAGTTATGTCACGTCCGTTTGTTTTACAGTACAGCTCTTTGTCTGCTGCTCTGACTTTGTCCATTGTTTAATGTCGATGAGGTCAGCCCCGTTTGTTCAGTAGTTTTTCTTTCTGACCACAGCCTTTGTTACTCTCACTTTTGTTTGCTTACAACACATGGAAAACCTGCTCTTGAACAACTTTCTCTGCGTGCCTATTGATCCAGATTGCATCCTAACAGGATACCTCATTCTGCTCACGTTGGGGGTGAAGGGCAGCAAAAGAGCGGCTCTCTTTAAAATGCATGTGTGCAGCCACAGGGACCTTCATGCCCTCTTTATCACAAGCCTCCCTTTCTCTTTCGTTTCTAATTTAAACTTTCTTCTATCTTCACGCTTACACACTCTGAAGACAAACCACAGACACCAACAGAGTGAACATTTTCCTCACTGTGTGTATATGTTCATGTGCTGACACCATCTGGTTAAAAACCCACTATCACTGTTGAAAGTCAGCACCATGTTAAACACACTAACATAAGGAACACTAGTGGGAAACCTTTTGTATTTTTAAAATCTGGCAATTAAATACAAGACACTGTTGAAGTTTATGAAACTGTTGACTATGGTTTCCTTTTTACTGTTTTATGGTCTCATTCTCATTCTTGTGAAGAACTTTATGAAGCAATTCTTTAGGTTGGGAAGCACTTAAGTAGGGTTTTTACCCTGTCTGTAATTTTTTTGTTGTGTTTTTAAAGTCTGTTGTTTCTTATGTTTAATTGTTTGTTTCTTTTTTCTATTTTTTATGATTGTATTTTTTTATTCTACTGCTGTGAAGAACATCGTGGCCTAGTTCTGTGAAAGGTGCTATGCAAAATAAACTTTTCTTACTTGCCTGTACACGCATTAATGGATGGATACTTCCCCGAGCTGCCTCACGTGTGCCTTTTTGCACAGGTAAATAACTGTGTACGTCACAGGGTAGGACCCGCTCTATAACATTCCACAAATATTTCTGTGCAACTTGGGAAATAACCTATAATCCTCTATTAAAATGTACATTTTAAGCTGACGCTGCTACTCCTTCATATGGAATGCTGCAAGTCACCACACCCACAAACAGACACTGCCAAATTCGATGTGACTGAAAACAAAGATTGTGAAGGCATACTTCATATTAAAAAGGAAAAAGATTCATGTTATGCACATCCCCACATATCCCCAAGCTGCGGTTAAAGCCCAGCATTCACGCTACAACATGAATTAACTTGTGCTGACAGGCACAAATACGTCGGGCTACTACACAGGGATCAAAAATAGCATTCTTCCTGCTTAGCTCAAAAACACATCCTCGCCTGTGGATATCCTATGAGGATGTTGAACATATTTCTTGTGTGTGAGGGTGAGACGGTGCACCATGCGTGACTAGCACTTGTAGCAAGACAACAAAGCAGAAGTCATTGTAGAATGGTACATCCGATGAGAAAGCTCAGTCAAACGTGCATTCACTTTTAAACACAGAAACACAAACCCATGCAACCTGAAAAGCGTAGTGGCGTTAACCACACACAGACTCGGTTCATGAACAGCTAGACTAGCTGTCAATGCTGCCAGTTACCAGGGTTTTCCCTACCATTACAAGGCTTAGGCGTAACACCCAAGCCATTTTGGGCACCGCCTAAACCAAATTAATGTAAAATCAATGTGGAGAGCATCAAAACTAACCAAATGACCTTTCCCAACTTGAATGGTTGCAGTTGGTCCCCAGTGGATGTTGTTCATTTACTATCTGCTCTAGTGTTTCCATTTTTTGTACACATATATGGTAATAACAATAGTTAAAAATTATGTGAAATTATATTTTTGTTTGTTGTGAAAGGACCCCTAAAAAACCCAGGTGGGTGCTTAAGTCTTGAACAAAGCTAGAGAGCACCTAAGCTCTCTGAAAACCTAGGGAAAACCCTGGTTACTGTTTTTTTTTTTTTTGCAAATGATCCGGGTTTTTCCCTACATAGAAAATGAGGAGGTGGCCACCTCCATCAAATTTTGTACCACCTCCAACTCTCGACAAAACTCTCATGGGAAACACTATTTTCTACCAAGCACTGCACTTTGTAACTATTGTTACAGCAATGTGGTGCTGCTGTGTGTTTAACAACTAAACTACCAAAATTATTTTACTGATGTAGAAAGGAGCCTTTTCAACTTTCTTGCATAGTGCCTCTGAATCCTTTTTTCTTCAAGAACTCCAACAAATGTAGATAATCCCTAAATCTGCAATCACAGTAATTTAAATTCCCCGATTTTTCTTACCTGAAGAAGTGTTGTAAACCCAGCTACCTTACTGGTTTAATAATAAGTATAACTGTAATATAACTGTTTTAATAAGTGTCTAAAATATACTGCTTGTAAAAAGCTTGAGCCAGATGAAAGCACGGTACACATGATCAGGATGGTTCCACCTCCACCTTATTTTGAGCCAAAAAAAAAAAACCTGATGATAATAAATGTAGTAATGTAATACTGAACAACAGATTCATTATTAAATATCTCACCCCATTCTGACCGACGAAGTGGAGTGTGGAGAAGGGTAAGGGGAGTGAACTCACTCAACCTTGTTGCATGCCATCTACCTCAGCATGTGGATAAATTCCTACCGTAAAACCTGACTGTCCAGACAGCTTACAGACATGCATGGTCTGCAAACTGTGGTTCAGACTTCCTTTTAGAAACAGGTCTGAATAAACACGCAGGAAACATGGAAATCTCACAACGTTCTCTAACAAGGCGAACAAGGCTTTTAAAACTTTGGCTGCAAAAATGTTATTGAATTCTTCTTCCTATCTTTTGAAACATGAAACATCAAAGCTATTATACAAAACATGTTCTTCATAACCACCTGTTACATCAAGGCACCAGCTGTGAGATTCCTGATTTCATAACAAACAGAAACTAATCAGATTTCCACTTGTTTTCTGCACAGTTCAAATACTGTCAGCTGAGAGAGAAGACTTAGGAAATTGGCATCGCTCTTGTCACTTCAAGTCTATTCAACTTTTTTGAAAAATCTGTTTTATGTAATGGAATTACTAGTAAAAACATTCGCATGAACATCAGGCATCTGCTTCTGGCCACAATGCACAGCTGAATCAACACATTCAACAAGATGGGAATTAATTTCGACAGCTTTTGAGGTTTGACACGTAATTTCACTGAGTAAAACGCACCGTGGCTGCTTCTGTTTTATAAATTCTGTGGTTTTCACCTGAGGCTGCGTGTGTACTTACACCTTTACCTCTAAATCTGAGCACAGATCACGTGTATTGCGGGAAAGGGCATAGCTTCTCCAGCCGAGGAGTGAAGAAAAACGGAGCCAGAGGAGGGAGGAGTTGGATACACGCAAATTATGTACCCACACGCACACCTACACAGGCGAAACGAGCGATTTGAGGAGCTCTAACAAACTCCCGTGAGTAAAGTAAACTATAAATACCAGAGCAGAGGCTCATAATTGCACATATCCACAGCCTCCTCTGGGTGCTTAGCAGTATTGTCGCTTAACTCAAGTTTGTTTACACTGTGTTGCTTCGTTTGAACTGGTTACTCTTTGAAAAGAAAATGTTAACGTTATCTAGCGTTTACACTAGTCAGGTAAACAGCCATTGCTCTACTACTACAACTACTACAACTACTACTACTACTACACAAACAAAGTTAAACTACTTACACTGTGGTAGGTTTAGTAAATATTTCCCTAAGCTAGTCAGCGCTACGTTAGCAAAGGGAACATGGTACCTAACGTTTACATGAACATCACGTACCTTACAGTATTTCGACGCGATGGTCATCTATTCTCTCAGTTCCAGTAGGTCTATGTCGCTGTACAACATTCAAGCTGTCAAATACGCCCAACTTTTATTCCGTTTCAGACAGAACTAAAGCCCCCAAACCTTCCAACTGAGAGTGTGTTTTCTTCTCGCTGCCCATACGCGTCTGTGAAGTGAGAGAAGCAGGAAACATCAGTCTTTCCTGGCCGTTGAAAGTTCCCATGAAAATTTGTCACGGGACCTCGCGGCTACAACCTCCGTCAAGGTGGACGAGGCGGAAGAGGCGCGCTTCCGGTCCCGCCTTTCAAAATAAAACCCAATCACTCCCAAACATCATATTATATTTATAAATAAAATATGGAGAGGGCCTCAGATTTAATTAATGATGCAAATTCAGTTAAAGGCCCTTTTCTGTGTTGATTTATAGGTGATACAGGTGGTGGAAGACGTATTCAGACACTTTGTTGTGAAAATACTACAAGTTAAGGACATTTGCATACAGTCTATGATCATTAATCACTGAAAAAAAAGGTCACTGTTTTAGTAGTATATATGATGGTTTTAGATTAAGATTGCTGTTGCGTTAACGTGTATGTTGCTAGATGTTCAAGTTGGAGCTCTTTTTAACTACTTTATATACGGCTCGGTAGTTTAATCCACAGCAATGCATCATATTCTAAGTTTGTAGCGCTCCTATCATGTGAGAACCATTTATCTCTAAAAAGTCAGTTTTTCATTGAAGAAGAATTACCCTGATTTCAGCTTCACGACAAATCATTTTCAAGCTAATCCAAGAGGGTTATGTTCATCTTAAGAGGGGAATTGTTTCCAACCTGGAAAGTAACACCTCTTCAGATTGTCACAAACATTTAAAATCAACGCATTTGGAGTAATGTGGTTTTCACTGGACAGGAAGAGTATTAAAAATTGTAATCTGAAAAGTACCTAAAGCTGTCACACGAAATGCAGTCAAGTTTTAAAGTACAGTGTTTTCCTCTGATATGTAGTGGAGTAGAAGTAGCCTATGAAGTTAAATAAAATTGAAACAATCAAATTTGTACTGAAATACGGTATTGAGTAAAAATACTTAGTTACACCAAGAATTTTTAGGCTGCTGTAATTTATGGGTGCAATCATAAGACGGCCTTATTTTGTGAAGTATAATATTTCCTTTCCGGTCTTTTGTTGGTTTAGGATCAACATTTACACTGTTTAGGGCACCTTTACACTCAGTAGAAGTCAAACAGCGTCGCCTACTGGTAGAAAGGGAACATACCTGTTACCCACATATTCATGCACGTTTATATTTCATTGTAGAAGTAAATAAAAAACAAAAATATATAGACGAAGAAAGAATAAAGGTAAATATAACGTAAAATATCCTCTTAAAGTCCCAATATTGATACTATTTTACGTTACATATAAATTAATGATTGTGTAACTCTATCCATGTGTGTTAACTTCCACAGGTGTGAGATAAAATCTCAGAATAGTGAGATATTGAGTCATAATAAACCTTTTCCAGAGTAGACATTTTGACGTGTTGAGGCAGAAAACAAATTGGTATCAGTTTAAAAAATGCTGGTTCATTCCTGGGGCTACGAAATGGAAAAAAAAGCCCATCATTAATTATATCAGTAACACATGTGCTGTGTCTGTTTTTTACAAGCCAGAATGTTGGCTGTGAAAAAGGTCTATTTCTCAACAGACTATCTGTAACAAATACACCCCCCATTGCTAATACACTTCATGCTGACTACTTCCATACAGACGCATTGCACCATTTACAAAGTCTGACAAGTCTGACAAGTAGTTCTATAAGAGATATGTGTGTAGACGAATAACTAGTGATTCTGTGATAAAGTTGCACCTGCGCCCTGAAGCGAAGTTAACATGTAGGCCATTCAACTGATTTTTAAATTGTGGCAAATTATGTCTGAAGGATGCATGAGACCAACAGTGAGTAGACAAATGTTCTGTCCACAAGGTGCCAGCAAAGCACAGTTTAAACCAGACAGAGAAGGTACTGCAGATTTGCAAGTGCTGCCTGTCAAAACGGAGAAATGGCCTGCCGAATTTGGCTGCTATAAATATTCTGTATCGTTCTGGTATGAAGCTTAAGCCCTCTTGATTCTCTTCATTGTAATGGGATTTTAGGTGCATCATCACATTATCTTATCATATCACATCAAAACGATAAATACCTTGTAATAGGCATGATATAGACTTCGCCATTAGGTTAAAATAGTATCTTATATATGTACAACTACTTATGCTACTAGGAAAACTTTAGTATTAAATATTAACACAAAATATTCATCAAGTTAATTTTATTTATGTAGCCCTGAATCGCAAATTTTCCTCAGAGGGCTGTATGCATCTCGATAGTGTCCACAGGGGAGACAAAAGTGGAGATAAACAAACCTAACTCCTTTATGGTTTACCATCACTTGCCTCCAGCGAAACAAATAATGTAGCTGGGAACCCCCGAAAACCCCTCAAGGGCCCCCAAAAGTCCCCGCACCGGACTTTGGACAACACCACCTCTTGCTGAAAAGAGTCATTCTGCTGCACAAGGCTGCAGCCCACGTGACAGCCACAGTGTCGCCGCCTCTTCGGATTCTCAACCAATCAAACTAAACCTTCATCCGCCTCTGAGTGTCAGCTTTTGACCAATCAGAGGCGAGGCCGCCTGCGCAGAGGGCTGGGCGCGAGAATCGGCGGGATGGACAAAAATCATAATGCTAAATGAAGTAGAGACAACTGAAGCAGAAAGACCCGCACAGCAAGTAATGAAAGTAAAACGTTAGTCTCCTCAGCATTAATTACGTCTGTTTTTTCGGGATTTTGTCTACTAAACAACTATCAGAAGAGGACACAGCGACGCATTTCTTTGATAAGATGTTATCGACAGTAATTACGGCTTTCACGTACAGTGGGTAATGTTATGGACTGTACATTAAGTTAGCTCTCTGGCTAGCTCAATAATGCTAGCTAGACGCTGCAGCGTCTCAGAAGAAACCAGCAATGACTGACAGCGATTTCTATGGATAAACATCTATTAATGTGGGATTTTGGAGAGCTGCCAAACACAGGTTCGTCGTTAAAAAAGGCTAAATCTTCTGACCGACTGTCATGGACAACTTGAAATCACGCAGGTGGGTGCCGACAGTGGTAATACTGTATTGTTTCATTATCGTCTCGTTCTCTGTTGTCACAGTCACAGGTGCTTCGCTGCACCTTCACTATTAAACTATAATAAAGGTAAAGTGAAGCACTGAGATCAGTGTCCTGATAATGCATTGTGGAAATCCACACCGCAGAAGTTTCATATTTCACTGCACATACAGTGTGCATGCACCTGCACTGTGGCTTTTGTTTAAGAGTAGCTCAAAGCTACAAGGTAATAAGGAACGCATATAGTAGAAACAATGTAATTAATGTTAATAGTCTTAGCCTGAAAATAAGTCTTGGATGTGCAAACTATTAACGATGCGCGGGGATGGGAATGACTTTAGTATTAACGTTTAATTCCTGGAACATGCGTTTTAAAACACGGGCTTCATTATTGTTCTCTCAATGTGGCAGCAACAACACAGACTGTGTGATCTAATTTGCTGATTTGCACTGGAAGCGCGCAGCTCATTGTCATACAGCAGTTATGCAACAGCAGCAGTCATGTCTAGTCAAGTCTATTGTGCTTTTGCTAAGAAAAAAGTATAATGGAAAAAAAAAATGATTCGTGAGTTCCCAAACACGTCTTTGTTTTTCAGAAACCATGATCTCAAAAGACAATTATGTTGATCAAAGTAAGCAGGGCATTGATTATTGACCTTGGACAACAGCTGGGCTCACAATGGCATATACATATTTGCCCCTCATTCAAGTTGTCAGTCTTGCTCTTAAAATAATTTACAAAGCAAAACTGCAAACTCTTTCTAGTCTGAGCTTATACATGTGTTTTCTCTTTTTACTATATCACGATAAATAATAATAAACATGTTTGGGTTTTATAGTAAGACAAAAGAAGCCCTTTGTAGATGTTGCTTGGGGCTTTGGGATATGCTCTGTTTATTCAAAAGTTAACTGAAAAAATAAGAGATCACTCAACAATGAGAGTAATCAGTGATTGTAGTCAGATAAAGACACAAAAAACACAAACATGGTAATGATATCATGTCAGTTGTTTATGTCTGACTCCTTCTACCTACTCCTTGTTTTCAGCTCTGAGAGAAATGGGCAGGTTCGTGCCTTCGATTAGAACAGCTCAGGGCTTCACTCAGGAAATATACGTCCTGTATTTGATCAAGTTTTATTAGTGCAGCAAACATTTACCGTGAATGGTTAAGTGTGTTTGATTTATTACCACAGTTCTTCCTATTGCTTAAATGGGTTAAATTATGTTTTATTCAAAATGTGAAGAGGTTATATAAGTTTTTTGAAACTGGACCGTTAGCAGTTCCCCTGACCACACCCCATCCTTCATCTAATGACCCACACACACACACACACACACACATTCACACACAAACACACCTCTGTAGGTGAAAGAGGCTGTTTATGTGGAATTGCCCCTATCCTCCAGCTTCCTTATGCCCCTCCTTCTCCTGCAGCCATAGGTCCAGGCGTACTTTCATTAGCTGTTGTGAGGGAATCAGGCCACACTTGCGATGTTAAAGTTTTGAAACAGAAGATTTTTCATCCACAATGATTATGAGACCTGGGGAATATTCCTGTTTTCCCTTTTTGTCTGTTTTTAAGCATGGAAATCAGCTCATAGCAGCCTAATTCTGCGTCATCTACTAAAAAGCAGCTCCCTAAGCCCAAGAAAAGTATGTTGTTCAGCAGCGAGTTTTATGTGAGCACTGAAGTACACTGTTACTTGCCAACATGTTGTGTCAGAAGAGAGGAATCTGATGGTGTTGAATGCAGTCATAGTAATACTGTAGTGTACTGCAGTGAGTAAAACATTAGTCATTCAGTGTTGAGTAGGTATGTTGCTTACTTTACATGCATCCCTGATAGAAAAACTGAATATTACCATGTTTTTGTGTTTCCCTTCATTCCCTTTTTTGTTTTGGCTGTGAAAATGAACCACAATCAGTGGAATTATTTGGCAAATTATATGCATACAATGTTTGCTGATGTTCTTATTACTGTCTTGTCTTTCGTGCTAAGCTTACAGGAACAGAAAAAAACAGTGGCCCTGTTAATAATAATCTGCTCTTTTGTATTCTCCCTTTGCACTGTGCATTTTTGCAGCAATGATGAGGATGAAGAAGTACACTCCACAGACCCAGAGAGTAAAGAGAAGAGCAAAGATAAAAAGATCCTGTGCAAAGTAAAGTGGTCGCGAGATGAGGTAAGTTCATCATAGAGAGTGGTGAAGACTGAAGTCACATTTGCAGGTTATTGGATTGCGTAATATGGATATTTTGTACTGTATTAGATTTGTGTTTCATTTTCTTTTTCTCCATCTATCCCAGGATGAAAAGCTGAAAAAGCTTGTAGAGCAGCACGGAACAGACTCCTGGAAATTAATAGCTAACTTTTTCCCTGTAAGTATGCACTGGATTTTAATGTGCCTACGATGTGTTGGAATTTATTTAGTATATGCCCCTTTTTTTGTAAATTGTAAAAGCAGAGCTTGGCCCCATGTCATATTGGTCTTTATTTTTCAATAATAACAGCCAGTGGTCACGAAAACTATTTAGTAATCTCATAATTACGACTGTTTAAACACTGATGGTAGTGGGTAATGTGGCTGTAGGGCCAGATTTCTGTACAGCTGTCAGAAGTAGGTGTAACTGTCAAATAGTGGTGTGGTGTAATGAGGTGTTGTACTTGTGTGGTTCTGTCATAGGGGAGGACAGATGGCCAGTGTCAGCACCGCTGGCAGAAGGTGCTCAACCCAGAGCTGGTGAAAGGACCCTGGACAAAAGAGGAGGATCAAAAGGTAATAGGAGATAGGAGTTTCCTGTTCTGCACACAACAAAAGGATGACAAAATAGGTAAATGATAGGGGACACAGGGAAGCTGTGGGGAGTGTCAGGAGTAGCTGGATCTATGTGAAAGAACACAATACAAACAAAAATGCCACAATGTACAATGTAACCCTCAGGTTACTAGAGCTGTGCTTATGTGCAAGCTCATTTCCCTCCAAAACTTTATTTTCTTTTTTCTTTTTTTTCAAAGTAAATGCTCCACTACGTCATTCCTAATAAAACACAGACTTTTCCAAGTCTCTAGTATGAAGTTTGCACTAATATCTGCCTAAGCTCTGAGATGAACACGCAGTCCTTAAATGGATCAGCATTCTTCAAGAATGGTGTCTCATTCTCTCAAAAACTTGGCATCGTTTCTGAAACACAAACTGATCAGTAACAGTCTGGGCTGCCAGCACTGAGATCACAAGATATTTCAGCTGTGACAGAAACAGCCAAATAAGCTCTAGTGCTGCTGTTGTTTCTGCAGTGCAGGTTTTCTACACCGTGATGCTGCTGTTGGCTAACGATCAGAATCATTTAAATTATTTTAATTAAGGCCTTATTCACACATCAGAAACCAAGACTGGCACTAAATATCTCTCTTCTGGTGCTCTCTGCAGGTTATTGACCTGGTGCATAAATATGGTCCCAAACGCTGGTCTGTGATTGCAAAGCACCTCCAGGGAAGGATTGGAAAGCAGTGCCGTGAACGGTGGCACAACCACCTCAACCCTGAGGTGAAGAAGTCTTCATGGACTCAGGATGAAGATCGGATCATTTATGAGGCCCACAAACGGCTGGGCAACCGCTGGGCAGAGATCTCCAAACTTCTTCCTGGACGGTAATAAAAGTTCACACAAATGCATTTCTCTTTGTTCATTTAAAACGTGAAATATATCATTTTCAACATTTCCGATCTCCTGAACAGGACAGACAACTCTATCAAGAACCACTGGAACTCCACTATGAGGAGGAAGGTGGAGCATGAGGGCTACCTGCAAGATGGCTGCAAGCCTTTCACCTCCTCTCAAAGTGGGGGGAAGAGACGCCACAGACCATGTCCTGCAACACCAACAGAGCCCCAGCACTGCGACCACAGTCCCCTGCCCATGCCAGCACCGAACCAGGTTTCCTCATAGCTAATAAAAAAAAAACCTTATTATAACAGTGTAGTGTGTTTTTTTGTGCTATCTTTAGTGAATTTTTACAAGAGTTTCATGCTCTGTTTTAGATGGGAGCATATTCTTATGATCCTCACAGTGGACACTTGATGGACAGTCACCCTGATAATTCAGGCTTCATATCGGTGAGTCTGTGTATGGGTTTTGTTTTGTTTTTGCATGTCAGTGCTCACATTCCTTATTTTCTGAACTATCTGTAGTATCTCTGTGATTGCTAACTTTGGACTTCAAATCAAATACTTGAATGTCCCGTGATTTTCACCTAACCATCAATGACAGATAAGGGGCTAAATCTCAATTTCTGCCAGACAAATGATCTATGTAAATCTGTTTGTTGTCTCTTTTTTTCCTGGTTTCTTAACTTCTTCCTTTCCTCCTATCCTCTCATCCTCTCCTCCCTGACATTTGTTTATTCCAGCCATCCTGCCTGGATGATCCCGACAGAGAGCAAAGAATTAAGGAGCTTGAGCTGCTGCTTATGTCAGCAGAGAATGAAGTCCATCGACAAGTGCAGTGCAGAGGTCCATGTGTAAGAACACACTCTGGATGTGTGTTAGCATACGTAGTCAGCACAGCCTGCGTGTGTTTTTAGCTTCCATACACTGTAAAAAGTTTAATAAGAAATATTTTAATATTAAATATGTGACACTTGTTTTCATTAAATTAAATTTAAAAAAAAATATGAGTAATATCCTTGACCAACTTATTCTTTGCATTAAAGAAACAAGATTTTAAGACCAAATAACTTGGCACTATAGACTTTTTGCAGTGTATACATGTGAAACTGAAAACTAGCTTGATTTGCTGTAGTGTTGCTATAGTAACTAGCTTCCCATCTCGCAACTCAGACTGGCCTGAAGCTGTGCTTGAAAGCTGCATCTCCCCTCCATCACCATCGTTCCCAACATGAACCCCGTTCCCTTTTCCCCTCCGTTTCTTACTCCTGTGGCCACGCTCAGCCAGCAGTTTGGTTTTAAACTAAACACTCTCATCTACTGTGCCTCTACTGTACCTTTTTTACTGTCCCTCAACACACATCTCATTCAATCTGTTCATTTAATACCACATTCTTTACTGTCAGTGGCTTCATATTGTATGACTGAGTAGTCAAGATGTGCCTGATATGATGCAGTATCATCACTGTGTCTTATACATCTTCAATACAGGCACAGATCATTTCAAAACCAACACAAATTTAGAATCATTTAGACAACATGTATCAGCTCTACAATATCAAATTAGAGAAAGAGCTGCAGGAGCTAATGGTGTTTTCTCTTCGTGCCCCTCAGAGCTTGGAGCAGTACTCGGCCTGGTCAGACAGTGTGTCAGATGACACACTGACCACAAGTAGCAGCAGCCTGGAGGATCAGGCAGAGAGAAGGTCCTGGAGGGGCTCTGACATCCCGCAGGGACCTCCGACACAGCCTCCTGTATCCCCCAGCAAGTTCCTGGCTGTAGAGGCTAGCACTGTGCTCTCTACCTTGCAGACCATCCCAGAGTTTGCAGAGACCATGGAGCTCATCGACTCAGTGAGTAACAGAAAGAGACAGCAAATAGGCACACCTCAGTATATAGTGAGTCAATTGAAAGTTGTGAATGTATTAAAGATCTATTGTAGATGTGTTTTGCTCTGCAGGACCCCGTGGCATGGAGTGATGTGGCCAGTTTCGACTTGTCAGAGACAGGGACGCCGCCCAGACATAACCAGGCAGGCTTCACCAGTCTGCTGCAAGAGAGGACAGTTGACAATTCAGTGAGCTTCACAGTCAACACTCCAGCTGCCATGTCCAGCCGTGACAAGAACTGTGCTCCATTTGGTCTTGGCAGCATCGCCTCTCTGACCCCCATTAGCTCATCCAAACCCACACAGGCTTCCACTGGCAGGAAAAGGAAAAGAGAGAGAGCAGAGCCATCTCCTTTGTGTGATCGGACCTGCTCCTCCTTCTTGGAAAATATTTCAAATTCACCCAAGAAAACTCCCACAAAATCACTGCCATTCACTCCATCTCGAGTAAATAATATTTTTTTTCCTGCTCTTCACATAACACTATCCTCGCTTCATCTGTCTGGACCGTCAAAGAGTTGATGTGATGTGGTTGTTTCCCCAGTTCTGCAACATATCAGGGGCCGAGCATCTGAATCTGGATAACCCTGCCCTCACTTCGACTCCTGTGTGTGGCCAAAGGTGTCTCCTCAACACGCCTCTCCACAAAGAAACCACGCCTAAGCACCAGAAAGAGAACGATGGGTAAATATATAAAAGCAGGGGAAAAAAGCAATGAACTCATCACACAAATGCTGCCGGAAGCTTGCCATATTTACACAGTTAGTCTAAATGAATGTTTAATGTCATCTATCTAGCTCCAGGACTCCTAAATTTCGTAAGACTGTCATGATTCCAACACCAAGGACGCCGACTCCTTTCAAAAATGCTTTGGCTGCCCAGGAAAAAATGCACGGGCCACTCAAGATGGAGGTAGGAGCTAGAATGTGTGCATCTGTATTTTACCTGCGTTTTAACGTTGCTTGCCGTTTCCTGCTCCAGAGCTTGTATTCATCGGTGGGTGTTTTTCAGCCGCAGCCCCTGGCATTTCTTGAAGAGGACATACGAGAGGTTCTGAAGGAGGAAACTGGAGCAGACATCTTCAACAGAACAGACATTCAACTAGACTACAGAGCATGGAAACATAATGTATGTAAATATTTGAAAATAATACATTAGCACTTAGATCAGTTGTATGGTTTAATTTTGAATCTTACTGGAGCATTTACTGTTTGTGTTTTGGGTTTTTACTCTCAGTTGGATGGCCCAGCTAGAAAGGTGCGCAAGTCTCTTGTGCTGGACCCGTGGGGGAAAGACTGCCTAAATGTCCAACTCTTCCAAGAGCAGCTCAACAACGCACAAGTAAGTCACGTTGTGGACATTTGTGATAAGAAAAGAAAAGCGAGTACGAGTAATGGTGTCAGGCTGTAACTTGTCCTGGTGTGAGTCTTACAGTATTAATTAAATACTAAATAATTAAATAAATTATATTGTTATTTACTGCTTCCATCTCTATTGTATTTTAGATGCCAGGTGAAAGTCTTCTGATGAGCTCCTCACTGATCACCACAAATCCTGAGCAGGAGGAGTGCAGCCGCCCGTTGACTTCTTTAAACGAGGAGCCTCCATTAGTCCCCATACATCACTTCACCAGCCCCCTTGTGAAGAAGCTTCCTGCCTCCCAAAAGGCATCAAAACACACTTTACAGGTACTCAGTGAGCATTAGAGCTGCTTTAAAGCAAATTTAACTTTTATTACATTGTAAATACTGTATGCGCTGAGCACTTTGGCAGCCTGTCTTTACCGCTGGCGACTTTCTCCGCAGGTGAGTGACTGGGAAGCAGTGGTTTATGGGAAGACAGAGGACCAGCTGATCATGACAGAACAGGCCCGTCAGTACCTGAACCCTTACCTGCCCTCCGGCTCTACCTCAAGGGCCCTTGTGCTTTAAAGCTGTCCCCTCACTGCGCAGGCAACACTACACCCGTCCAACAACTAAAGCCTCCACTGAATCCTGTAAGAGACAATCCGGTAAAGAGAATTTCTTTTTTTTTTTTTTTTGAAGCAGAAATGCACTGCCAAGGACATCCACGAAAAGGCATGGCTGCTGCTATCGTTTTCCACACGTTTCTAGGTCACTGCCCAAGTAGTTTCTTGTTGATAGATGTTTTCTATTTGGCCTTTACTTTATTTCGAAGACACACATCCTGACAACATTAGCAGTTTTGTAAAAAATAAAAAAGGCTAGATTTTGTTCTGCACTAGACAGTAAAGGTGAAACAACCTGCACATACAGTAGGCTGTAGAAATAGTGTGTTTATTACTAGCAGTGGCTGCTTCTGAGTTTTATAATGTTAATATATTGTTGAAATGAAAAAAAGTCATTTTATGATGTAACGCTACTCATTGTGCATCTCCTCCAGCTTGTTTTGCTAAACTGCCCCACTGCTGTTATCAGATAAAAACCACATAACTACAAAACGTTTTTACTTTTTACTGACACAGATTTTTCTAAAAATCACATCCATTTTTTGACCAGCTTGTAATGAAGGAAGGAGTTATGAAACACACCAGTCATACAGTTTAAAATCAGAGGAACAAAAATGCAGTTATGTGTTTTTTGTTTTGTGACAGCAGCATTGCTGAGAAGGCCCCTGGATGGTGACGTTTTTGAGGTTGGAACTAGGACGCTGTCAGTATTGCACTACTGAGTTGATTTTGCTGCTGAAAAGGTGCAGTGTTTTTAAGGGCAAACTGGATAGCACTTGTGATGGTATATTTTTAAACAACGCAACGTTTCCTTTCTAAGGCCATAGTGTCCATCGAGACATCGGTTGAATGTATTTCATTGCAATGTACATGTGTAAGAACCTCAAAATGGAAGGGTACCTTTATGTTTATTTGTTTATTTATTGTCTGACAGCTCTAAAGCTTAGATATTAATATAAATCGGACACCAGACGTTTTTAAGAAGTTTAACTTTGCTGACAAAACAGCCTAAAAACCCTCATTTGCTCTACCGCTGTTCAGCTGCGTAATAAAAATGGTCGCCGTTGCTTTGGTCGGACGTGTCAGGTTGACGCTGACCATAGTTTTCATATCATCAGTGTTCTACAACAAGCATTCGATTGAGAAGGATTTACTTTTTATGTGAAGGCTGTAGTTTTTATTTATTTAATGTCTACTAATTTATTTATTTCTAAAAAAAAAAAAAAAAAAAACATTTAAGAGAAATTATTGAAGAATTCTATTGTTTTTCTCTTTCAAAATCAGGATTGGGCTACCATTCAGTTTCATTACTCCAAGTTAGAAGAAGTACACATGCACTGCCACTAATGTAATATCTTAATTTCTGGCCAAACAAGATCTAGAAAATAATCATTGTGTAGTTGTATCTGTGATCTTGTAACATATACAGTACAGTAGGTAGGACATTTTTCCCTTTAATTCACGTGTTCTTCTCTAATTAGGTAGCAGGACTCCATCTCCGACCTCTAATCATAGACAAATTGCACTTTTAACTCATCATTTAATTTTGTACGTCTGATTGTTCATTCTGATGATGTAGCTGTTGTCCATATTTTTTAATGTTCTTTTTTTGCGTGTGTGTTAGATGGATGTCTCCCTGTTTTTGTTAACTGAATGCTGACATAAGGATCATGCTGCTTGACTTGACTGTGTTTTTTTCTGTTCTGCTGCAGAAATGCCTACTTTAATGCACCAACCAATCCACCAAGCCTTGCATCCACACTTCTTTTTTTCTTTTTTTTTACACAGAATAGCTCCGGGCAAAATCGACGCTAACCTTTTTTACAATCAGTCAGGTCTGGTACCCCGAGGTCTAGATTTTATCCCTGCAGCAGCCAGTGACTCAAATAAACTTCATATTCTGCTGAAATCCGCTGAATCCTCAACCCTCTCGCTCATTTGACACTCTGCGTAAGAACAAACTGCTTATAATGCTACATACGTGAATCTGCACATATAGCGTGATTCTGAAACAAATGTACTGCACTGTGCTTCCATATTAACAAGGTGATTTACGACACTTTTTTCTGATAATGCTGAAAAAAACTTTTTGTAATCTGATATATATCTCAGACTGGTGGAGTAACACTACAGCTATAAATGGTGTTCTTTGTATTATCGGCATTAGAGGATCCAGCATTAGTTATAATCTGGATTATCCAGCATTAAGCATCGGAGTGAGAGTAAGAAGGGAATCTTGTCAGGGAGATCAAGTGAAAAGATCACGAGTATGAACAACTCAAACAGAAAGTGGACTAACATTGACATGAGATGTTTGTATCTGAATCTGGTGGCTGAGATGTGTCTAATCTGTATATATTTGTGTTTTGTGTTACGTTGGTTGGTTTGACTTGTGTTTGTACATTCCATTTGTGAGTCAAAGTTAATATGTTTGTATGTTAATATCACTTGGCCATGTAACAGCATAGGTTTTGAGGGAATTAAGTACATATACATGATAGTAGCAGTTGTCATATACTACTGTAGTCATGCATGAGCAATACACGAGATGCTGGACTTTGCTTTCATTTACAAGGTGAATCACAATTGTAACACTATATTTTGTAGCATTTTCAGATGAAATCATAACCAAGGTACCATAGAAATCCTGCCAACTGTCTTTGTAAACTTGTACTTAATTTGGAAAATAAATGCATCTTTTTGCATGACGTCTATTGTATTCAAGATTTCTTCTGTTACATTTCTCCATGACTTTAAAACTGAGTTTTCCTTCCCTGCCACATACTCCTGTGCAAATTAGTTTATGGTGTAATAAAGATTTCAGCTGATCCTTTATTTTTCTTGACATGCTCACAGCGGGTATGGAAATATCCTGAGCTCTTGCCAGACAGCGTTTCTTCGCTAAACAGAGGTCCGTATCCCCCCGCCTCCTGATGCGTTTTGTCGCTTTGGCTCAGGTGGAGCTGACAGCGCAGGCAGGTGAATTGTTAAGGTTAGGCTTTGACGGCTGATAAAGTGGTTTAAGATCAATCCCCTGTCATGCAAGTACGTATATGTTGAGATGCTGTCAACTTGGCCTGGGGTCCAGCGACACGAGCCCCCTTCCCCAGAACAAGGGGCCTCTCCACAGGGTCAGCTGCTGGCCCTAAAGGGGCCCACTCACCCATGACTTAATGCCCCCGGGCTCCTTTGTCCTCGGGGCTGTTGGTTTTACAGGCCCATTCACTCAATTGCCCCCCAAATGGAGGGAAGCAAAGAACATGACGACTTGCCTTATGCTGAAGGACCAGCAGTGCACATGCATGCAAACAATGTGCACATAAACACACAGGCGCCACATGCACGCCACGTCCACTTAATCAATCTGTCTCCCCTCGCACTCATTCTGGTACAAGAGGTTCTTTTGTTCTTGCGTGACCCACACTAAGAGTTTAAAGATGTCAGGGACCTTTTCCCTCTTAATTGGTTATTGGCAGCAGATCTTCACCTTATGCTTCCTGCGTGTGTTTAAAGGATACAGCCCTCAGATTAAAACAATAGGTAGCCAAATACCTGCTGCGTGCATAATAGATGTATTTCGGTTTACATATTTTGTGTGAGATTCGTTTCCAATCTTCCTATTCAACATAAAGCTTAGCGTAATGCGCTCTTCATTTTAAATATTCAGTACATGCTGTATTTCAGGGCTGAGCGATATGGCAAAAAAAAGGTCATCAAGATAAAAATTGCGATCTGCCGATTATCACGATAAATGCCAAATCATGAGTGAACGTTGAAGAAACCAGATATTTGTGTT
>JAPQRN010000014.1:13706264-13730083 GCA_037367275.1 Coranthus polyacanthus | reverse complement strand
TGTGTGTGTTTGTTAAAATTGGACCCTGGTCTTTCTGCCCTAAATAGGTCACTGTTTCCACTTGTGTGTGTCAGCGCCATGTGAGGTAAGTCAGGCTCCAATTTGACTGGGCATAGGACATGTTTTGCAGCAACACATACAGTGGGCGACTCAAGTCGGAAATGAAAAATAAATCTACACACTGTGACCTCACTACAATTAATCACTGTCATCTGTATGTAATCCACAACATACAATGGGCTCTCAGGTGAAAAGGGGAGCTAGTAGCTACTCAGTAAAATGTTTTCCTTCTATCGCTGCAAGAAGTGACATCGAAGTAAGATGGAATTTCTTAAATCGAGGCAATATATACTTGTTTTTGTCTGACAAGATATTTCTTCTCACCAGAATGTAGTTTTCTGTCCAAGCGTTTCATGTGTTTCAAGTTGTTCTGTCTTTAATTATCTTAATAAGATCTAACTTTCTGAGATTTTATAACTAGTTCTGTGTGACGTAATACTTGAAACTTGAATTACCAGAATGTTGAAGCTGTTTGATCAACACTGACGAGAAAAACACTGCTTTGTCAATGTCAAGATTTCTTGTTTCAAGTATCTTGTGCTTTTCATTTTCTTTACATATTAAGAACAGATAATGACTAAATTCACTGTGTTGTCAATCCTACATCACAACGCAGCACAGTGTTTCGACAGTGCACCTCTTTTTCATACACATGCGTACTGCGCACATGTTTTACACTTTTAATATCATTTGGTTTCATCAAACCAAATGATGCACTTCCAGATTCAACTGTGACTGTGTCCGTTTCTCAATAATTTCTTTCCTCTTCGTGAAAGTGAAAGTCACAAGCCTCAGATAAGTCAAGACAAAAAAAAGGCAGAGGAAAGGCCCCTTCAGATGTTCCTTTCATGAATCAGAGTTTGCTCAGAGGACCAGTGGAGCCGTCTCTTTTTGTAACATTTACACCCTCCCAAACACTGGCCCCAGAATGACTGCCTCCTACAGCCTTTATTACAAAGGATTATACCACGGAGCAAATCAAACCGGGGTGGGGACCACTGAGCTTCCCCACAGAGGTCAAGGCCAAGGTTAGGATTAGATTTGTGTCCTCTAGAAGGAGGTAATCTACAGCCCACCCTATAATACAGGACATACAGGGAGGCACCACAGAAGAAGAAGACTACATGCAACTTCTGAGAGCTGCTTTGGCGTTGCTGAGGCAACCGGCACAATCCCTGGTCATTTGGCGAGGCTTTCCGCAGGCCTCAATCACACTTCCTTTCACTTGAGATTTTTTTTTCCTCCAGCACGGTTAAAAAGAAGGGAGGCCCAGTGCGTTCAAAGGAAAATGAGGTATGAGGTAATACACTGAGGCCCGTTTCCACTGGAATAAAAAGCCAGTGAGAGTTCTCTGGTTTTATAATCATAATGGCAACTTGCAACATTACGCAGCCAGATATATGCCTTCGAATCGACAGGGTCACACAAGCAGTTTCAGTTTTATGAAACGTAATTAATGGATCGAAATACACACAAACAAGTAAAATAAAGTCTCTCTTAGAAAACAGCATTCAGCGCTAAATTAGATACTTCTGCGATGATCATTTATTAAGCAACACAACACTTTTTGCTTCATTGAATTCATGTTATGTACATCTATAATGTAAGAGAATATATATATATATCTATCTTTGTAACACTTTATATTACGGTACACATATTCACCATTAACTAGTGGCTTATTAGCATACATATTAGCACATAAGGATTGTATAGTTAGAAGGCTATTGTGTATTTAAGTTTCCAGAGGTTTGAATGGTGTCATGTTTCTGTGTCTGTGTATGCAGGCCAATGTAAATGTGTGTGGTATAGTAGCATGCGTGCTCAAATTTTTTATTATTTAGTTTTTTGTACATGTTTATCACAGAAAATAAGCTAAGACCATAGAGTTTCAGGTAGAAAAAATGTATAGTTGTACCCTTTTTCTTTTTGTAAAAAAATTTGAAGCGGGTCAATTCGACCTTAATACCATACAAGGTTTAAGACTTTCTAACTCAGAATACGTTCCCTGTTCTGAAGTGAGGTTTTGCTCATTCGCCAGTAGTTTTTAAGTATCTACTGTAGAGTATGGTCATGCAGAATAAGGCATTAATAAGTGCTTTATAATGTCTAATACAAAACCAATATGCTACTACTAAGCAGTCAGTCGATGGTGAATAGGTGTACTTTAATAATCTTTTTCCATGGCATGGGCCCAGTGGTGCAGACCTGAAAGCAGCAGCTGCTCTGCTCTCTGGACATTCAAAACTTTCATCGAGTTACACCTCTGGTCACACCCCATCACTGATGTCACAGCGGGCGATGTTTTTAATATGTAACGGGCAAAACATTGTTTGTGACACCATGGATTGAGAACATTTTCCCTTCAGCCTCTTGATTCACAGCATGTAGCCAAGTCAGGCATGCCTGGTGTTGGGACAAGTATCTGCCCACATCAGGATATGCAAAACCTGCCTTTTCAAATTTAAAAAGTCCCTCCACTTCCCCAACGCATTCCCTTAAGTGTGAACTCAGCTCGGCCCGTCGTGACAAAGAGGAGGGTCTCTTAGTCGCCCTCGAAGGCCCCATTGGTGGCTCCCTGGCATTCATTCTTTTTCCGGCACTTGGACAAGATCCTGTGGAGTAAGCCTGGGGATTTGTGTGTTTGAGGTTGGGAGGCCACGGACTGAGGCAGAGGGATCTGGGGCCTCTGCACCAGGACGGGGCCCTCACTGTTCGCCTGGCCCCCATCCAGCCCCACTCCTCCTCCTCCTCCTCCTCCTCCTCCACCTCCACCTCCTCCTCTGCTCCCCCTCTTGAGCGCCTGCAGAATGTGTCCACTGGGGGACAAAGAGGAAATAACAAACACAAAGACCCTGTTTATTCCTCATGACCCAAATTCCACCGCTAGCAGACAAGACAGGCACGGAGCTGTACAGAGGGCTCTGTGTAGTGTGTGTGTGTTTATGTGTGAGCAAAGTTCAGTGGTGGGCTGTCAAATATAAATGCCCCCTACCCTTATGCAAACTGCAGGAAGACATACAGAAACTTAATCACTTAATCAACTCTTGTTTTAGGAGTAGCAGGTAAAAATGAACTTGAATCCCTTAGTGAAAAGCCTTCTCAGTATCTCAAAAAAAGAGCGTGTGTCATACATTGTCATATTTTCCTGTAGTTTGAAAACTACAAAGTCCTTCCTTTCCCTCCCTCTGCAATTTTGCATTAATGAGATGCAGTGAGAGGGGATTGACTGGTGTGTGTTTGTGTGCATGTGCATGTGTGTGTTGGGGCCGGGGGCGTGGGGGGGTTGTAATCAGTGTGCTTTGTCAACTAATGAGGGACCGGAGGGGCCACCTGTTCAGGGGCACTGGGCGGAGAGGGAGGAGAGGGATGGGATTTGGGGATGGGGGATGTGTGCGGGTTCGGTGGCGGAACAGCTGCTGGGTGGTGTGTGTGCATGATGCGTACACTTTTTTGAGAGGGATGGGTGTTTTTGTTGTTGTGGCCGCTGTGCGAGTGCACACTTACGTTCCACATCGAGCGCGTGCGCCTGAATCATCGCAGGCAGAGCTTCTCAGTGACAACGACCGCCGTAGACTTTTCACAGGCACGTTCACCTGAGAACGGAAACCATAATATGTGACTTAGAGTAGAATTATTCACAGCTGCTTTGCCAGGAAAGAAAATAAGAACTATATACATTTCATCAAACATGCATGAAATTATAAATAATGGCATCATCTGCATCCATGTTGCAAATGTTGTTTTTAATATGTAACGGGCAAAACGTTGTTTGTGACACCATGGATTGAGAACATTTTCCCATGTGACAGATTCTACTTGTTTTCATCTTACATCTCACAACAGTAATCCAGCTGTAATATATATATATATGTTTTACTCATATAGTAGAGGAACTGTATACGTTGTATACAAGTGTATCTTGAAGTCTTCATTCATCATTTTAAGTGCGTGCTCCTTACTGTTGCACCTCCTTAAAGCTGTGGAGTTTATGAGAGACAGCTGAGACAAAGTATATCTATTTAGTCTCTATGAGTCAAGCTGAAAGAAAATGCTGTATCCTACACTTCCCATAATGCAACTCAATAGAGTCTTTCATTAGATTTCCCTCTTCTTCCTGAATACTCACTTCTTTCAAATGGCACAACTTGAGTGAACTGAAGTTCATGTGTAAAATAAAGCACAGGCCTGCACGACTCGACAGGAAACGCTAAGAGTTAAATCTTTAGATAAAAATAAAAAACATACTTAGTTGTCAATGGTCAAAAATGTAGACATAAGATAATGCGTCTGTGTGGGATCAATCAAAAATAACCTTATAGACTAGAAATAGATTTTCAGGGCCTTAACACCTACTCTGTTATGGAAGAAGATTAGCAGAGAACAGAGAGTAAAATCTGCCCTCAGATATGAGGCAGCAGCAACAGCAGAGTCCTGTAATGCTGCATTGCTGAGCTCATTCAGGCAGCCAACCAACCTGGCCCAGCTCCATCACACAGGAGGCGGGGAAGTATCCCCGCTGGCCGTCCTGCAGCCGCCCAAACCACCTCTCCTCCTCATGTTTG
Organism: Coranthus polyacanthus; assembly: GCA_037367275.1. Taxonomy (NCBI): domain Eukaryota; kingdom Metazoa; phylum Chordata; class Actinopteri; order Kurtiformes; family Apogonidae; genus Coranthus; species Coranthus polyacanthus. The sequence continues at coordinate 13,725,458 of JAPQRN010000014.1, read as the reverse complement.
GACAGCACCAGGATGACGTCACCTGGAAACAGCTCCAGCTCATCTGGCCAGTGAGGCTTGTATCTGTGCACCACCACCATCTGATGGACAAAGTACGAGTTACAGCCCGAGCTCTGCTTGTTTTAAGTTCATTCAGAACTGAGGACTTTCATGGATGAGCTGTCAAATGTTAAACTTCAAACTGTCATGTTAAACTCCAACGCTATTTGCTGTAATAATAAAGACTATAACTATATAAATACCACCATCTAATGGACAAAGTGGGAGTTACAGCCTTCTTTTAAGTTAATTCAGGAATGAGCACTTTAAGGTGTATAAACTGTCCAAAAGTTAAACTTCAAACTGTCTTGTTGTAATAATAAAAACTATATCCAAACTACTATCTGTGGGCTCTCTTCAGTCTACATGTAACACAGTGAATGGAGAGGATTATGTTTAAAGATGCAGAGATTTACTGCTGTGAAGTGAAATAGAAACCCTAAATCTGGGTCCACTCTTCATTATCTGTTCCTCCTATGGTCCTTGCTTGTCAGAGGAATCAGATGAACTGAACACATAATGGATCCAGAGGAAATTGAATGCTTTTACGTAACAAACTCAATCATATCACATCTCATCATCCATATGAATCTCCAACACGTATTAAACCCAGTATGAAATGATGATGCTTTTTGTCAGTTTCCATCTTATATCTAACTGTAATGTCTTATTGATCTTGTTTTGAGGACAATATACTACACAAGAGCCATACAGAAATTTTTAACCAAAAGAATATACCTGTATTGATGTATGAAGAATGATATCTGGATTAAGAATCTTTACTTGCCTTTTCAGCTGCTGCTATGTATCGAAACCTCCCTGTTAACCATTGGAAGTGGAGATGAATCAGCAGAAAGGTTAGTTTTATGATTTGTGATCACTGCAAATACACTGCAACATCATTACATAAATACATTAGCATCTCTGCGGCCACGTCCTTCAGTAAACGAACTGAGCCCTTGAAGGCAGTAAACAAAGCATCATCCTGCCAATGTCAGTAATGCCATGCTATGCCATGCTTCACTGCAGATATGATTCAACTCACCTTGAGGAGCAAGGACAGTGGTGAAGACTTCAAAGTGTTCATTGCTGTGCATGTAGATGCGCTGCATCTCGAAGATCTGACGGTTGCACACTGAGCGAGGCTACGTTCTCTCTGCACTACCTTTAAATAAATGCAGCTGACTAATCCAATGCAGCACCGAGTCGAGCTGAACACAAGCACGGCCGTTCAAGGGTGCAACACACACACACACACACACACACACACACACACACACACACACACACACACACACACTGCAAAAACTCCTGATCAAACCAAGACGTGAAATCTTATATCTAAAGTCTTATTGATTTTGTTTGGAGAATAATATACTTTGCAAAAGCAGACTATGAAAATTGTTTTGAGTTGTTTTTTCATCTTATATTTAGCTATTTTGCTACAGCTGTGACAGACAATAATGTTGTTAATCGCAGTTATTTGTATGACAATTAATCGTCAACTCAAATTTCAATATGGTGACAGCTCTACACAGGGCTAGGAATAAGTCAGAGCTTAGTCTGTGGCAGGATCGTATTAGTATTTGATTAACAATAGGGATTTTCAAGGTTACATTATACTTGATGTGGATATTTTTTTTTAGCTCAACAATTAAACAGAAGACAGTGTTCGTCTCAAAGATCATGCTTGACCAGCTCATCTTCATTGTTCACTGACCATCTGGTCACATGTGAGACAAGACGAGCAAAACTCGCCCAACGTGGACGAGAATTCATCATTTTTACTTGGTCACGGGTGCTTGATTGATTTCGGGTTATTGACTGTGTCCCATATTCAAGTGGCCTGGGTGAGCAGGGACAAAGACAAATGGGCTTGGGACGGACCGCTCAACAGATGGTGACTGAACCCCCCCCCCATCCCATCTCATCTCATCGCTCGTCTCTCCTGCTCGACTCGGCTGCGAGCTTGCGTGAGCGATTAAAAAGCATCCATCAATAACATGAGAGATCACTCAGCCACATCGTCACAATAACTATCAGCCGTACCTGCAAGCATTCGACCCATATGAAAAATGACATTTAATAATCCTCACAGCGCCTTCATACCTGCATTACATCTGTTACGAGGAAATAGATGCATTTATTTTCCATATTAATTACAATCACTGTCAACAGGAAACTCTGCCAGGAAGGCAACAGATTAACTTAGTGAACTGCACAAGAAGAAGAAGTAGAAGAAGTCTGTTTACAGGACACTTTATCAAAGAGGACACACTTGTAAATGGATGAGACGACTAATTAACCCTGTTATGTTTAGCCTCTGCAGTCCTGTAAAACACACGCTTGGACTTGAACCCCTCTGGCTCTAAGACGACTCCACGGAGACCAAAAATACCAGCAGTTATGAACGCCGCTTATTCTCTCGGAAGCTTAAGTTGTGACCGAATGTACCGCAGGTGTAAATTCTGGCTCCGTCGACGATTGGTAACGCTGATCCTAATTCAGCGTGATGCCTCCCCAGTCCAGACACCGAGGCCGAAGCCAAATACTTTACATAACCGAAGGCTAAGCTGCTTAGAAAACTGATCTGATGTTTACCTCTGAGAAAAGGTGAATGCTTCAAGCACGGAGTTCCAGGTTAAGACATTTATCTGTTAGATGACATATGATATAGAGAAATTTGTGGAAAGAAAAAAAACCAAACTATTAGCATATTTGCTGCTCAAATACACAATGAAAACAGTCCATTGAATTGGTAATCAGATGCACTATACTGAGGATTTCCATTTTGTGCAACTTCATTATACTTCTACTTCACTACATCTCAGAGGCAAACGTTGTACTTTCTACTCCTCTACATTTGTCTGTAGTTACTTTTCAGATTACTGTCTGTCTTGCTGATAACACTTTTACTTTGAGAAGTTCTGATCATCTAGTATGGTTTCGCTAGTTTTACACTGCATCTGGTGACGTTTTACTGCCCTGAGCTTTTTGTTTTTTTATCATTCATTTAAGAACCCCGCGAGAGTACACACTAAAGTATTCCAAAGTGAGGCTGGTGATTTGAGAACGCCTAATGTTAAACCCTTTATTTAAACGCTGCATATCAGCTGATCTGTGCCACGCACAAGACGACAACCCCTTACGTATCTTTAAGTATGAACTGGCATTAAAAACTATTTAATTAACCCCATTAGCGTAGAAACTGACATATTATACATGAGCAGAACACAGACAAATCATTCTTTAATGTTACTAGATCTGCGCAATTATACCATCACAAAAGACCGCAATTCAAAGGCGAGTGTGGTGAAATTTTGGTGTAAAACGTGCAAAATGAAGCAATAGTTTTGTTCTGAAGTTGTATTTTTTTTTTTTTTTTTTAATAGTAAATCAAAACTTCCTTGTAGACTCAAATTGCTCAAATCCTTCAGCCCTAGATATTATAAAATTTAAAGCCACCTGAACACGATTCTTCACAGCAGACATTTCCACGCGTCGCTGCAGTGGGAAGTGTGCAACCCACTGAAACCTGCCCAATGCCTATACACGCATATATTTCCATCAGTATTACACATACTACAGATGTTTATTAGCTCACATGAAGGCCGGGGAAAATATGTACAAATTTAGTAAAGATTTACAGGACGCTCTGGACAGACAGTGTAAGAACCACAGAGATGCTGAACGGTCAGTGTTCAAAGGTGAATCAATCAGTCGCTGCATCATGTATGTCCAGTTCAGCGTTTTGATGCCAAGGCACACAGAAGTACGACAGAAGGACGGAGGAGAGGTGAACGTCCTCACTTCTTCCCAGGTTTGGATCTCCTCTTCCCACCTCCACCTCCTCCTCCTCCTGCTGCTTTGCCTCCTTTTCCTTTTCCTTTCCCACCCTTTCCTTTGCCTTTCCCTGACATGTTCCCCTTGCGTCCTTTCTTGCCTGGTCCTTTCTTGTACTTGGCCGCGGCCTCCTCCCTGTCCTCCTCTCTCATCTGCTTATTGACAGCCTTGGTGATGTCCAGCTTGGGTTTCTTACTGTCCATGATCTGCAGCAGCTCCAGCTGCTTCTGCTTCTCATTGGAAAAGTTACCGATGAGGGGCTCAAACTTCCTCTTCTTGCCCGAGTTCTTTGGTGGCTTCTCTTTGGGCAGCCGGTCCTGGAACCTCCCCGCGGATGCTGTGGCGCTTTTGGCCACACTCACAGCTCTGGCCAGCTCGTCTTTGGACTGCCGGGCTTTGGGGGTCAGCCCCAGACCTGGCACTTTAACTTTCTGGGCCCTGGCGATGTTTTTCAGCCTGTTGAGCTCATTTTTGGCCACTCGCTCCTTCTTGGCTTTGACGCGCTTGGCGAACTGGTCCTCATTGGGGTCTGCGGTCTCGGGCACCTCGATCAGCCACTCCTTGGTGTCATCCTTGGCCCGTTTGTAGCCCCAGCGCCTCCTCCACTCCTTCGCAGTCTCATCCCAAACCAAGTTAGTCTTCTTCTTCTTTTGTATCCCCTTCAGCTTGGCGAACTGCTCCCATTTGGTGGGGGGCTTGGGCTTCGGAGGCGGCTTCTCCCGGGGCAGCGGGGTCACCGGGTCCGGTAATTTGGCCACTATCGCCTCCTCGACCCTCTCCGTGGGTTGTTTCCAGATCTCGTTGATGAGCAGCTGCGTGTTGTCACGAGCTAACGAGCAGAGGAAGTCATCTTTCTTCTGCTCTCTGAACTCTCCGTACTCGATGCGGTTTTTGTCAAACGCCAGCAGGTTCCCGACGTCAAACTCCAGGTCCAGCTCCTTCTTGACGGTGATGCTTCTCAGTTTTTCCGCCTCTTCTTGCTCTGCTTTAGCTAGCAGCTGCTCAACGCTGCACGCTGCCATGTTGGTTACTGCACTTTAACGTTCGCGACGCACGTGTGGACCAGAAAACACACCAAACTACTTCCGGGTAAAAGTGACGTTTTAAAGAAATCCCAGCGTTTGCCACAAGAGGGCGACATTGGTCTGTGTCTACTTTGGGATTTTAACTCAAATTAATACAGGAACATTGTTTTATCTGTAGGCTTTAATAGTTGCAGTTTCTCTTATTTTCTTGAACACATTTGTCCATTCAGAAGTTGCATTTTAAAAACAGCTCACACACAGACTTAAACTAAAAGTCAAACATTAAAAACACTCAACTAAAGTCAACCATCAACTCAGTCGTGAAACAATGCACGACGAAATACAAGTAGTCCATCAATATGAACTGGTTCAATATCAGTTTGTGGCATTTGTTGATACTTTACACAGTTACAGTATTATACGTGGCAAAAAAAGACAAGCACACACACAGTATTTCAGCATGGATTGAACTCTTTTTGCACTTGTACGAGCTGTGAATAGATGTTTTCCCTTTGTTAAACACAGTTCATCCAGTGGAGATTTGGTCTTTCTGTGTGATCCACGGTAACTGTTTTGAAAATAAGGTGCGAAAAATGTGTGAAACCGGTGAATCACAGGCCTAAAGTGAAAGTCGCTGGGGGAAAAAAATGACACATTTCAAGCAACATCATTAATGATAATAATAAATCTCAAATCCTTCCATAGTTTTTTTTTTTTTTATTACAGAGCCAGAATAAATGAAGTCTCTCTGAGAATAAATGACAAAATGAATGAATACGTGACACTGATGATGACTGAATGATTTCCTGCATCATATCTGTCTCTTTTATTTTGTATTATTTCATCTACAGCCTATAAAAGTTTCAGCAAATATAGTGTTTTTAAATTCTTTTCTCCACAGGTGATTTCACAAAATCTCATGCAAGACCTGAAGTTTCTAGACTAGACAAATGGTTCAACTTTTCTTTCTTCACCAAAGAACCAATAAAGAATTTCACCCAAACTGAGAAATACTTAGAAACAAAACTTTTATTGCATTTCATCAGATATTTTTCCATGTTGTCTTTCTTGGCTGTTCGAGTTCCAACACTTTATGATTCATAATTATCCAAGTCATTTCTATCAGCTGTGAATCGTTGATTTCGCTTTGTTTAACACCGTGGATCCGACAGAGTTTTGGGTCTTTCTACGTGATATGTGGTAACTGTTTTGTAAAAAGGGTGAAGCCAGTGAAGAAGTGTTAACTCTTCTGCTGAGCTAAGAAGGCGATGATGAAGATCAAGTAGGAACCAGTTTCATTAAGCGTTTGCTTAGCAATAGTGTGAAGTGTAAGAACAGAATTTCATCTTGAGGCTCCAATGTTTAAAAACAGCGACTGAGGAAAAAAAGAAACATTAAAAACAATGAAAACCGGTGTGGTTTGACTGTGTGATATGATCGAAAGCCCCAGGTTTCTATATCAATGTCAGCGTGAAGCCAAAATATCTTCATATTTTCTCCTCTGAGCTGAACCTAAATACAAAATGCAAAAGCGGATTTGGGCGTGTGATCTTTCATTGCATTCTGTCATAAAATTAAAGTGCAGGGACTTAACAAGTTAATAAAACTCTACAGGTAGGACGGCAAACTGCTGAAGTAAAAACCGACACGCGTTTCTCTGCGATGCTTTAAGGATTGTTTGAGGAACTGATTAAAACTATATGATGTTTTCATCTTTGGGAGTTTCTGCGGGTGTCATTTGAAAGTTCTGGAGCTGTGATAAACTTTTATAATAGGATTACAATAAGTGTTTTGATGACAGATTAAATTCACTGAAGTATTAATATCCTCCCGACTCTGCAGTGTATTCTGTATGTGTTTCTCGCATAGATTCGTGACTATAATAACTCTATTTTTGTCCCTGTCTCCACTAATTTAGAGGAGGAGATGGAGCGGAGGGAGGGGATTGGGGGTCTTATTACCATTGAGTGCTGCTGGTGGTTCAAAGACGACGGTGGTATTATTATTTTGGGCTCCAGTAATTATATTCATCGCCAGACTTGCCATGCGAATGCTAACGCTCTGACAGGCGCAGAGATAAGGTCACAAGTGATGCTGTGTTTGGAGAAGAGGAAATGCGTAATTAGTGGCTCAAAGTCCCCGTGGTGATTTAGAGAAGGCTATAAGGTCCTCTGTGACGTGGATGTATATTCTCTAAAATCACCCCAATTTAAACACAGACCACCAGTTAGCTGCTGCTGCTGCTGCTGCTGCTGCTTCCGCTGCCTGTGTCATCTGCAGTCGCCACAAGTGTTTGTTTTTTTTTTGCTGACTTTTGATCCCGGGTGAATTCAGCCAAACCGGATTACTTTTCCACGGTGTTTCTTTTGTGGAGGAATACACAGCACAGGCCGGATAAAGTTCTCCATGAGCTGTGACCGTGGCGCGAAGTCAGACCCACTCCACAGCTCTTCAATGTGCTTAAGGGATGAGGTTTAGAAATAGTTTCCTCCAGAGCATATTGCTGCTTTCAAGTGAAAACCGTCACAGATTCTTGTCAGCCAAAGGAGCTCAAGCCTCTTTATCAAGTCGATCCTCTGACTCTTGGTGATAATTAAACCCTTTTGCAGCAAAACAAATCATCTCACAAACACTAAATCCAAGGCATTTTTTTCTAAGTTCCTAAAACACATATATTTGAGAATTGCAGGATGGTTTTAAACTGACAATATAAAGCTGAGTGAGTCCTTTTTGATAATTATAGTAGGGCAAATGTATTGATTACTACTTTAAAGGCCAAGATTGCAATTCCCACTTTTCTCTTTAATTTTGCTCTGACAATAATGCCAATAATTCGTCAAGTGCATTTGCATGTGCTCTTTATATGCTAAGATAAAACATTTAACAAAGGGAGGGAATGCAAAATATTTTCCGATGACTAATTTTTGTCTACACATGACCTAAATGTTTGCAAACCAGGTCGCTGTGTTTGACTATTTCAGTCCATGACCACACGAAGTGAAGCCTGACGTCACCTTCAGTGTGAGACATCAAGGCACATTCATGCTTTCATAAATTAACATCATTTGTATAAGGTTGTGTAAGTAGGGATCAAAACTCTAACTTTAACCAGGTCAGTCATTTACATTAATTAAAGGGCCACAGGGACAATCTATGTCACATATCATCGGCGTATTTATTCATCTGCACATGCGCATCTTACTGAGTGCATTTCAGGAACGTATACGAATGCACGCTGCTTTCTATTCTGCATTTGTTTCAAAGGGGGAACCGTTGCTCATCATGTGAAGATCTTTTGTCTCATCTTTAAATACCTACTAAGTGCTTGCCACCAAGATCTGTGAGTCACAGGGGGAAAGAAAGGACATTAATTCATGTGAAAACTAGCCTGAGGCTGCAAACTTCTTTCTACCTCCAAAAGCTGACCTGTTAGCATCAAAGAAGAGGTGAGATCGCTCCAGGGCCAGATATAGAAGGAGCGCAAAATAATCTCATCAGCACCATCCTGGCATAAATCAGACATGATTAGCTGCTGACAGTTTCCTTGTGTATTTATAGTCATTTATCATTACATAAAATTCTATGACCTACTTGGCTGGAAGGCAGTAAAGTTATTTTTTGCACGTTTTAACCAGGAGTGAGCGGAATATCTTTCTGTCTTCGAAGAACAACATGCTGCATTTTTTTGTGTTTTTAGCTTTGATCTGATCGGTGAAAGCGATTATTCGCGAGAAAAAGAAGTGATGCGACATATATAGGAGGAATTTGAGGGGTCACATGTGACACCAAGGCATGTAGAGGAGGCTTATAAATATTCTGTAAACATGCAACGGCCTTATGGATCCATCACTGTGTTAAATATCCCGGGCAGCAGCTTCACATGAAATGATTTCTCAGAGGAATCAATAAAAGGGATTGTCCGTCCAACTTAACATGCTCTCTAAGGCACTCATGCAAAACAAATAATCCACACGAACGAGCTGTTAGCTGATAGATTTAAGCACTTTTGTAGATTACATTCACTGCTTCCTGATTCCATAGTGGGTGATGAGCATCCCTCGGAGTTTAGTTGGCTGACAGTTGAGGTCAGAGTTTTTATTGATCTGCTGTTGTAGGGACAGAAACACCATTTGGCCCTGTGCTCACAGCTACCTGCTGCTCCCAAACTACTGCCTGCTCCACGTGGCATCTCACGCCCTGAGAAGGACAACCAGAAGATAAACTGCATCATCTTTTTTTTGCAGAACGGAAAGAGACGTCAGCAAGAGTTTACAGTGTTCGGAAGTAGTGGAAAACACGTATTTCCGATACTTATTTAGAATACAAAATATGAGTAACTCTGTTTAGCTACAGTTATTCGTTCAGGTAAATCAGAATACAGTTACGTTTAATCACTAATTTCCCAAAAGCCCCTGATTTAAAACAAAGTGCACACAGTGTAACCTATCGTTGCGTGTTCAATTGAACAGTAATTTTGCCTTATTGTTATTTGTGTTCTCTCTTTTTCACACTGTGGGACAGCGGAGAAGGTACAAACTGTCTCTTCTGGTGCCATTTTTATTTTAAGAGCAATAAAATGTCCTACCATGTCTTTACTGGCTTTCGCTCTTGATGCTGTGGGAAATGAAAGGTCAATTAAATATTGGGTCTTCATCCTTTTTGCGGGGAAAATATTACACTGCGTTTGTGTTTACATGTTATTATGGTTTGCGTCTATAATGTACATTCACAGTGATTTTTTTGGGTTCAGTCTAGTTTAGGCCACAATTATTCACACTGCTACAAGCAATAATAATGTAAGACGATGCTGAAGCAATCCAAAGTATTTAAACATTTGAGTAATCTGACAGAATATGTTACGAATGACATTTAAAGGCATGTGTTACTTTTTAAAAGTGACCCTCCCAGCACTGACTGTCTCCATTACAGACCTCTTATCTGGTGTTAAAGGGTAATCCTGATTCGAGGCCTCCTGCTGCGGTAGGTATTACCCAGCTCTGTGGATCTGTTTACAGGTGAGCAGGAAACACAGCTGTGGCCTCCCGGAAGTGCACACCCTCTACGTCCAGCTAACTAGAGTGAGTGCAGTTCAGCTGCTCCCTAAAACCTGGCCTGGTTCCTAGACCCAGCACGGCATGTAGAGGAGAGTCCTTGAGATATCATTCCAACCACATTACCCGTATGTGTGTGTAAGCGAGAGCACACGCTAATGGTGGCGAGTGCATGACGTATGTGTTTGCGTGAGTGTGTTTGCGCCGCAGTGGCTCCACGCTGGATGTTGGAAGCAGACAGAGCTGGTTAGCGCCTGGTGTCATGGCAACTTCCAGAGGTCGTCCCTCAGTTTGGTATTCAGCAGCGCTGTGGGGGCTTATTGCAGTGACATCATCGGGTACACCCTGTACTCTGTTGATCCCGAGCCTCCCCCAAGTTTCCTCGCAACTTTGTAAAAAAAAAAAGACGAAATAATCAGTATGGGATGGGCATGGAATGAGCTGCACAATACCCTTCAAACACTCTTTAAATACCTGTAACAGTTCAGTGTGCAAGATTTAGGGGGATTTAGGGGGATCTAAATACAGAAATAGAATATTTATAACGATGCTGTCATTATTGCAGGTAAGAAAATATGAGTTGTGTTTTCCTTAGCTTAGAGTGAGGTGTTTATGTATAGAAGAATTTCAGTCTTTCACCATCTACAGTACATAATACTGTGAAAAGATTCAGTGTGTAAAGGCCAAGGGTGGAAACCACTGTTGAATATGCGTGACTTGCGAGGCCACGAAAAACCGTCATGCTACCATGATGAATGGAGCCACATCGGCTGGAGTACTTTGGAAAACCGGCGTCACTTAACATGTCCATTGCTGCATTCAGAAATGAAACCTGAAACTGTATTAACCATGGAGGAAGCCCTATATCAATTCTGTGCAGAAACACTGAGTTCTCTGGGCCCAGACTCATCTCAGATGGACCTTGAGTCCACGTTTTACCTGGTTTTCAGTAAAAATGAGCATCAGATTCTATGTGACAAAAACGAGAAAGCTATCCAGACCGTTAACAGCGAAAGGTGCAAAAGCAGCATCTATGATGAGGCTGCATCAGTGTCCGCATTGATGGGACATGAGAGACATATGCAGCCATCAAGTCCACGTCTTTCCCCTGAAGATCTTTTTCCCAGGCCTCAAGATGCATCAGCGTGGCTTCGTGGTCACAGAGGTTGTGTTTTTGTCTGTCCTGCCTGCTGTCCACATCCGTCTCCTATTGAAGATGAACGTGTGCAGCATCTTGAAGAGGAAACATTTAAAAAGCAAAATAAGGAGGAAAGGTGACGTAAAGCAGTGGCAAAAATGCGTCTGTCCCAACTTGTTTGAGTGTGTTGCAAGCATCAAAATCTAAAATTGTTTACATTAAGAAAATAAAATTAAGCTGATTGTTTTTTGACTGTTTGCAGGCTTGGCATCCCCTCTCAGATGCCCTTTTCATTTTACTTTGTTTTAATCTTCTCTCCCTTTGCGTTTATGTATTGCATGTGTTTTTCTTGTCCAGGAAGAAGGTAAGAAGAGATCTTGTATCTCAGTCTTAATGGACAAAAATTTAAAAAAAGAAAACAGTAGATAATTACAGAATCTTATCTTATCTTATCTTCATCAACAGCTGCTACATTTTTTTGCATCATTCACACCACAGCACCCTGCAGGTCAAAACCTTCCCACCTGTCCCATTAAATCAAAAGACACAGACATTTCAGCGCAAATACATCAAACCTAGTCAGTGCATTATGACTCCATACCTGTGTTGCACCGTATAAGCAATGCTGAGGTATCATGGTTAAATTTGCACCGCGAGTATGCTATGCACTCGACGGGGTTTCATAAGTTGCGGTGTGTCTTTAAATATCTTGTCATCTCCTACAGCCTGTGGTCTTTTTCACATATTTATAATCAGATCCCACGGCACACCAACACAAAGAAAAAGAGAGAAAAGGAGAAAACACAACAAGCTTTGCCAAACCTGTGCAGCCTAATGTGATATCAGGCCCCCAGGTAAATCCTGAGAAATCCTCTTTGAAGCCGCGGTGAAGCTCCAGTAATGAGGGGGCTGAGGACCGGGCCCTTACGTGAGGGGCATCCAGGACCCTTATTGATTCCCCTCTTAATTAGTCTGTAGGTGCACATGGGCGCATAATTAGACTGATACTGAGCTTAATGAATGTAGAGAGACATTAACTCCCTCGGGGAATTGCTCACTGCAGGACGGATGTAAAATTTGTTAATCAGACATTATTTGGGGAAAAATCATTACAACACACAGAAGGTCCACAAAACACAGCTGAGCAGGATCCATATAATTTTATGGATAGCACTGTAATTTCCATTTTCGATACAATTTGATGAGGGGCATTTTAAGCATCTGACTGTCTGTGTGAGAATGCGGCTGATAAAAAGAAATGATGTCCCTTTCACATGTTTTATCACAGTCAAGAGGGCTTTTAGGCGCTAAGTGCTACTCCACTTTATGCCAACGGATTTGATGGAAGTGGACCGTGGGGAAAGAAAGGGAAAAAGAATAAATTGTTTTAATGAAAATATGAATTTTGACAAGTGACAAATTGGCCTTTCATAGACGCTGTGGAAGTGCTGTTGTCTCCCACGTGGCCTTTAAGTCATGCTCCAGTGATGTTTCATGAGAGATTTGTCAAGTAATTTCTACATTTTATCTGTTAACCAAACTTAAAACACCCTCAATCACTTACGAACGCAACTGGAAAGCATTTCGTGGGAGATGCACTCAGGATGTAAATGATGATTTCAGGCATTTTTTTTTTTTTTACAGGTTGTTTAATTCAAGAGTATTGATGGATCGTTTGTATTTTCCCCTCCCTTATTGTGGCCCGTTTGGTGAATCTTTAGTATGTTTCCGATCCTACTTGCTTATGCACATGACGTCTGTGTGCATACGCAGCAGGTGGCGTGCCTGCGGTGTTTGCATGTACACTTTGTATGATGTATTCAGTACAGAGCAATGCAAGCTGACTCGGTTGAGATTCCAAGAAACACTCTAGGGAATAGTGACTTTGTTCTCGCTCCATTCAACAGGAGTGATTCCTCCTGGATCAGTCAATGTTGCTGAATGAGTCAGAGGAGGAGTGCTCATTAGCAAAAGGGCAGAAGTCACCTTGCTCGACTCTTGCTCGGGGCCTCTGTCACTTATCGCTCACCGAGTGTCAGTGTGTCACCGGCATGCTAAATATCTGTGACTGACCAGATTCATGTCAGTGCAGCTGAGTCAAAGGTGCTTCTAAACAGTTCTCCTGCTCCCGTGTCCCCCAAAGTGACTCCTGTCAGCCAGTTGGCTTTGTTCTCCCAAACTTGTCTTCAACTGTCTGATCAATGCCGCGATTAAATGTTGGTCACGCATCATGCAACCCTTTGGCCTTACATGATGCAACGTTCACTAATTGCAAGCTACACTCACCCAACTGCCCTCTGCCGTGGCATGACAGACGCCGAACAGCATCCGAATCCCAGGGGACGTTCCTGAGCTATAAATAATATGGATCACATACATCTATGCAGGGACCCTCAAGCATTGGTATGCTCGCTTTGAAATGTAAATTTAATCCAGGCTTTTTTCCCATGCCCTAAAGTTTGAGGAAGTGAAACAATTTTGAAGAATTTCAGGAGGCGTCTCAGGTTTAGAATATCATTTAATCGTGAAGTTGAAGTGTCATTTGTGTATCATTTCTGTATCAATCACTGCAGCTTTAGCTTGTATGTCCAGGTTGATCGCAACAAGAGCGATTTGACAATGAGCTGCCTTCTGCTTATAAAAGCTGATGCTACTTGTTTATAAGTGGATAAAAATCTAGAGAAACCAGGTGAAATTTTGTAACAGGTTTGTATAGACATGTGTTAAAGTTTCAATATGTAAGATTCCCGTGTGCTTGTTTGCTTGTGGGGAGTTTGTATTGGAGTCTGTGTCGTGCTGGGAGCTGTCTGTTGATGTTAGTTTACTCCATTTGTAAGCTAAGTGTAGCTAGTGTTGCACATTGTTGCAGCTGTAGTGAAGCAGAAGAGAAGCAGTGAAGAACTCTGGAGTGTGCGCAAGGATTTTCCCAAATCCAATAACTCGGTGGATGTAGGCAACTGAGACAGTCGATAGCTTAGAAATTGAGCTAGCTAACATCAGAGGTGGGATGTAACAAAGTACAAACACTTCATTCCTGTACTTAAGTACAGTAATATCAGTACTTTTTACTGAAAACAGGATTGATACTTAAGTTTTAATGCATTTGGGGGGTATTATCACCTTTTTGCATCCTTGCAAGCCTTCCCAACACCAAGACTGATTTCAACTAAATGGCTAAAGTTACAATGGTTTAATTATTGTCACATAATACTAATATGACATGAGGTTCAGTTCGATTTGTGCAGAAACACTGGGTAGAAATATTCTTCAAAGGCCTAGGTTTTACTTTTATACTTAGAGAACATTTCAGAGCCTGTACGTTTTCAGTTTTACATGTGAAAGAAGTTGAATCGGTACTTCTACGTTTATCTTTTTGAACTTCTACTTGAGTAAAGAATGTGTGTACATTTAGCACCTCTACCTAACATTAACAAATGACCAGCTCTCAGCAAAACACAGCCTCTGACACAAATGTGGCATAAGCACACGAACATGTGCAGATTTTACATATTGAACCTTTAATTGCCAAGTAGTCGTAGGTGTCACTTGTATGTTTTCAGAAATCACCGACAAGGACAGACTGCACCAGGAAAAAGCAGAGACAGTCACAAATGGACACTTTAAAGTAGAGTGACTAGGTGCATTAAATGTATCAAATATTGGCACTAAATTGAGCCAGCACCTCTGCCATTCATTCTTGAGAAAACTGTTGGTTGTGACCTTCAATATACAAAGCATAAATGTATGGCAGGGCTGCCTTTTCAGAAACCACTTCAATGCCTGAGCACAAAGAAGCAGAACCTGGTGTAAAGAGCGCTAAACCTGCACCCCTGAGAAATGAAAAGATCTGAACATCAATGAACCTTTACAGGGAGTTTTGGATCTCCGCATGCAAAGCAGATTTCCACCTCCTTCAGCCTTCAAAGAGGTTTTTTTTTTATTATTCAGTAAACACAGTTTCAGACTGTGACAGCATCTAAAGAATCTTTTTTTTTTTTTTTACCAGGCAAAGCGTGATACTACACCCTCTTAGGTGCTTGATATCATTTGGTGTTTCTGTTATTTTGTCCACACCTGCTCCGTCTCTGAAGTTGGATGGGAGGAGGGGGGGTTTCACACATGGGTCTCATGCTGTTCTGTTATTATTTTGGACTGAAATGAAGAGAGCTGATAAAATGAGCTGTGATCAAAATGGAAAATGTCACTAATTCCTTGAAGAAAAAAAAAAAAAACACAGACATTTTTGAATAACTCCTTAATTTCCATTACATGCAGCCTCTCGTGGGATTACCTCTCACATGCTCACACGTGCACTTTTCAGTCTCCACTTTCCTCAAGCACCTGACAGTGAAACCAAACATCAGCGGTGCTGCGCTAATTCTCAGGTTTATTTTGAGGTTATTTAGACTTTTCTCTGAAGCACAGATTTACGGATAATTTACACTCGCGCTGTGCCACGACTCTCATTTGATCGTTGCCTCCATAAATGGTGTCAATGGCACGTAATGCAGAGTGACAGCCGCTAGGCCTCAACTCCATATGTACTCACAAATAAAACAGGATGATTCAGTGTCACAGATGATTTCGAACAGATAGCAGATGCTGGATTCTTTTTTTGATTCTTTACATGCCGTTACAGGCAGGCAGAGGGGCGCAACAAAGCAGGATCTTGATTGCAATTGTGTGAATCGCCTCAGGATATGTACAACCTACTTGTGGTTAGTTAGGCTCCCGTTCCTTCTGCCCTGTTTGAAAGTCATTGCCAACCCAACTCAAACTAAACTACGTCCACCCCAGGGCTCAGTGTTATATCACTGCTCAATCAGGCAGAGGGCTGTTTATGCTTAGTTTGATCTCTTGCTTTCTGCAGGAGGTTTATTAGTGTGAAGTATGCATTGTCGTGAACATGATAGAGACACGTAGCCATGCATACATACACGTGTAGTGGCATATAAAACAAAATGTGCACTGTGGATCGTAATGGGTTCCAGCTCGATGCAAGGCAAGAGATTGGTGTTGTGCCGATATCCAAATCCCTTATCTAATTACTGTTTACATAACTGTGGCTAATGTAATTCATGCTCACCCATGTTGAGAGGGGTCAAGGAGCTTGGGGAAGCCCACCTGAGTTGACAACCACCTGTGTGGGAGCTGCATGCACAGCCCAGTGAACTGGACACATCAGGGGGATTTAGAGGAGGAAAAAAAACACTCTAATTACGAAACGCAGCTTGCAAACCTTGGTCACAGAGCAATTCAGTAATCAAATTGAAAGTTCTTGGAAAACTTGTTGAGTGTAGCCTTTTAGCCACCATTTGCTCTCCCAACTCGTCCAGGATTTTGATGCTATCCAAGTGATAATAAAACATCTTTTCATTGAGATTAATCTGTAAAAAAAAACCATTATTGCAAGAGTAAAGCAAACTAATTAAATATGAATCACTGATTTGCATGTAAAAGTAGAAAGAACAATCAGTGATGTAAACACAGGTACTGAAATTAATTTCCTTCGTTTACAGTATCCTGCAGCAGAAGCTCTAAAGCAATCACAACCTGCTGCCATTAGAGAGCACTTAGTGAGTTTTAAAAGGAGCCGTCGTTTACTTGCAAGGAATCTAAATTGCTCTGTCTCAATAGCGTAAGGGGCGACGTGTGATGTGTGATTATTTTAATTTCAAGAAAGAAAAGAAACACTTTCTCTATCAGCAGCTGAGACCTCTCCACTATTGAAGCTTTATATAGAGCAACTAAAAACCCATGTATTGGTTGTAAGTTTTCACAATTTCAAGAATAACCCTGTAGTGACAATGACATGTTTAATTGTACTAAAATTAAATCTCTAAAAGTAACCTATATAGCTCTTTTACAGTTTTGTCTGCACCACATCACGACACTTTAACTGCTAAAGGAAAAGATCAGCCCCTGAACTGCAGAGACGGGGATAAAGTTATTATGGTGACATTTGTCTTCACGACTCGGATGTTAAAGATTTACAGGTATTGTTCAGGTGAAACGTAAGGTGAAAAATACACTGCGTGGCAAAGATACAATGTGTTGGATGTTGGAGATGTTTTTTTCTTAACATGGCAATGTGAAGCTCATGACAAAGAGGATTTGAGAGCTGAGGCAGGATGTGGTAAATATCTTGGACTGTATACAGAGGCTCATTGTGGTAAATGAACTGAAAAGGCTGACTCTAAAATAAATGTTAAGGGAAAAAATACGGGGAGTCAAAACTCGTTGCCAATATCTGAGCTGTGAGACACAGCGCGTGTACAAAAGAAAATACGATCTCACTTTTGACAAAGAAAAGCCTGTATGGAACAAAACCGGACACTGATAAGAGACTCAATGCATCACCAGCAGGATATTCTGTGCCAAAGCAGACAGTGGATAAACGGCGGCACTATAAAGGAAGAAAAAGACAAACTATATGTGGGCATCCAACAACGTGCTGCCATCATCTCAGAATCAGAGGCAGGGGTAGACCACGCATATCCTCTGGGCTCCGACACAGCAGTGCTTAAACATTTCAGGATGCAAAGTCTTTCACAAGGTCAATATACTTGGCAGCATAACAAGAGCTTGGCAGCTGCGATTGAGAGGATGTACCAGAAACAAATTTCTTACCCCTTTGCAGAAAGAACCCGAAGGAAACTCACTTTAGAGATGAAGGAACGAAATAATTTTTAATCACAGTGCTGGGCTGGGAACTGAAAACTCTGGGAGTAAAAGCTATAATTTAAAATGGGGAATGCATGGTCTACGGTGCAGTTTATTTCCTAAGGAACAAAGAACAAAGAAAGCAGATACAGTTTGGCGGGTGTTTCATATCATCAGCTGTATCGTATATAAAAGATTTGATTTCTCACATGTAAAATGTCTGTGAGGCAGACACTTTAGCACTTTGTTTTGAATCAGGGGCTCATGTGATGCGAAAAAAATTCACACAAAAAGTCTATCACTATGTAGTGTTATTGTAATACCTTGAAGTAATCTATTGAGTTTAAGAATATAACTGAATTCTGACACCTATTTCAACCGTAACTAAATACAGTTACTCACATTTTGTATCCTAAACATGTATTTTAAATAGGGGTCGACCGATGGGTTTTTAAAGGCCGATATGAAAATCACAGCCAATATACTCAATTCACTGGCCGATAACACCGACTGAAAAAAGATCCATCCATCCATCCATCTTCTACCGCTTATCCGGAGCCGGGTCACTGAATCAAACTCACAGTAATTAATCAATAAATCTGTAATGTTCTTTATTCTATTTGATCTTCATTAAACCAGGAAGTCCCTTTGAGATGGAGAACTGGCCAAGAAGGCACAACATTACATAAAACAATCCTAAAATCGAGTATAAACAGAGAAAAACATGCAAAATTTATGACACATTAAAACAGACAAGGGAGGATAAAGTCCAGCTTAGGAATCACAATGACACTCTTCAGTTACATGGCTTTGAATTCAGAGACAATATCACTAAGTTGCAATTCTAGGTGTAATTTTCTTTCTTTTTTTTAACTATTATTTTCCCCTGAAATCAGTAATTACAGTAATTACAGTTGAGAAATCTGATATTAGCCATCATTTGTTCACCACTTTGTAAAGTCTCCTCTTGGTCAATTTATCATCTTAATTCAAATCATTTAATTCTAAACACATGTATTTTGCTACTCCGCAGCACAACTATTAATACAATAGTTGTTTGTCTTTAAAAATGAGAGAAGAAAGAGATGGGAAAAGACATGTGACAAAGGCACCGAGAGGTGACGCCTAAATTCTGTCCTCTAAATGTATGGTTAATATATTTTTAGGGATAATGTCTGAAACATCGTGGCTGCATCAGGTGTAACATAAATCTCTTTCCGTGCGATTCATCCACCTTGAGTGAAACGTCACAGTGCAGCGTCGTTAGGTTGTCTGTAATACTAAATGTTTGGACGACCTCCCCATCATCACTGGACGAGGACAGTAAAGGACAGTGCAGTTCCTGGCACCTCTCCTCGTTCTCCTCTCCTCTCCTCTCCTCTCCTCTCCTCTCCTCTCCTCTCCTCTCCTCTCCTCTCCTCTCCTCTCCTCTCCT
>JAPQRN010000014.1:13693476-13706164 GCA_037367275.1 Coranthus polyacanthus | reverse complement strand
ACACCGCACCTCACACTCTGTCCCTCCACGACGCTCGTCCGATCTCCTCCCCTCTCCTCACCTCTCCTCACCTCTCCTCTCCTCTCCTCTCCTCTCCTCCTCCTCTCCTCGTTCTCCTCTCGTCTGACAGCCGCCTCACTACGTTGTTCATCCCAACAAACAATGTCACTCTTGAGTCGTCCAATCACTCACACTGATGAATTTACTAGACGGCACCGAATAGATCTTGCTCCTCTCAGTCTCCCACTCCTGTTTTTTCTCCCTGTATCTCTAATCAGGAGCATCCCTACTGTATATCCACACTCTGCCTCTCTCTGGAGGGTTAAAGGCTGATATTGAAAGGTGTCCTTCTGACACAGGAGCGCTCCAGATTAATGTGTGTATCTCTGTTGATTGATTCATTACATTAGTTTTATTTGACTAGGTCAATTGATTGATGCCAAGCTCTGGAAGCTTTTAAATTAAAGCCACTCAATTGAATTAATCACAAAGACCAAAGTTCAGCCCAGAAATTATTCTGTGAGGAATCTAATGCTTTAAACACCACAACATATTTATTAAAAACAAATTATTTGTCAGAACAAAAGTAGAAAACTTTTCTTTTTTTCTGCACTGAAAAGCAGTAGAAGATGTTGCTTTGTTTTGTAGCAGTGCAGTGAGTTCTACATCTACTTTTGTTCTTAAAAAGTTTATTTTTTATGTTTTCAGTTTCTTTGTAGTCAAGCTTCCAAACAGTATGAAAAAGACCGTTGTTGTGTGTTGTTGTCTTCTGTCTCAGATGTCTTTCCTGACTCGTGCTGTCTGATGTTATTGTTTCAGGTTTTAATTTGGCCACCGTATGATCTATGCCTGTGTGTGCTTTTTTCTTTCTTTTTTTTTAGCTATCAGAGAGAAATTAAAGAGACACGTTGAGCACCTCATAACTTAGGAAACACTCAGTCATCTTCAGACCTTAACTAGAAGAAAAAAACAAAAACAAGAGATGAGTCATTCAATGTACTCAGGGGTAAAAAATGGGAAGAGGAGGGGATCAGCTATGGGCAAAATGTTTTAATTAGACAGACAGCATCCTAATTAACTTCTATTGCGATAGAAACCAAAAGCTATGCTTTCATATTCCCACAAGTTGCACAAAAACATTATAGTTGCCAATATCTGCTATTCCCACCACAGTATATAACACACGTCAGCCTGCATTGTTTGCTCATTAAACTACTTTAAAGACACGTTCTGAAAAACAACAGCGCATCTTGTCCTGCTCATTTCACTGCATCTTCACTGGTTTGCATCCTGTTTAATGCAGTGTTGGACATCCATTGTAATGGCTATGGGGCAAATGCCCAGCGCGGCCATCTGAGAGGCCCGCGGGTCTGTGTACACGGCTTCCAGACGGGGCAGGAAGCCGCCTGTTTGTACACAAACTCACACAGCGTGGCATTCTTGGAAAAATGGCAACACTCAGTCAATTCAGTGAAGGCGTCACGTCTTGCGATGAGGATATCACAGCTCTGATATCGTACAGACAAAGGGCTGAGAGTAAAATAATTGACGGCAAATGTGTCTTTTAGAGTGTGTTGACTAAACCAGCCACTGTTGTGTGGTGATGGATGTGCATTTCTGTTATGACGCCGTCTTTGCTATCCTCGCACCGAACCATAACCTTCTGTGACTGCTTTTATCTAAAAAAAAAGCAAAAAAAAAGTTTGGAGCAGACATGCTTGGATGAGGAAGAAAAAAAATGATCCTGTCTTCACTACACTGACAGTTTTCTCTCATTAGGCCTTTACTTGACAGTAAATGCATCTTACATCTTCCAAAACTGACTCTATCTGTCCTTCAAAACAAAGGATTCGAGAAGGAAGGTTGTCAAGATCTTTCCCACAAGTTTTTACAATATTGTATGAGGAAAAAGGGGTTATATAATAGCAGATTTAACCATTCTAAATTGCATATTGGCAACGTACTTGGTAGGTTTAACTTGTTTTGAATCTCAACCCAGATAAAGAAACAACGAGCCCTTGTATAACTAAGTAACTGATAGCTGTAAGACGGAGCAAAGTGACAGACATCGAGAGACAGGAAGAAAGCTGTTCAACCATTTCAGCCTTTATGCGTCTGATTGTTAGATGAAA
Source organism: Coranthus polyacanthus (assembly GCA_037367275.1). Taxonomy (NCBI): domain Eukaryota; kingdom Metazoa; phylum Chordata; class Actinopteri; order Kurtiformes; family Apogonidae; genus Coranthus; species Coranthus polyacanthus. The sequence continues at coordinate 13,704,032 of JAPQRN010000014.1, read as the reverse complement.
TGAGGGTAGCCATGTTGAAAGAAAACAAGGGGTTTTTAAGGTCATTGGAGCTCAGAGATAAAACAAAGATGTGGAATCTTTCTTTTCTCTGGCTGTTTTCTGTCACGTTGACCCGTTTAATAACTGTCAGAGCAGATGCATATGATGCCCGTCAATCACTTCGCGCTGACGTCTGAAGTTATTTTGTTCTGCTGTCACTCATCACACTTTACTGCTGCAAAAAAGATTTTGCAGGTTTATGTACATTTGAGGTCTGTACACTTTAGATTTTGTAAATGCTTAAAATGTTAGCCGTGGCACTCTTTGAGAAAGACACAATCAGCATTATATGTTCAGATTAAGAGGCCCCTATGAGTCAATTATGTTCAAAAAGTGTTATCAAAGAGCAAAGAAAACTGGGCTACAATTTTGGTGGAATGGCTCTGACCTAGATTTCTCTTGAGACTGCAATTTTTGTCACATTATGAACTGCTTAAATCTACAAAGTCTAAGTGAACACTGGCTGCCTTGTGCATTTGTGTAAAACATTTTTCTTGTCTGTCGTCCATTACTGAAATGAATTTAGTATATTATACATAAACAGGTTGTTAAAAAGATCCTTTATAAAGTGATTCCTATTCATGAAAAGTATTCTCATTAATCTTTGAATATATTTAGTCTAATTTCGAATGGCTAATTTCTAAATGTGAACTCTAATATCTGCCCATCGCTGTGAACAAACACTAAAGGGGATGTAAACTGTAGCAGAGTAAATATTGGCCTTCCTTCCACAAGCCCCTGTGTGAGGAAATTGACATCGACAGTACTATGTGAACAAGCATTAAAGAAGCCTCTGATTTAACACCTTCGGCGCTATACATGCGAGATTCATATAGGCTGAAAAGCCCTTGGGGTTTTAGCTGCATTATGGACACATGCAGGTTTGCATGCGATCCATAAGAGAAGCTCAGGAGAGCCAGCTGTCTCACATTGAATTTTTAAATGTGACATCTTCAAGAGCTTCAGAAGAAGGTTACAGTTCCGTTCCGTTCAGTTTCCGTTCTGAGGAGCTGAAACACGCGTGAAAAGAAATTCAGCTTCCTCTCCCTTTTCAAAGCAGCTGAGCAGCACTGAAGAATGCTTAAACGTCAAGAAAACCAGGGGGGATACCGGCCAGCAGCTTCCTTCCTGCATAATTAATGCATCTTTTTAGATTCACCTGCCCTAACTTAACACTACTAAACATTTATTTTTTTATATATCAAGTGGTGTGATTGTATGAATACTTATCCAGTTTTGTGGCCAACTGTGAAGCAAGAAAAGCCATTTCTATAAATGTTTCCATGTGTTCTCTCTAAAGATGAAAGGCCGAGCTGTCTCTTCTATCAGAGAGGCATTTTTTATAACAGGTTATATCACTGCACTATAAACCAGAAGGACACCTGAGCTGCAGCACTGAGGTCAGGCGGTGGTCTGGGTCAGGAGCCCTGGGGTCTGCAGTCCCCACAAATGGCACCAGAATATCTGGTACAATTTATTTAAACAGCCAGAGTGACCTTGTTTATTAAAATTAGTTTCTCAAAGTCGAGTAGAACACAGAAGAATTAGGGAAAACAGCTCGATACACTGGGGAAAGGTGTCCGATAATTTAACAAGGGACAGTTTGAAGAGAAGCACTTGTCCCTATAATTGTAGAAGATCATTGTCAGAAAGGCAAATGAGCAATTAAAAAAATCTGTTGCCATGGGAAATGTGTTTGCCAGACGGTGTTTCTGTGAAATCTTTTCTCAGAAGCAGCTTATTTGTTGTTAAGATTCAGTTTTAGTCTCAGTTCATGCGCAAATAAGATTTTTCCCTTATTCTTTGATCGTCTACCTGTAGAAAGAGGCCAGAATCAAAGGTGTCAACAAACAACTTTCCCAATCTAATCGTCTGAGGGATTAACTCTAATTGAGGAAACAAAGGGATAATAATTTAAGCCTGAATCTTTTCCGGTGTGGCGTCACAGGAGAGGATTTCTCTCCCAATGATCCATTCGGGGACAGTGATTTGAAAATGAGGTGACATGAGTTGACCACAAGCAGTCACTTTCTCATCTGGCGGTGTTTTCTATTTGTGTCAGACAACATGTGTTTCTCATGATGGGACCTGACAACCTCCCCTGGAGCAGCACGGAGCATGAACAGCAACAAAGTGAGGAGGCTAAAGGAAAAACAACTTCACACTGGCTGCAAATTATGCTCTGATCCGCTGAAATCCGTTAAGGTGATAACATGTAAATTTAGGAGGATGGCAGATGTTCCGCAGACAGAATCTAGTCAGTACTCTGTGAGTACATCTGCAAATTCAATTTCTGCATCTCGTATCTCACAAATTGGCTGGTCCTCACTTGAGTGCACAGTATGTGCTAAGTCACTTTGACCTCTGCAAATACTGTATATGTGGAACTCACTTCTCCTGCAGGCTGTATGCCTGAATGAAATGGGTTTATTATTAAGGATTAATGCAACGGGTTTTACCACATTGTGACTGGAAGCACCAAAAACATGGAATTTATGCTGGAGTGGAAAACTTTCATTATTTCAATATTTCACTGTATTACTGTATGATTCCACAGACATTATAAGTAATTGGTCGCACAATAGTTGGGGTAAGTGATACATGGAAAAAGCAAGCTACTTTTTTTGTGATCATCACACTGTTTAGGATTCTAACGGTTTGTCTGATATTGGATTGAGAAAGGTTTGGTGGTGGGCCCCGTGGAGTGAGGTGGCCGAGGCACCCGGTGGCAGAGGTTGTGACGTAAGTACATGCAGCAGCAATGAATCACTAGGAGACAATGCCCCTCTCTCAGCCTGAGCTGTTTGCAGATGCCCATTTACCGAATGCACCACAGGTCAGCTGGGAAATTGCTTTGGAAACATTAGTATGGTGCATAATGCAGCAACGGAGTCAGCCTGCAGATTGCACAAAAATGTACCTGCTCTCTCGATTTGAAGACTCTTCGAATTATCCAAACGATCCTATTCCCAACATGTAAATTGTAAATGATTAAGCAGGGGCATTATGGCATTTTCGTGTTAATTACAAAAGCACAAATTCTGATTCAGCAGACATCTTTAGCCAATAAGTCTTTCACCAGTTGACTTCCTTTTTTTTTTATTATTTTAGAAAGCTCGTAAACATCTGCAATTACTTTTACTAACTCATTCAAGGGAAAATGTCAGGTGTGGCACCTATAGGCCTGTTCTGAAAGCACAGAGGTAGACACGCGTGCACAGGCGCGCACACTCACATATGACTCATCTCATCTAAACTAAAGCACTTTGTCAGAGGCGTCCATTCACATTACACCCAAGCAAGAACGCGCAGACTCAATCTCACTTTGGAGCGCGACATTTATAGTGAGGGTGGCTATATAAGTCCATTCAGCATCTACTCTTTAAGTAACTATAGCTTATACTTGTTTCTTAACGGAGCGAAGGAGGGTGGCATCTCGCCAAACACCTGGCAACCCAAACGGCTGTACTGGACCTCCTCTAAAGATTTAAGGTACGAAGCTTTATGTCTTTTGTTCAGAATTTCAGGTTTTCTGAACGCCTTTTTTTTTTAGTCATGTTTCAGGTTTCTCTGCGCGCCTTAACTCACACTCCAAATGCGTCTTATACAATGGACCTTGCATCATCCAGCGGAGTTTTTCTCTTAGAAATGGAATTGCATGTCTAAGCTTGATATTTTGTAGTGGCACAGCAAACAAGTGTAAGACAGCATGATGCAAAACTTTCACAATTCAACTGTTAAGGAACCAAAAACAAAATCTCTTTTTACGCGCAAACATTCTACTTTATGGGCAAAATTTGCAAGATTCATGAGTGGTAATACTGCATGTGAGGGTCTTTTATAACAAAAAAAAAAAAACGCTGTATCACTTTTATTCATAGTTTGCAGTTAGTTACATTGACACGATGCTTCTTTCATGTGCGTAAAACCCTCATTGCGCAGCTCAATTTACACCAGGTTGAAGGAAAAATAAATATACAGCATGTAAATAATCATTTGTTTTCCCCCTCAGATTCCTGTTGAAATCCTGACATGAAGCTCAATTTATTTGGTACCACCGTGATTCTGCTAGTTGCCTTCTTACCGCGCTACGAATGTCGGGCTATTGAGAGCCCTGGCGGTGCCCTGCGCGTCCCAGCTCCCCAAACCCAGAACTCCCAGCAGCAGCAGCAGCAGCAGCAGCAGTCTGGTCCCATCTTGGAGCGGCTTGGAGAGGAGTATTTCATCCGACTGGGCAACGGGGACTCTAACTCTTTCCCATCATCGTCAATGTATCCCGGCGGATCACCGGCTATCTTCAACAGAGCACTGCAACTCCAGCTGACGAGGCGTCTTTTACAGGGGAAAGTTGGAAACATCAGGGCGCTCATAAGCGGCTTCGGTGACCGTGGGGACGAGTCGATGGAGAGGGGAAGGAGGTCCGAGGACCCGCCGATATCCCTGGATCTGACCTTCCACCTGCTCCGGGAGATGATGGAGATGTCCAGGGCGGAACAGCTGGCCCAACAAGCGCAAAATAACAGAAGAATGATGGAGCTCTTCGGGAAATGAAGACCTCTCTCCAGTCCGCCAAAGATCTCCCTTCCATCTTTTTTCTTATTTCTCATTTTTACCATCAGCACAAAACATGCTCTGTACAATATAGTGCTGCTTTATCACTCTATTATTTATAGCTTTAACCTCAAACTATGGAGCTTAAACGGGCTTGACTCATAATGATCCGATTGTACCTTGCCATTTTACTGTTTGTGTCAAATCTGTAGAATCTCACCGTTCTTCATATTTGAGATGAAATACTTTTGGTTAAATCATGAAATACTGCATTGAAAACAATTTAATTTTGTTATAGATTATGAATCACTGTATTTATGATATTTATGTTTGTTAATAAACTTATGTGCAACCAGTCATTTTTTGTTGTGCAAGAGAACGTCTTATATCTATATTTTTTAATAAAAAATTAAAAGCAATGCTTACATTTCTCTGTGGAAATCCTTACAAATGGATTAATAAACTAACTAATCCTATTTAACTATTCCCCAGTTACTAATTTCTTTTTTACCAATATGCTTCTATACTAACAAATATGTGAAATCTCACCTAGGAGACAGATTGTAGGTGAAAAATAGAGCAGTTGTTTGGAGGGAACATAAATGGCCACTGTATCTTTTGCCTTGCCTACACAGATATTGATTCATAGACAAAACATGGTCTTTCTGAATACAAATATGTTATATGGTGTAACCATGGCATTGCTCTAGAGCCAAGTCGTGGGTTAACACAGTGTGTTTTTTCTAACACTGCATACAACATCCCTTCTTATAAAGCCTTAATCCTCAAGCACCAATTCTCATTATCCCAACAAGAGGCAAACACAGACAACTGAGAGATGCACCCCTGATAGCTAATGAGTGTGAAAGACACTCTGCATGTTTGTTTGTGTATGTGCATGCTATGCTGATCCTTGACCCACGGTGTCAGAGTAAACTCAACAAGAGCTGTGGGTGTGAGTCATCCTATTCGGTTTGGCCCACTTAGCAACTTAGGGCTTAGCGCAGCATTGAGCCCATTTGTAAAGGATCCAACTCACTGAAAGATGGTGCACAATAACGGCTGTAGATGAGTCTCAGTGGTGGACTGTCTCAATGGTGGAATCACAGCAAGGTGAGACCATCACGGGGCAGACTGTAGAACAGTGATGTCCCGAGGCTCGCTGCGGTCTGCTCTGTACAGCGAGTTATAGGCAGGAATAGGAGAACAACCGTTCAGAAGGGTCGAGGGCAACTGTGTGATCTGGCCAATAAAGAGCACTGATGTTTTAATTTCATTTAAATTTTATTTGAAATAAAAATATGCAAAAGAAAGAAAAAAGTCATTTCTTTTTCTCGTGTATTTCAGTTCAGACAGACATGAAGAACAGCGACATCAGCAGCACTAAGAAGAAACTAACAACTGCTGGGAGAACTGGCTGTAGTGAAGAGCACTACTGACTGCTGCTTATTCTTTGAAATAAAAGTATGCAAAACACAAGAAAAATCATGAGAAATAAGGGATTCCTTTTTCACATTCACTTCAGACAAACATGATAAACAGGCAACATCAGCAGTAGTAATATTAAACTATCAAAGGCAACGGTAGGTGTATTATTCTGGTGGTTATTTCTTTTTTGAAATTCAATTTTAATGACAGGATACTGTTACAATATGGCAAAATCTGACTAAAATGCTTCACTCATAATAGGAAAATACACTCGTTACGCAACAAAGTGTCTGACACATAATCCAGGTCGGTGGTTAATGAAATGCTGAAATGTCACAGTACCGTTTTTCTAGTCTGCTACCCAACTCATAAAGTTGTATCAGTCATAAAAAAGGATAGGATGGAGAGGACAATCTGAGGCCCTCTTGTCATGTCTCCTAATGATACTGCGAGCGGCGAGTTGCAAAAGGTCAGCTACATAAAAAATGTATGAAGACGTCAGACTATTGGGAATCATCAATAGACACGTATAATCTAGTATGTCCAAAAAAAAGCGCACACTAATACATGTATTTAATCTGAAACGGAAGCAGTAGGATTGGTTAGTATGCGGCGATGCATTCTAACGCAATGCAATAAAACAGACAGATTTGAACTGAAACTTTGCCTCCTTTAGATCTACCTCAGCTACTCAGGCTTTCCCCACGGCACAGATCTAAATCTGTCTCACAGTTCCCCGATCTCAGAAAAAGTATCACAACTGACCTGAAATTAACATCTAGGAGCATCACTGATTCTGTTTCTGACGGTTAGGTCGAGGCAGCGCTCTTGGCTGTACCGGTGGAGGTGTTCACCGCGGCCTGCGGGGGGGGAGTGTGCACAGAGGCGGCTGTACCAGCACCACCTGCAGAAACAGTCTGGGTCCCCTCTCCCTCGTCTGCGACCGCCTCGCCGTCCTCGTCGTCTTCATCTTCATCATCATCTGCACACAGAAGTAACGAGGGAGAAAATACAATCCAGATTATTACAGGAGCCAGTCGAAAAGTGAGCCGTGAACAGCCATTGCCATCTCTGTGTCTTCACCTTGGATGAAGTCGATGCTGCGCAGGGCCGTGCCCTCTTTCTTGAAGTCGACTTTAAAATGATCCATGTTCTCATAACCACGTTCAACTTTATCCAAGTGTGCTGTACTGGATGCTTCTGCAATCCTGAGTGCAAAAGGTGCAGTTAGGGTCATACATTAACCTTCACATAGATTAAATATCATCAGTGATGTTCAGCACATTCCATTACTTATTTTAGGATTAATGCCCCTTTTCGCACCTCACATTAACATGTATCTTGGGTGATCCGATTACAAGTGCACAGCTCTAAGTATGTTAGTTCACCTACGGCATTAGAATGCGTCGACACACATGTCTTTGATTGATAACTCGTCAGTTCATCTGACTTCCCTGCTCTATATACAGATAAAGACATACAAAGCAGATCAAGAGCACAGCGACTAACTGTGCACAGGCACACCTGATGAGGGTGTGGATATTCTACTAACAACACAGGCAAAGCTTGTTACTTGTAATCTGACTATATAAGCATAGCTTTTCTCTCTTTGCAGACCGAGGAGAGTCAGCAGAAGGGGGAATTTTCTGTGGGAGAATCAAACGTGTTAGTGGAGGAATGTAACCATTTCTGTAGCCTCACACACTTAAAAATCACAATGTCCAACGTTTTTGCAAAAGGACATATGGAACACCACTAGTGTATGGGCATTGAGGTAAATGTAGGAAGATGGAAGAATGACACAAAAGAGATGCATGCAGAAGCCCAATTTGTAGGCTAATTTGTAGCACTTGTGTTTGTGGTTTACCTTAAACAGTAGCCTACATTTGATCTATATATGGTTGGTAGGCTATTGTTTTTTAAATGAAGACGAGTGAAAGGGTGAAATGTACTCCATCCATAGACCTGGACCATGAAAAACAATGAGAAATTGTCATTAAGCGGAAGATTTCATGTCAGCTTTTTGGTGTGAAGGATAGAATGAACCCTTATGACACTTTAGTGTAGTTAGAGTTAGAGTTTAGTTAAGAGTTTATTAAACTTCTGCTTCAGTTCTTGGAGAGCCTCTGGGCCATTTGGAAGCGTGATCTGCCTCTGCACACGCCCCATTAGTAACCTCAGGGTCAGGGACGACGCAGGTGAAAATACGGACTGAAAGGGTTGCAAGACGTTTTGGTGCAGTGCAGTGTTGTTTAGGAACAGCGTGCCTTGGCAATCGATATGTTCTGATAATACCTTCCTCTAACATTCCAGATCATTTAACACGAGTGGAGAGAATTATCTCCCTTCTATCATACCCTCTTTCTTTCGCAACAGCATTTCCTCCATATTCAGCCATCACAGTCTTGCCAAGCGCAACTGATTCAGACTTTTTTTGGTGCTGAATTATCCTGCAATTGGCAATAAATTGACAACCATAAACCTCGATGAATCACTTTGCGTGGTTCATTTATACTCTCCTCCCCAAAATTTGTAGCCTGAAATGGAAACTTACAAATACATATGCAATAAAGCCAACCACAAAAAAAAACTGCATTCATGCTTTTCCAGTGCTAACCTTGCCCTGCACGTCTTTAGTAAATCCCGACAGTAGCTTTGTTACGTGGAGAGAGGATTTGTGCTGCAGCAAAACGTTAGTACGTGATGTTTTTAACTGGCAGGAGGTAGCAGTGCACTTCCTGTGTCTTTCTGAAATTAAACACAGAAGAACTCAAAACAATACATTCCTCAGCGTGTTTTCTGCGCACACACTGGTTAGAGAACGTGGCCATACGTGATCCAGACCATCTCTAAATGTGGTCTGAGCGACTGGATCTCATTGCAGCATCAGTGCATCTCGGGTGTGTTCGCGCCTGCACTTAGAGCTGTTCACTTGTGGTCAGACCATCCTAGATGCACGTTAATTGTCGTTGTGAACAAGGTCAATGATGTGTATTTGCTATAATTAGCAAAATCACTTTCGACCAGCATGCTCGTGCTGCATTGTGGGTTTTATATGCAGCATTTGGTGTGAATTTGGAAAATTACCCGCGGAAATAAAAAAGCACAACAGCAAACAACAAAAGGGGACTAAAAATCAGTTTTAGTGGTGTTACATTTGTCAGTGTATTTGAAGATGCAAATAACTTCACCAAAAGCACATGCACTTACTTTTGGAGGAGAGGCTTTGTGCTCTTTAAGAAACAGAGAAAAAAAACCAACTAAATTCCAATTCAATGGGAACATAAAATACTGATTCTTATTCGTGTCAACATCTTGAAACCTGTTTGGTAATAACTGACCTGCAGGAAGACAGCCATCTCTTGCTCCTCCATGGTTTGGATCCCCATCTCCACCATCTTACAGCTCTCCTCTAGGTGGTCTCCGTACTTCCTGGTCAGTCCCCGGATGTAGTTAATCTTCTCTTCCTGTTCGGCCGTCACCTTCTGACTCATCTGCCTTTTTTTCTCCTCCAGGATGGTGTACAGCTGGTCAAACTTCTCACACACCACAGTCTTCTGCCTCCGACTATTCTCCTATACATGCAAGAGAGTCACACATACACAGAGTTCATAAATTCTGAAAGGAAATGCACGTTAATAATTTATCACAGTCATGTGTGTAGATGTCATGTGAACTGTATAGAACGCTAGAGTAAAAGGAGAGTTTATAATATTTAAGACCAAAGATGAGATTCATGTAAATGAGGTAGTGTACTGTGCTGTTACTTTGTGTCTACAGTCATGAAAATATTATGAACTACAAATGGTCCGGTGGGTTAGCCTGTCTTCCGCCCCTGTGGTAGTGCCATATGTGAGAAGGGAGGACAGCAAAGCTCATTCAGCATGTCCATCCTGAGTGACGCCACTTAGGGTGATACATGGGGGATTGGACCAACTCCAGCTTCCTTTCTGCTACCTCCAACTGTGGCACGTGAACCATAGAAGAGCTGTCTGTTCTCTCCCCATCAATTACACTGCTTGTTTTGAATGTCATTGGGCCACAGGAAGAATGGAGTACCCTGCTAAGTGCACGGAGAAGCAACACAGAAGAAACAAGAGAAAAGAGAATAAGGACCCAAACGTGAATTTACCTCTCTCTGCCTCTCTGTCTAAATCTCACTGACAGATAAAAGCAAAGAGAGCGGCAGTGGCAAGGACATGTTACATTTGTAGGTCTGCGCAGGTGAGTGCAGGTGTACAGTACCAGTGTGTGCACAGAGCGAGGATTGCTGCGTGAGTGAGCGGCCAGGCGCTGCAGCAGTCGGACACTGACCTCTATGGCACGACAGGCTTCCTCTAGCTGACTAATGATGCCTTGCATCCTGTCGTTGTTACCGACCATCATGGCAATCCCGTCACTCAGCTCCGTCTGGATGGCAAAGACGAGACACAATAAATAACTGAGATCATGTCTACTTAAAACAAATCTATCTATCTATCTATCTATCTATCTATCTATCTATCTATCTATCTATCTATCTATCTATCTATCTATCT
>JAPQRN010000014.1:13677324-13693120 GCA_037367275.1 Coranthus polyacanthus | reverse complement strand
ATCTATCTATCTATCTATCTATCTATCTATCTATCTATCTATCTATCTATCTATCTATCTATCTATCTATCTATGATATACATGATGAAATTAAACTGTTTTTAGATGTTATGCATGTACTCCTCACAGCAGAATAAGCCACAAACCTATATAAAGGTCCAGTCATGTAAAAAAAAAAGAGAGGAAACCACCAGAATCTTAAAAAAATACGTGATATAAATTTGGTCATACCACCCAGCATTACTTATTTACTTAGTCTATCTAGGTTCAGTTGCTACTGTTACGTCATATCAAATAAATGAACATCTCTAAATCTATCTTAAATGAACCGTGTTTTTGAAATGTCATATTTCAAGATTGTTCTGTCGTTTAAGGACAGTTTCACTGGCCTCACCTTCTTCGTCTGGTAGATGCTGGTGATTGGTTCCACTTCGCAGTCTTTGTGAGCTCCAAATACCTTACACATGGAGCATGTGGGCACGCCGTGGGTCACACAGTAGATATTGATCTTTTCTTCCTCGTGGACCTCACACATGGGCGTTTCTTCCTTCTTCACTGGTTCGGGCTTGGTGCTGTTCAGAGAAAGCAGCAGCTTTACTGTCAGGCCATTCGTACCTGTCGATGCTTGTTAATGTGACGAGTAATGTCACTTTGATAATGTCACAGGTACACATCTCGGTAGTTTATTGATGATCCATCAGTCTTACCTTGACATGCACACAGACTGCCAGCAAAGTAATCAATGTGTCACCATTATACAGTGTAGTGTACAGGTGTGGGTGTATATTGTGTTTATTTTATAAATGCCATTCCAGCAGGTCAACATATCCCAAGAGAGTCACCAAACATTTTCGTTAGTTGTCTGTAACACACTTCATAAAACAATGCCACATGGTGCCACTCCACTACTCATCTTGGATGTCTATTTTTGATATTTTTAAATGACTATATTAGAAACTGAGCATCCTGCAAGTGTGAGTTGATGTGCAGTGGACCTCATGTCATACAGGCCTTTTGGCTATACAGTCAGCCACTCAGTGAAATGATCTGTATAGATGGATAACCAGGACCATTTAACAACCAGTCATTCACTCCAGCTCTGACTCAGCAGCCAGTGGCAACAAGGCCGTATCAGCAACGGCAACACATCACTAGCTTATCCCTTCCTCCTGTACTGTCTCTATTCGCTGCATTAAAGGGTGAAGACAGTTTACCTCTCTGAAGTATTAAAAGTGAAACTGTGGTGGAGTGATGACATTTTACTTGAATTTCATCTTCTTTCACACGATACTGAATGGAGCATTGTTGCGGTCAAATGGTCTTTTTTTGCTTGGGAAGATTCCTAACGGAGTGAAGTGACCCGGAAACATCGAAGTGGCAGCCATGATAAGAGCCGGTCAAATTCTGTAAATGCTAAGGAAAGGTGATTCAGTGATTCCTTTAGTATCTCCCCTCAGCGTGGAATAGACTGGACCATCCTCTATGAAAGGAAAAGAGATAATGCACACAATTCCTTGTGGTGGACACATCGGAGCGCCCGACCGTTCATGAAAGCCAACGATTAACATGACAAACGGGACACACTTCTGAATCTTATGCCAGAACTCACTAATATCCTTATATGCTTTAAACTCTCAATAATCTGTTAAACATTGAACATTGTTGTAAAATGATCACGGCAGCATAATTTATGCTTCACCTGCGTTAGATATTTCCTCATTTTGAGCATTGTTGTATTGCACAGATGCCTGAATAAATGATTTAACTGGATCATTTCTTCAGTGGTAAAGAGAAATGCAGCCACATCAGACTGGGAGTAAACCATCTTATATTTAATTCACCATTGAAACCTAAGACTGATGATACGTACGGTAGTAAATTTGTAGGCCTATTAGGTTTTGCATGTCTTGCGTTGTTTTATTTTCATTGAGACACACTAATTGGAATTCATTTCGACTAATAAGAGTGGACAGGAGGGTGAGCGCGAGCCCGCATCACTCTTTCAATTTCAATTCCAACCCTGGTAATGAGGTCATATTTTTCAACAGGTTGCCCACATTTATAGTCCACATGAAACACGGTAAGAACGCACACAGCAGAGTATCTGAGATGTGCTTTCCATCTTCAGAACATTTTAGTTTCATCATGGCAGACCCACGTAGCATCCACTTAGTGTAAGTGCAGTCGGATTCTCTCAGCACCGTGGGCGTCTTTTCCTAAAGTCCTTATGAATTCTCTATCACACCTTTCCTTAAACTCGTGACATTTTCCTTGGAGCTCAAGGAAAAGCTGTTATGAAAAGGACATAAGAGGTCATTTTTTTTGACTGTTTAACCACTAGCGTACTATGTATTTGTCTGATGTGCCTCACCTGCTGGACTCCTGCTGCTTGAACATGTCAATAATATTCTCCACCAGCAGGTTCCTCTGCAGCCCGTAGACGCCATGCCTGTCCAGCACCACCTCGTGTCTGCAGGACGGGCATCTGAAGCGGCCGCCAGACGTCAAGGAGCCACCCCTCGTTGGAAGATATGGGTTTGAAGCCTATGAACAACAATTCGAACCAAGACTCTAATAAGATGGCCTGGGATTTTAATGTGGAGATTCATCTTAGCGCAATTATGTTATTCAGGATAAAGAAAGACACAATAACAGAATCCTTTTGATGACGTATTAAGTAACTTGTGAGGGTATCAGCCACATTGAGTGACACGGTTTGATGTAGGGACAGGGACATTTTAAAACAACTACTACGTCTCAACGGTTTATCACAGTGACGATAATATTTCAAAACATTGCAGTAAAAAGGTTGATAAGAATGACAATCTTATAATCTGTCTATTCGGTTAGAAATGATAACGTTCTGTACTCTGCGTGGTCCAAAAAATGACTGATTGTGCTTTTAATATACCAAAACGAAGGGCGAGCAGCTTAAAATGACGTTATGAAAACTGGCATGTGAAACCAACAGCTTCGTCTCAATACTAAAAACAAATCAGTTGTATTTTATCAGACACTTACCTGGAAAACATCATTAGCACATTTTCTGCAGAGGTTATGCTGGCAGGGTAGGATGACCACAGGCTTTGTAAACATCTCCAGGCATATAGGACAAATCAGCTGTTTTTCTAAGTTATCCATGGTATTCATTTTTGACAGACGCTTTTAACGGAACAAAAACACTGCCAAGAGCTAATAAGACGGAACAATTAAAGCCAATAAAGTTGTTAAAAGTATCCGTTCCTGAAAGGTCTGTTCAGCAGGCCCAGAGACAGGCTGGGGAATAGGCCTACTGCTCTCTTGTCCTAGCGGGTGTGGGCGCCTATCTTGTTGGTGTCAGTTCTGTTTTTAGCAGCTATTGCTGTCATGTCAAAGGGTGCCATTTTTACCTTGCCCATATTTGAAACTGAGCAGGGCAGTACTGAACAGCTGCCCACCAGCCTCCACTTCATCCACCCCTATCATACTGTCTGTACTGTTGGTTTAAAGGGGAAATGGCGTATGGGGTTTACATCCCATTTGCATTCATTACCACAAGGATGTGGAGGCTGGAGTAAATATCAAGGATGAAGGAAAAACGACACTATTTCACTATTTTCAAGCATTTTGTGTGCGATCACTAAAGACTATGTTAAACCGCGCACTGTTATGTTTGATAATGCAACAAGTAGATGAATAAACACCTGTGTAGAAAAAAGTACGCAGTGACACTAAAAGGAAATCTGGGTTGAATTAATTACAGACACTTATCCAACGTTTTTCTGACATTAGATACTAACTTATCGTTGCCTGTTTTATGCGACAACTTAAACTAGCACTTAACTAACGATACGGGTAAGAAAGCATGGATTTAACTTTAAAATAAACAATTGTGGTGTCTGCTAAATTAGTACATGGAGCATTTGTTCAACTTTTGTTGTGTTACTTTTGGTTTGTTATCCAACTAGTAATAGTTATCTTGGTACTAGTAGTAGTTATATAAACCGCTAATTAACTAGCCTTTTTATTCTTGTCACGCACTGCCACTAGCTAACGCTAGCTACTGTGAGCTGGTAAACAAATTAGCTAATCATAAACAAATGCTTCACGTACTTATTTTACAGAGACTTTTGCTCGGTGAGGGAGCAGCACCCCATGATCTGCACCGCCTTGTGTCAGCTAAATTAAACAAATTAAAAGGAATCGAGTAAAAACATTTACTATGACCGTGGTAATAGGAGCCGAAAGAAAGAAAAAGCTTCCGTTGGAGAATGCGGGCATCGATCCCGCTACCTCTCGCATGCTAAGCGAGCGCTCTACCATTTGAGCTAATTCCCCTTCCACATGGAAGCCGTGGGGCATTTAGTTATGAAACTAAATTATGTACGATAACAACTGAATTGTGTTATTGTGTGTATGTGTATAACGGTATATAACTCGGTATAACGGCAAAACGAAAACGTTTCGCTCAATGTAGCTACCAAAACAATGTCGATTGTAAGCCACGTAAGTCGCGCACACAAGAACACGTGAGTACGAGACCGAATCCGTCCGGTTTCGTTAGCGACTCTATATCCTTTGCATGGGAAAGTAATTATCGTGAACATACTCTACTTCCCGTCGTTTGTAATGAATAAAAATTGATGTTTCCGAATATCACCCAGCTCCCTTCGATAGCTCAGTTGGTAGAGCGGAGGACTGTAGTGGATACATGGACATCCTTAGGTCGCTGGTTCGAATCCGGCTCGAAGGAGTGACTCTTTTTCCCAAAATGCGCCGCTTCTGCATAGAATTCGAACACCGTTCGAAATGGGAGGTGCATTTTCCCAAGATGCATTCATTTGAACACTTACTACACTTTCCGGAGCATCTTTGTCTTTAATGCAGTTTATGTCCCAGAGCTGTGTAAAATGCAGTTGCTGTTCACTTAAAAACGCCAAAAGACATTTGCCAGTTTCTATTTTATGTAAATACAGGGCATTTTTCCACATCATGCATTCACAACAAAAATACCGTTGTTGCATTGCTTGCAAGAATTTAATCTAATTGCCATTTTCTGTTCCTTTGATATAACCAAAACAGTGTCTGTGTTTCAAAGTAGAAGGTAATAATCTGCCATTTAACTGCAACAACTGTCCCCTGTTAACAAGCAACAAATTAAACATTTATTTTATTGACACAATGATTTAATGCTCTGATAAAATTATTGCAGTTCTACTGTCTAAACTATATTCTAAATCTTTTAACACTAAGTTTATTGAAGACGTCTCCTCACTGAGCGTACTGCGTGCTCTACATTGTCGATTTGCATGTTAAATGATAAATGATCACACCTGCAACCACTCTGTTCAAAACTGATATTAAAGGTGATTGCTTGCTGTCTGAATTGGTTGCAACTAGTCATGAAAACAAAAATTATCATCTGCTTTGACTGTGAAATGGCTTATGACTGTACAGCTAACACATTTAGATGGATGATGACTCAGAAATTATAATTACAAGTTCTGTGCATGACTGCAGCTTTTTTTTTTTTTGAATGCAGTTTTGAGGTCTAACTATTCACCCCAAAAGGCATTTTGCTGCTGGTTTTAACTGCTTTTGGTAAATAATTTTGAGGAAAAGGCCTATATATGTTTGAAGTTTCGGTTGTTAAATGTAAAACACGCATATATATATATTTATGGTTCGTTTGCTAAAGTGCATAGTTTAAATTCACAGCAACAGCATACGCAGCTGCCAGTTTAAACGAAATAGATGTAGAGTCACTAATGTGGAGGCAAAAAGTTCTGAATATAGACAGTAGTGTTTGGGTTGTTAGGAAGGTATTTCAAAGCTTGATTTCATGGGAAAAAAGTCAAAGATTAAGGCATTTTATCGTGAAAGGTTAGTAGTACTGGTTAAAATGGCACTGATCGGGCAGACGCTTTTGTCCAAAGAGACTTGAGATTAATCTCTACAAAAATCAGGAGCAATTTTGTGTTAAGCGTGTTGCTCAAGGACAATTCGATATAGAGTATAGACATAAGCAGCCGCAGATGTTTTCTATTATTATTTTGATATTACTGCTGTCGATATTTTCAGCTAATATCATTCTTGTGTGTTGATGTTTAGGTATTTACAGCGTGTTAGGTTTTAAGATTAGTGGCAGTACGAGGCTTAAAATACTGCAAAATATCTCAAATGCTAGTTAAACTACCGCTGTTTTACTGCATATCCAAGCAGCATGGCATTAGATCTTTTACATTTTAGTAGCACGCCACCCAAGTTTTTCCTCTGACTCACACAAGACGACAACTGCATTACTTGCACATTTATTCTCTTTATTATAATCAGGCCAAATCACAGTGCACATAATGTTCATAACACAGGCACATCAAAGGTAGTGAGTCATATTTCAACATTGTTTCTGAAAATCACTATGATTCTCCTGCTCCTGCCTCTAATCTGTCTCTGTTTCGTTTGGGAACCACTACAGCAAAAAAACACTGTCATCATGTATGAAGGTAACGCCTCAAAGGTTAGAGTTATGTCTGGACAAAACAGAGAAATAAAGCAGCAAAAAAAAAATTTTTAAAAATCACATCTTCACGTCCTACATGTAACTATAAATAACGACGATGCAGCTAAAGAGTTTGTGACTTGTAATTTGTAAATTTGTGAAAATAAAAAACTGCAGATTTATCACTTCTTGTCGTTATATTTGACAAATACGCGCATGTGTGCTTCACCTAATTTTTCTCCAGTTTATATCCTTTTCCTGTCATGTACTACAGATGATGTTTGCTCGTCATTTCGAGACGCTGTGGGCATACCACTTCATTCAGTTTTAATCAGGAGTCTTTAAAAAGGCTGAACTAGTATGATTACATATTCATTAACAACAAGCGAGGACTGCTCAAATGCTAACCACGACTCCAAAAATCAAATTCAAATGAGGCCAATTAAGACGACATTCTGGGTTATGTCTTTATGAATAAAGTGAAGTCATCATTTTTAAGCTGTTACAGGCTGACTCATAATATTGAATCCATTGAATACAGTGTTAAAAAAAAAAAAAAACAATTTAAGATTGACAAATTAGGAGCAGTTCGGCGATGACTCGAACATTCTGCTGTGAGGCCAAAAGCCACCGTTTTAAAGAGCACAGTGTGACCCTTTTGTCTATTTTTCCTCAGTGCTGGTACATGATGCTGTGAGTAGCCTATATAGTAAAAGGTCTACAGATTCTAAGACGGCCACAGAACACAACACGAGGTGTTACGCACGCACAGAAGCCAGACACATAAAGGTCTACAAGCTCATAAGCAAGTGTATATGGGACCAGAACGAGGAGCGGAGCAAAGGGTGCCATCTGTTCTCTTGCATGAATATTTCAGATAGGTGGAAGTCATATTGTATTCATACAGATGGTGAGCTGTCACTCGAAAAGGTCTTGCGAAGCATTTTGAGATAATCTTGTCTATTTCTAGTCCTGCATTTGTCCTAAAATTGACCTCCTGAGAAAAAAAAAACTTACAATATCACTAAAAAAAAGCACAAACACTGCCAATTTAATACTGTGATGAAACTGACTTCAACTCATTGTGGACTGGCAGTGAAATAACGGTAAAGGTAAAAGTCTTCTCATTTTATTTTCTACACTTTTAATGTTGTCTCCTCTGTCTGTGTTAAGCAGTTGTTAATGCTTTTCCCTACTCACAGGACTCGATTTTCAAACTTTTGACCATGGTTATTTGAACGACATCCTTGTTAAATGTAAGATGATCGGAATGAGTAGATTGTTTTATTCCTTTTTAAAAGTACAACATCTACTAGAAGCAGCAGCTTACCAGATATTTGGTAGACGTAGCATTTAGGTGGAAGATTACACAGACAGGCAGGACGACAGATCAAACCAAGCAGCTTTATTTTCAGTAATGAAATATCACAAATCAAATTAGTAGTTATTGGGGACAATAAGCAGTAGTCATGCAAAAGAAGAGTGTGACTGTCCACGTGTCCTGGATCTATATTAAACACACTAACCCACATCGTGAAAGTATGAAACATATAAGATTGTACGGACATGAAAACCTCGGATAAATCTTTGCATTTTCCATAATCTTAATCTCTTTGTGAGATTAACAAGTATGGTGACACAGATAGTGAATTTGCACGACAATTGTAACAATGAACCCTCATAGTTTGTTTCATTCCTCCCGTCACGTTTGACATATTCTCACTTTATGATAAGTATGAACTAAATCAGCCACATTTCCACACGGTGCCTTATGTAACATCCTCTCCCGTATAATGACGTAAAAGAGACGTCAGTCTGTTAGCAGGCACCGCTGCAGCTGATGGTCATGGGAAACTGGGATGCGTTCAGCATTCAAGAGCTTCCCTCAGCCTGGCTCACACCCTCTGCACAATGAGAAGTGCAGTCCACACAGTCTCCTTTTTAACACTTTGATCCAAAGTGTAGTGAAGCAGGGCGACACAACCACGTAGACGTCTCGAGTGCGTGTTACATACTATTAACCACGGTGCACTAAGAGTACAGTACACATTCAGAATGATGGAGTCGATATGAATGCCGTGACATTTACCTTGGGTTTGACGAGCATCTTATTTTCTGGACGTTTTAAAACGGGCTGAGGCGTTTTCCGACAAGTTCAGCGAGGCGTGGTGCACTCGTATGTTATCTGATTACACATGCAACATACAGACGGGTGACAAATGAAATGAAAAAACCTGATGGTGAGTGGTCTCTTCCATAGGGCATGAGAGTTCACTGAATGGATTAACGAATACGAAAATGATCATGAATCATACACCATGGGCCTCACAGTCACAGATCTGAACTCAACTAAACACCTGAGGGAGACTTAGACAGCGCTCCCCACCTTCATCATCAAAACACCACCTGAGGGAATATCTTTCTTCTTCATATCTTCATCTGTCCATTGAGGTTCACAGATGTGTACAATCAAAGCCAAGGAGCACTGAAGCTGTACTCGTGATACATACCTTACTAAGATTTTTTTTTTTTTCCTTTAAATTGTCACCCTTTGAAAATAAATCTGCTTGTACACATTGAGCATATCTACTGTACATATAAAAACACAAGCTTTCATCAAACTGTCTGTATTTACATGCAGGGGCTCTGTCAGATTTTCAACATGTTGGTATTTGGCAGGCAGTACATACTGTAGTTTCCAGTATTTGTCAGCTTTGACAAGCATCAGTAGGAGGCTCTGAATCAATAAAAACACTAATTATGGCTCCATGCTCCATGCTCAGAGTAGCAACTTGGCATTCATTATTTTGTTTTATTTGTTTACAGATTGAAATCAATAAACAATCTACATGTTAAATCAGATTAAAGAGCATCATACTATACCCTCTACTGAGAAGCTTGTATTTGAAAAAAACTTATTGGCCTTTAACACAGTAAAAGGGTGCTATCTAGTGGTAGAAAAAGGGGCAGGCTATGTCCAGCAGCTGCACCACACTGCACACTGACGTCATTGCAGTCATCGCCAAATAGGGCTTACACTCTACTTGTGTTTCTCTGTTTCACTTACAACATATGCTCCGTCAAGACGAATGAATTATATGGATAGAAATGGGAGATTGTCCACTTAACTAGCGCATAAATGCTGGCAATTAATGGTAAAGCACTTAACTAAGTATATAAATACAAGCTTAGGTCAAACTGTAAATGTGGGTTCAAAGAAAATGTGCCAGGTTTTTAGACATTTATAACCACATAGTACGACTACTTTTAAGAATATGCACCTTACATAAACTTCTATATTTGATTTAACTCTTAGTGATACCTTTTGGTTATAGATCAAGTTTAAAATTGCGTATGGATTCTATATCTCAGTACCTTTAGAATTTTGATCTACAGCATCCTTGCAAGTGCTGTGTTTCACCACAAGATGGCTCTCTATACACACAGCAGTACATTTCCAGGACTCTGCAAAGGTATACTGCATCCTAAATGTACATTAATTTCAGTACAAATGGATGAATATCATTTTTAACATCCGTGTATGAGTACCCGGGGAATTGGAAAACTCTAACGAAAATATAATGAATGTCTTTCCTGCAAACACACACACACAAGACTGAATAAAGATGGCAGAAGTGTGCTGAAGGAAAAGATTCAAAGAAAAGAAGTTCTGCAGTTTCATATTACATAATACTTTAGAATTAGAATAATCAGTAATGATTCGCTGTTGCTTTTTATGTAACATAAACAGCATGTTAAAAGTTCACTTTAGAGGTAAGAATGGTATGTATTACCAATTTTTACTGTGGTGGTCAGAGTGTTGCTAGAAGGTAACAGGTATATTAATTAGAGACACCACGGCGGATTGCAGTCTCCCTCCAGAGAGCTCTCAGTAGAACTAGAGTCAGGGGGAGTGGATCACTGGAGGCCACACAGGCACATTTTGTGCTTGTGATCCCAAGGGGAATCAGCAGGTATGCAGCTTGCCTCATTTCTGTCATCCCAATCCTCCCTAGGCTTACACTGGAGTAGTTAAGCACACCTGTCATGTTCCAAAGGTACGCGTCTGTGTGCGGTTTGCAGTTTGCATGGGTGTGCGATTGTACCCAATTGCTGTGGAAGAAATTAATTAATTAGAAAACCCTCCAAAGTATCACGTAGCATTTTCCCAAATGTACACTTAGAGGAGAGAATGTAAAACATGTGCTGTCCTGTGCACTGATGACGTGCTATTGACGCAGTCTTATGCCAGGTCGGGCCGTTTCAGAGTTGTCTGGCAACAACAGGTTTGCAAACTGCGAATGCTGAACAGTACACCCATGTGAGGCTGACCTTCTCTGCTCTGCTGACACCTGTTTGCAACAAATAACTTTACAGCCCAGTTCAGATCAAAGATTTCAGATGAGACAAAACTGTTTTAGGACGTTGCAGGTAAAAGTTGCTGGTGACCTGCGCTTTGCAAGTAGCTGCAAGTTTTCAGCATGTGCTGTCATGAATCTTTGGGTTGAACTGGGCCTAACAGTGAAGCCGTGATATGTCATTTTCACAAACACCATAGACAAATAATTGTTAATGTCAAGCCAGTTGTTGTATCTCAGCTGTTTCATCTATGGAAAGGACTTTCTTCAGAAGTAAACTCTAAAGAAAGGGGATGCCCTAGTGTCCAAGAGGTGAAGGTGCCGACTGTGAACTGCAGTGTCCTCATTTCGCATCCTGCTGGGGACCTTTATTGCATGTCATTCCCTATCTTTCTCTCCACTCAATTCCTGTCATCCCTCTACCATTGATGTCTTATACTGGAGCAAAAATATAGCCTTAAACAAAAGGCTTAAGTGCATTCACAAAATATGAATCTAGCATTTAAAAAAGCAGATTTTGTGATTAACCGTTCTACTCAATCTTGCAGAGATAAGAGCTGCAGAGAGAGCCACAGATATGACTAAAGATGGTCACGTATCTATGAATAGAAGAGGCTTTGGGTATAATAAGAAAACCACGTTTTCCCTTCAGCTGAGCATGTGTAACTGAATTTGTAGTGTCACCTTTGTCATTAAAAAACAAGCAATCCCACTTTTTTGAGTAAATTTGATGTTGAATTTGTGCATACCTACGCTACGGTTGGCTATTTTAGTCCCGTTTCCTTTCTCGCAACTGTGTACAGTGTGTTTTTTGTGTTTTGTAGTGTTGCTGTAGTTGCCTGGGAATGATGCAGGACCTCTTTGTGGGGGGTATGATAGTGGGGGATTGGATTCAGACCCATGGAAATGGGGAGGGAGGGATTATGCCTCCATTGGCATTGAGCCTGACTGTTGCCATGGCACATCCATTGTCCACCAGCACATGGGCATGCCACAAAAACCTCCAGTGGAAATGTCCATGTGCTGCTCTGTGAGAGCCATATGTTTTTCTCTGGCAATATTTATTTGAACTCCTCGCTTGCAGCATGAGGTCCTCTACACCTTATCATACAGAAAATCAATAGCACAAGTTCTCTCAGAGGCATACAGTGCAGAAAGATCAACTCAAACAGTGCATGTCAACAACATACTGAGGAAGTCAGAGACCACTTTAAAATGCAATCTGCATGTGTCACAAGTCACCACAAGCAGTCATATGGAGTAAATTGCCTCATTGTAATAGAGCTGCAACATTTTGCTGTATTTCTTAGTCTGTATTTCAAACTCTGGTGAGTCTCAGCTCCCAAGTAGTATGAGTCATGAGAGGAAGGTAATCACAGGCAATGATGTGGACCGCTGCAGGGCAAGCCCCGTTGTGGAGGAATACCCTTGAGAAAGTCCACGCCGTCTGCAAACGACTGCTCATATAGGTCTTGGGATCGCCCCGGCCATTCAGCCAACCACTAAAAACCTTTTAAACATTGCAGACGGCGTCGTCCAATCAGCGCCGGCGTTACAACGGCTGCCTTAATGCCATTGGTTAAATTTAGACAAGGGCGTTTTTTTTTTTGCTCGCTTCCAACAGCACCATCTCTGGCAGGTGGTGTGTGCTTTAAAACCATACAGTAGGCTAATGTTTAGGACGATAGGTAGGTAGTTAAAGGGAAATAAATACACTTTGCGTTACAAATTTGCCATTTTAGGTTGGTGTTTTTTTCGTTCCGTGCCATTACGCTTCTTTAAAAACCCACCGGAATTGGAGTGAATGAGATGAACGTCGGGGTTCCCCTCTTTCAGACAGACACTTTGTGCTTTACGGTCAGCGGTGAATTAGACAACTGCTCCTTCATCATGCAGCTTCTGAAAAAAGACGGAAAAGCCCTACATGTTGATTATATTTCGCCACCGGTGTAGGTCTGCATGAGAGAAAACCTCTGAGCCTCGGCCGACAAAGGTCTCACATCCTGGAGCTGCCTCACTTCATCCGCCGGTGTTGCATACAATAATGATATGTTGATGACATTTTTTGGAAGTGGTCGTGCCTTTTGTTTTCATTTCGGGCTGTGCGATATGCGGATCTGTAAACGCCACGAAACGCAAATGAGCGGACGTTTTTTTGTGCTTTGAAAATGAGGAAGCGTTTTCATAAAGACCCAGAAAATGGCAAGAAGGTCTCGTCGTCTGTGGGCCCGGATTTGAGTAAAATGAGAAGGAAAGGAGCAAATGCAACAGCAGCATGATTTTTTTTTTTACATTTTTTTTCTGCCCCCCCCAACAGAATGACACCAAAGGAGGTAAAACGGTGGAGGTAGATAAGACGCAGCATCAATGAAGGCGATCTGGACAAGTTTTGAGTCGCTCATAATGAACAGAAATACTTTGCAGCTCGATAGCAGATCGTTGTCACAATATTGAAAGGGTTTTTTTTTTTTTTCTGCTTTGAAAGATTTTCTAATTTACCAGTCACCCATTTTCGCATTGCATTTGTTTTTTTTGTTTTTTTTATTAGACACTGTGTTTCCTTTTTTTCCTCTTTTTTTTTTTTTTTTGTTTGTTTTTTTTTTTTTTTTTTTTTTTTTTTTTTTTTTACATTTTTGATCCGGATCCAGCTCTGACTATTCAATGGAAGTATGTTATCAGCTGCCGGTTTTGCCTCTAGACAGGCCGGTTCCCAAGCATGTCCTCAGCCGGAGGGGAGCCATTAGTTTCAGCTCCAGCTCTTCTCTCTTTGGGGCTCCTGATCCGAGACAGCTGTCACAGGTAAAAAAAAAAAAACCAAAAAAACCCAAAACAAACCAAAAAAAAAAAAAAATCTTGATACTTGTCCTCATGTTTTATCATTTTGTCACAATAGCTTAGGCCTTAAAACCAGCACCTTTTTTTTTTTTTAACAAATATATGACTAATCCACAGGAATCTTGCAGGTGGTTGTTAGATATCTAGGCCTTAACACACGTTGTGCACACTCACTTACACAGGCGCACAGCATTTTCTTATCTGTCAGACCTACAGCACACACCGGCTCGCCATCTCCTAAAACCGTTTTGCATTTCTGCATGTTACACACAGATAAAGGCCCCCTTGACTTACACTTTAGCCGGCACTGAAGTGTGATGCCTCAAGTGTACCAGTTTACTCTTTGGGACTTGCTACATTTGTCAGAGGGAACGTGCCACAGTGTTATTTATGTTAACATCCCTTGACACATTGACAGAAGAAACATAAATCCTTGAGTCATACTTGAAGTTCCTTCTTGGAAATGTGCCTCTTGGTAAGCCTGCCTCTGTATTTCAGCTCTGTGGTGAAAGAAAAGAAAAAGGTAGGCCAGTCAACAGTCTTCATGCTGTGGGGTCACGTTCTGCTTGACTCTCATGTACACACAAAAAGTGGCACGGCAGTACAATGCCTCTCCAATGCATTAGCCAAGCATTGAGTCACTGTTGTGCGTGGACGTATCTCAGATGGGGTACCATCCATTAGGCCTTTGTCCAGTACTCTTGCTTAACTAACTGTAACCCACATGTGCCTCCAACCAGAGTTCAGAGAGAATAGTTGCGCATCAAGTCATGAGGCAATGAAGTCAGGCCCCTCTGTGTTACACTTTTAAAAATAAGCCTCTAAACACTCTTGTTATTGCTTCAGTAGTTTAGCACAAAAGCAGTAAGGGTGTATTCTGATCTCTTTGAGTCATGTCCCGCTAGTTGCTCATGAACAAAAACTGCCACAGCACTGTATGGCATCTCCCAACACATTAACTAAGCATTAAGTCACTGTCTTTGACTGTGTGAGCGTCCTCTTCAATGGGCTGTCCATTAGCGCTTTGTGCCGGACACTGCTCCACATAACCACCCATGTGTGTCCGCTTTGAACCTACTGCTCATCATGGGCAGCACCCTCAAAGACTAATGCATAGTCCTGGCTATCAAAAGACCTTCGCACAGCCAATTCTCAGTGGTCTTATTACTAGATTTCATTAAAGGTAATTGTACGTAATATAGGTATAAAAAATGTCTCTGAAAATCATTCCATCTTTCTTTCCATCCATTCACTCCAGGCTTACAGCCATTATTCTACCACTTCATCATCTCTCTGTGTCTTTGGTTAGTAGGTAGGTAAAGTTATAAAACTGAAACAAGGGCCTGGAGTCCTGTTCCTGTGCTGTACATTGGTGGTGTTGTTCTGGACCAGTCCAGTGTGACTGCCCCTGCTTCTAGAAATGCAGCTTATTTCATAAGTTAGCCAGAGTTCATTTCCACCTGGCAGGTGCTCTGTTAATGTTCTCCTTTGTTGAGAATAAAGGGCTTATTTTCAAAAAGCAGTGCACTTTCTTTTTCTTTTCTTTTTTTTTTCTCGGTTTCCAGGAAAACAATTATCTACATGTTAATTTTTTTGTGGTGACATTAAGTCCCACATTTAATATTCACCTCAGACACGCACAACAAATACTTTTTGCTTTGTGCAAAATGGTGTCTCTGAAAGGGGTTCAGAGTTTCGACACAAAGACCTGGTGACATAGAAATGGTCTTTTTCTGAATTTTGTCAGATTTGGGTGTTCATTTACGCACATATACAGCAGTGTCACTCAGCCTTTTTCACAGAGCAGTTACACTTCTACAAATATTGTGTTTCGGGCCCTATTTATGACCGTAAATAGGGCATTTGTCCTTGGTGGCTACTGTGTTTTTGTGTGTGGTTCCACAGGCCTGTCGTTTGTGGAAGCAAGGCAGGACTTCCATTGCAGAAAGAGGCAGTTAGGCATGTGCAAGGGCTCTGTGGGCAGTGGTTTGGCTCGAAGCCAGACTCACAGATGGCCGAAGTCTCAGTCTCTTTTCTTTCACTGGCTATCTTGTTCCGCTCACTCACACGCTCCCTCGCGGGGGGGGGGGGGGGGGGGGGGGGGGGGGGGGGGGGGGGGGGGGGG
>JAPQRN010000014.1:13658110-13677224 GCA_037367275.1 Coranthus polyacanthus | reverse complement strand
CAAGCTCCCTCTCTTCCACCCCCCCCCCCTCCCCTTGCAGATGAAGACATTTCCTCTTGTAAACAAGAGGGCGAAAGAGTAGAGTTGAAGAGACAACAGAGTCTCAGAAGAATATGTCACTCAGTGGTTGTGGAATGCTTATGATTGGGTGTAAATATGCTGGGGAAGAGGCGTTGAAAATGACAAAGACATTAAATAAATGGGTTCATTTATCCATTACAATGCCTCTATTGTTTTTGTAACAATACATGTTGGCTGCTTGTTGATTAAATCCTAAAAGTGAAGTGGAAGAAAATGTGCTTAGATATTGGGATGCATGCTGGTCCCTTCTGGCTTCTCTGAGTGAGGAGTAAACATAAGACTAGAGATTAGATTGGTGCAGTATGAAAGGGCCAGTGTGAAAGATATGGGACAATGGGAAGGACACAGCCAAGAGTTGTGTGTTTTGCATCTAACGGCAAAACACAAGTATTTCCGCATTAAAAATCGCACATTATTACTGCACGTCGTCTCAGGTGTTGCGCGCGGAGGGGTTGAGACTAGTTTTCAGTGAACTGTTGATGGCTGTCATGATGTGGACACGTGGTCTCAGTGAGGATGCGAATACAAATACAATACAAATAATCTATCGGAGGTGTACTGTATCAGTAAACCGATGCAAAGTATTGATGAGGTCTGCGCAGTCACATGGATTTCGCCGCAACAGGAGGAAGGCAGCTTAGACTGGAAATTGTGATCTGCTGTGAGCTCAGTCCATCACATCAGAGGGAATGATATCATCAAGCGTATATGGGCCACTCACCCTAGATCGACTTCTTCTCATTTGTGATGTTTAGGCATAGAGGAAGATGATAGTCTTTGTGCGCGTAAGAGCGGCAGATAGGTCTGAGTGTTTCATCCACACTATGGTTGGTTCTGTGCAGAGCATGATAAAGGAGAACTCGACTGCTTCTTTCCGAGGGAGTTAACTTTGTTGATTTTAACTGAACCGATAAGCATTTTTTTTTTTTTTTTTTTTTTTTCTGCACAGTGCCATCGGATTGACGTCGTTTCAGGATGTGGTAAGAATGCTGAAGGAGCCGTTCAGACTCTGAGCCTGGTGTTTCACAACCTCTCGCAAAAACTTTAACCCTTGTGTTGCCAATGTTTGGTTTTCACAGAGGTTTGTGCGACTGTGCTGGCCCACGCACTTACCGTTTGTTATAAGGGGAAGATGTATATTATTTTGTAAATAAACAGGGGTCAAACCTTATATCCTGTCCTCATTTAAATGTACACACTGTGTTACTCTACCAGTCTGTCTCTTTCTCAGTAAGGGGCCCCCCTTGTCACATGACTATTCTGTTTTTGTGCTGGAGTGTCGAGTGCAATCGGCCGTGAGAATATGGCTCTACACATCAACACGCTAACGGACACAATGTCAGGGGCCAACTGCTCTGGCTGAATATTAATCATATTTACTGTAGCCCTATAGGCATTTGAGATGAGCTCAACTCAGGAAGGGAGAATGCCTGTACTCTTGTTCATAGTTTTTACACAGTTGTTGTCCACAGGCATTGTGGTTGGAGACATGGGTTTTTGTTTTCCCTCTTCAGAAAGTTAAGACTTCCAATAAGCTGGCCAGAGAAGCAATTACAGCCTGGGAATGATGTTTGAAATGAATGAAATTCTTGTGCGGGGTAGACAGCCTGTGAGAAAATGAAGCAAGTCTTCCCCTTCCCCCACTCCTTAACTCCTCTTGTTTAATAGAGCTTTGCTTAAAGCACATTTATACTAGGCCCCTTACAACCTTACTCCGTGCAAAGAACCCTTAAATCATTTTATGACACTTTTAGCCGCCAGTAAAATAATAAAAAAAAAACAACAACAAAAAAAAAAAAACGCTAGTTGCAGATGCTGTTCTCTTTGGTGTCAACACTAGCTTGTCATTCAATGGCTGAGGCTTATCCGAGTCATTGGGCCAATTCATCCCAGCTCTCTCTCAGAAAGTCACTGCAGCTGGAGTGTGTCGGAGTGGACAGCATTCATATAAAACACTCAGCTACAGCTGGTAGACCCCATCTAGGGCTTTTGTGCATGCAGCGGCCTGTGCACGGATACACGCAGATGCACACTCGCTCCAAACCGGTCCGTGTTTATGGCCTAGCACTCAGTTAGTGGAATGCACCGTCCCACACAGTAGAACGCTGCGAGAGGTCATAACTCAGAAGGAAGCTTTCAGTTTATGAAACCGTGCTGAGTCCAGCTGCTTTTATCTTGGGAATTTACGTGCGTGTGTGTGTATCTCTCCGATTTCTGATACGTCAGTTTATAGGAATACCGCTGGCTTCCTCATTTGCTTGACCCCATTTGACTTACTCCACAATGGGTCTGACCTAAGCTGAAACCGAGTTTGAAAGCTAAACGACGTAATGAAGGCAGGTTTTATGTGTCTGCTTGGAACAGGGAAGTGTGAGAATGCTGTACTATGCAGCAGACCGTTGAATACCACTGAAAGGGTGTCTGACTACAATATCAGCTCAATCACAATGCCATGACAAAATAGCATCTTTGAAATAGCTGTTTAAAGTCAGTGCCTTTTTTTTTTTTTTTTTTTTTTTTTTGAAATGTAACAAATGCGCACACAAAATGCATTAGTGTGTTTGCTTTTGGCAAACACCGCCATAACAATAAAAGAGCAGTTAATGGGGACATAAAGTAGATATTTAACACACCTTTACTCGCAGATTTTCACTCCCTTCCAGTAAGGTTAGCTAGGTTTACACTGTAGAACCTTTGTGGTGTTGTTGGCAGTCAAAATGGCAAACATTAACACTCACACAGACACCATGTGACCCTGTGACCTTAGAAACCCGAGTTCTGTGACCCCAGCCACAGTGTCTAAGCTGAGATAAGAAACAGGGCTGTATGTAAACGAGCTTACATGGAATGGCAGGGTGCACAATGAGCAGACTGTTATGCTAGCAGTAAACTCCAAAAAAAACTGAATGGGCTTGTTCTCAGACTGCAGCAAAGAAACGTGACCTGACTGCAGCTCCAGGTGTTTTGTTAATAGCTCCCAAAATAAATAAAGGAGTTCCCGTATGTTTGTAAAAATAAAGTTTTGCCTGCCCTTTGTATAGTTCCACGCCAGTGAATTTAAAATATCTGACCTGCAACCAGTCTCATGATATTGGCCTTTGATAAATGTGGTTGAACCCAAATTCCCCTATAAATGTACCTTTTTCTTCTAAATATAAGGAGAAATAATTTAAGTATAGATGTTTTTTACAGACTTGTTATACAACTTGATGTGTACTCTAACTGTCCAGGATTTTTCAAAGATGGGTGAAGACTCGATGCCTCAATCGTCCGATGAGCTGATTTCTCTATTTAACGCCCCTGTTTTGCATGAGCCTGAACTGAAAAGGGAAAAAAAAAAAGCACTGGCCCACATTTGAGTGGAAATTTTAATCCTAGCCCCTGCTGTACTTGGTGCCAAAGGCTGTGGGTCATATACAAACTGGCAACCAGCACCAGCATGGCTCAGGACAGAGGCCAAAGGAAAAGCCCCTTAAGCAGTAATTTCCCTAATGGCCACTAGGCTCAATTTCAGTCCCATACAGGAGTGGCTTGAGGCTTGATTTAGTGGATCTGCTTGATTAACTGGATTTTGTCATTACCCAACTCCGCTTTAACCAGTCATCTTAAATTTGAAGAAGTGGTTTATTTCCTTGCTGTCCCATAGACCCAAATGCAGACTTCATAATTGAAGTCATCCTATAATCCCATTGTAAAAGCAGTTTATGATCACTTGGCAGATTTCCATTAAGCTGGTTGTCTGTGCTGTACCACACCTGTCTGCAACACTGATCTTAAACGATATGACCATTATGATTTCTTTACTTAAGGATTGACTCAGGAAAGGTCTGTACTTAACTTGATTTTGTGTTGGACCTTTGAGATTTGACCCAGCTGCAAAGAGTGCCTTGAAAACGGCAAACATGCAAATGCGGAACAGTTTTATCACATCACAGATGACACTGTTCTCAATGAACAGGTCGATAGCTCCCGCAGCTACTTTATTGTAAAAGCCTCGCAGTAGCAAGTCTGTCGATGGCTTTTGTTGTCAAGCATTGAGTTCTCTCACTATGTGTTTCACACAGTATGACTGTCTTAGACGCTGATAATGAACCTCTGCTGGGCTACATTCCTGAGTTTTCAAATGATTGAAGTCTGTGATAAGCATGTGCAAGGATGTGACTGTTAAAACATACGTTTACATACTAATTACATGAGTTAGCATCATTACAGGAAATGTCTAAAACATTTAGAGTTGGGGCAGAAAATATGATCACTATACATTTTTCCGTATTGATTAATATCAATATTTATCACACTGTATAATTTGATGTGGTCAGTCTGAAGAGTATTGGCTAAACTTTAGAATATTAACAGGCTCTCAGTGTATTTAAACAAAGGAACATTTTGGAGAACCAAAACGCAGTAGACTCTCAGCAGAGTTCACGGGTGTCGCATTTGTTTCTTCTGTGTGATAGGCTGTTAGATATGTTCATATCGAAAAAAATGGCCAAAGCTTATCATGATTATTGACGTCAGTTTTATTGTGATCGTATTTTGAGGCTGTTTTATAGCCCAGCCCAATGCAGTGTTCAAGTCCTGACTTTGAGCTCCTGCATCTCTCTTTCCCTTATTTCCAATCACCCTCAGCTGTGAAGCATAAATGCCAAGAACACTGATCGTACAAAGAAACTCAAGGTCATGAAAGACGGACTGTTACACAGAGGTAGGGGTTTGTGTGTTGGCACCGTCAGGTGTGGCGGGGTGTGTGTTGTGGACATTTCAAGGGTAAAACATGACTTTTCCCTCTGTTCACAGTGGGAATGTGACTTTGACAAAGTGTTTGCACTGCCGCCTCCTCCTTACCAGCTCTCATGGGAGCACATGCCAATGTCCACTTAAGTGCCAACTGGTGGCTAGCCCCTTATAAGTGTGTGTGTTGGCAGTGAGCTCAGGCCAAAAGGTTTGTTTGGAAAGTGTTGGCAGGGCTGGTCAACCCTCCATTCCCAGCTTTAGGGCTAGCATTATGCAGTTCCCACGAATGTTACAGCCGACACAAACCCACTCACACACACAGTACCCATGCATACACACAATCTATAATGCTCACACTAACCACCAGTGCTGTGTGTAAACACAGAGGCCTGTTGACACTAAAATACAGCTTTGCAGATTACCCACCCTGAGTCAAACTGTTTGCTAGAAGGTAAAATATTAGCTTTGGATTGGCTGCTGTCATGAGCTTAGAGGAGAGACGGTGTCAGGTGTGTGTGTGTGTTATGAGTCTACCACTAATCCTGAGGATATGAAGTAATGAGTATACAAGCATGTACATTTGTGTTTGCACGTGTTTGTGTTTGTGGACGGTTGACGGCTGTTATTAAATCCTCCCAGAATTTAGGCAGATACACGGGGTCAGCCTCTTAACTGTACTCTGGTTTGTTTTTGATCGTATTGGGCATAATACGACACTGACATGATTTTGCACCTTTTCACCAGTTTGTTCATATATTCATCTTCATGGAAATTGGTTTTCTATCATTGTAATAAACGGAATGAACGGAGGTATGTCAGTAGGGCCTGGGAATATGTCGAATATACTCGACTTATCATCTTGTGTACAAATTGTCACACAAGTTTTTAAGCTGGTGGCATGAGACTCATTTTGGTATTTCTCGCTCTCTCACACACACACACACACACACACACACACACACACTTATTACATTAAACATTAAATACAGTATTTTACATCATGGGTGTTTGTTTCATTAGTGTTGTATGACTTGCGAGTGCATTTAAGTCCACTTGTAGAGATTAGAAGTGTGAATTTTCACTGGTTCCATTATGATGTCCGCATCTTAATGCATCCTTAAATTACTGTTTCTTTAGAGGCCGTCGGCACAAATCTTGAGTTAGTCTCCTTTAACTTGCAGGACGTGTTTTGCTGCTGCTGTAGAGTCAGTGGTTTTGTGACGTCTTGTATGGCTTGTATAGATTTTGTTCTTTTGTCCGTATTACGCAGCCTTATCAGTCAGTCAAACTTTGTGTGTGTATAGGTTAATGCAGTTCAAAGTGCTTCACAGATGACTGATAAGCCGACAATAAGACAGAACAAGTGTAAACTATCTTAAAGTGAATTAAAAATGATGTCTAGCGTGATGGAGAGCAGACTAGGAGATCCCTGGGAGGGGACTTATAGGGGCTATCTATCTGGCGAAAGCCTTGGTTAGTTGTTGCATCAGCTATTGAGCCCCCATGTTTGCCCTTAATTTTTTAAAGTCTTTCCTACTAGACAGCCGGCAGCCCATCAGTCAGTCAGCGAGCCTCACTGACAGTCATGCAGGCTCCCAGTGGAATGGGTAACCCTAGATGAGGATAGCCCCAGTAGGGACAGTGGAGACTTGGCATGGAGGAAGGCCAGGATTTATGGAGTGCACAGAGAGGTGAGCCAACACCGCAGAGTAGCCCACAGCGGCTGTCAGTCCACAGCACAAAATACCTGTTACAACCACCGCTGTGTAGTTGTGTTTCTGCTGTTACTGTCTCTGCAGCTGCCTCCTCGTCAGGGATACTGTTTGATGATGTTGCAGATAGAAATAAAAATTCAAAGACCTGCAATATCATGGTACAACATCAGTTCGTTACTTCACATGAGGTTGCACGATGCACAAATACAAAGTAGAATCCAAAATCATGCCAGATTTCACAAGAAAACATATCAACTGTCTTCGATCATCAATCTTGTTCCCGTTTAAAAAGGTCTAAAAACACACCCTGATTCAAAGGTTTATTGTTTGACAATAAGTCAGTGGTCAGTTTGATTCTATTTTGTTGTAATGAAATATAAATATGGAGTTGTATTACAAACATAAACCTCTGATATTTTAAGTGTGTCTTCTCTTCAAACAGTGCCATGATTCATCTTCATGTCATTTGATATGTACAGTATGTGTATGTAAATCTAATCCCAAGGTTGACACGGACAAGCATTGCAAAAGCATTCCTGCAGCTATCAGGGCGTACGTAGGAAAATTTCAGTCCAGCTGTGATCGTGAGCCATCATTATCACAACCCGAAAACGGTATACAAGTCACTGACTGAATCTCAACGCGCTGGTGTTGCTTTCAAAGTTGCTTAATTTGTTTACAATGTCACTTAGATAAATCCTGTTATTTACTTGTTAATGTTTCATGAAGGCTTAGCACTCGCACAAACCAGAAAAGTAGCAGGAGACCTCACCTCCATTTGACTTTGCAAAGCATGCTGTCTTTTTCTGGTGCAGCTGCAATATTTGCTCATATTTGGTTTGATTGGTGCCCAAAAATATGAAACTTAACCCTAAAAGTTCTGATAAATAGACTCTTGTTGAAGAATATTATTGGCTTTTTGTAGGATGATGGCTCTTGTGGTTATCAGTTACATGAAACTCCATTCAAATTAGACTTCAAATTTATTCAAATTCATTTCACTGGATGACGTAAGTAATTTTTGAATATACACACACATTTGTGTCCGTGTGTATGTGTTTAATCCAAGTTTTCAGATGTATTTTGAGGCAGATCTTCTAAAAGTAGGGGGTAATAAAACAGAAACATTCTTGGGTGGGGGATAGCCTCAGAATATGGCCCAAAATAATTTCAATTTATGGGAAATTGCGTGTGTGTGTGTGTGTGTGTGTCTACATAACGCATGTGTTTCTCACATGACTGATAGCGGTGGTGTAAGTGCCATATCAGGCAGATGATATGGAGCTGGAACATGTTTATCAGTGTAACCGTTTGTGTACACTCTCACACAGACACACACACAGTCACACAGAAGATTAAAACCAACAGTAACAACATCACACCACCCTCCACGTAGTAAGTTCTGCATATACGCTATATGTACTATATATGCTAAAAGAAAATTGTCTCTGTTTTGTGTTGCTGAGGTGTAACAACCACTGCTGGAACCTGTTACGTTTCAGTAACACTGTGTTTTATTTGGAAGATAACTGTAGCATTGTATCGATATGAACACTGGCCAGTCGTTGATAATGTTTCCTGTTTGTCCAGAGACGAGGGGCCATCTCCTACGACAGCTCAGACCAGACAGCACTGTACATTCGTATGCTAGGTAAGTATCTTCCCGTTGTCCGTGCATACACACAAACAGTCAAACAGCGCACACACATACACGCACTTTCAGTCAACAGTAGCTTTACTGTATTTTCTCCACGATTATGTCCATTTCTTAATGCACAGTGGCTTAAAAAAGTGGTGAGATGGAAATGGGTGGATCAGAAATGGAGAGAGAGGGATGTAGAGATTATGACGAGATGTGGATGTACTAGAATGCACGTGCAGGATACACTCAATCCCTGGCTTTTTAGTAATCTCTCAATCACAATAGACTTGGGTTGTGTGCATCTGAAGAGTTGGGTTTCTTTTAAGTTTGACCGGAGCTGTTAAGAGTGTCATTTGAATCCTAACAAAAGGTTAAAGTCTAATTGAGTCCGGTAGATTAAGTGTCTTTTTTTTTTTTTTTTTACGTTTATGTACATGAGTCTGCGTGAACATGTTATATGTCCAGTATGTGCGTGTTTCCGTTTGCCCGGTGCTGCCCCAATTCACTCGGCACCGATAAGCAGTTTAGAAAATGGACTGTAAGATGGAAGGCTCATTGCTCTGCCAGACAGATCGAGTCAAATGCATCTAGGAAGGAGCCAGATCATCCTTGGCCCCTCATCAATATAGTTA
The DNA here is from genome assembly GCA_037367275.1 of Coranthus polyacanthus. Taxonomy (NCBI): domain Eukaryota; kingdom Metazoa; phylum Chordata; class Actinopteri; order Kurtiformes; family Apogonidae; genus Coranthus; species Coranthus polyacanthus. The sequence goes on along the minus strand of JAPQRN010000014.1, from coordinate 13,668,420 downwards.
TTGGGTATAATGGGAGTGCGGGTGTGGACCTCTGGCATCAGCTTTCTACACACAGATGTGCGTTCGCATGGAACTGTTGCTCCTTAATTCATTAACTTGATGCTGTTTGCTGGATGTGAGCAATAGCTAAGCAGCAAAGCGTCCATGTCATTGTTAAGCATTACACTGCAGATGTATAGTGTACTGTTCAGTGTTGTATAGTGACTAAGAAGGGTGCATTAGGGGCATTTTATGGCTCACTGAAATCCTGTTTTATTGTAGCTTTCACATAATATTGATACACTTTGTTTCTTTTTCTGCTTGATAATACTCACGAGTCAACTCCGGCCATGTGTCTAGTCACAGTAACAGCAATTTATTGAGCCGACTGAAGGAGGTTTAGCGTTTTAATCATTTTACTTGGCTAAGTATGATGGCAGGCTGATACATCAGCAGCATAAAGCATCTGTCTCTGTAGATTTTATATTAAATTGAGTGTGAGGAGAGGCACGCTAATGCAGACTAGTGTTTGCCTGGGCCAGGGTTCAGTCTGCCAAGTTAATGCTGATGTGCTTTCAGATAGCAGGACTCAAAGCTTTCGCCACATCAGTTATAATGACATGACCTACATCCACCCCAGAGCACCAGCACTAATGCACCGCAGGGGAAACATGGACCCTTTGACTCTCAGACTCACTAATCACACAAGCACGCACACACATGTGCTAAGCCTCAGCACATGCAGCTGCAGATGTGACAGATTTATGTATATTGTGAAGTATGTGGACCGACACACACACACACACACACACCCTCACTGCCGAGGAATGCATGCATTGTGGTGTTTTGTATGTTTTGTTGATTAAAATGCCACTGATATGTTTCCACTCTTAACATTCATACCAAACCATTTACAGACAGCTTTTTCAAAATTATGTTGAGCATCATTATGCCTTGAATTTTCTGTAATTCTTAGTTTTTGGTATTTTGATAGGGGCTTGTGTAGTATTCAAACAGCTGTTTTCAAGTAAGTAACATGCTGGATGGGGGGAACATACCCGTGTGACTGCTTTGATTTCAAATCTAATGCACATACAACACAATGGGAAGCCATGCTGGAAACATACCATTGCACTGTTTAGCAACTTGATCAAATTACTGCCATATAGAGTCTTGCCGTATATAGAGTGTTGCCTGGAACGACACACTTGCATTTTACTGCATTGGTGTCATAGCGCCATCCTGTCACCTCACTATGCTCTCACTGCTCCCGACTGCAGTCTACAGGCAGGCCAGCCGTCGTCTGTTTAGTCCAAGTCTGGAGCACAAGCCTGTCCCTGTTCCTCTGCCTGACTACTAAAACAGTCATAGATGGACTATAGATCACGCTCAGTGGCTCTCAGTACTAATAGTAGAGCAGACTGTCCTGACATGGCATTGCATGCTCAGCTGTTTGATCGACTTGTCTGTCCATTTGAATTTTCTCTTTTGGGATGTGGGAGTGTTTGTGTGAAACTGTGCCCGCACATGGATATTATACAGCAGGGCTGGGTCAAATAGTTTTTACAAAATCACATCTTTGGCTTGCTTTAGTTTGCCCGCAGTACAAAAATGGTGGGTTTTACCTCAGTGAGTCAATAGAGGGATGAAGTCCTGCTCCACTCATTGCTCTTTATAATTTCTCTAAGTGGGCTCGAATTCTTTGAGCGAGGCAAAAACGAGATGCCTTTGTTTACTACACACATTTGGAGTTAAAGTAAATACAGTCCTACTGCTGTATTCGCTCTGTTTTGGACCTAATCTTATGATTTTTCAGTTGTTTGGAAAGATAAAAAAAGCATGTATTAGAAAATGCATAAAAGTGTGTATTTTCAGAATTTCAGGTGAGTTGTTTAATTAAATGAAACTGAAAAACGTGTAATTCTCTCATTTTAAAGCTCTGTTCCTTATCCTTTGGTAAAGCACATCCCTGTGGCACTTAAGCAAGACAAATCCCATTAAATAATCAAAAATATTTGTAAATACTACTTGGCCTGGCGCAGCTTTCTTTTTAAGCAGCATGACTCTTGAGGAATAAGTGCTAATTTCTTCTAGGAGATGTGAGAGTCAGAAGTCAGGTTGGATTTGAACCGGAACGAAGAAGCTCCCACCCGTACCTGTGCATCGACTTCCGAACTCTTCACAGTGAGTATGAATCACAGGCAATAACATCACGTCATACACCCATGATATCAAGAGAGATTATCAAACAGTAGCTTGGCACAGTTTTTTTTTTTTTTTTTTCCTCCAAGATTGTTTGAGATGTTTGTGCACATTTTTTCACATGAAGATAAAGACGTGTGTGTCTTAATGTAAACCGTGTGCAAGGATTTTTATCAAAGTAAGTGTGTGATTAAAAAGTTAATACTGAAAGGTTTTGAAATGAATGAAGTGCCTACAAAGAAGTATGAGAGCATGTGTGTTGACATTTTGACCCAAAAGTAATCCAACCTCATGCTGACGTGTTTCCGGATCGCAGCCACGGTTTATTCAGACACAGTGCTTTTGTGTGCGTGTGTTTGTGTGTGCGTGCATTGGAGAGACCACTGACAAAGCATGTCTGCTGTGTGATCCCAGACGAAAGGCTTATGAGTGGGCGGCTGTGTCAGCAGCGACTGTTTGTATATCGCTGTGTTGGTGTCAGATCCCCACCGGGCTTGTGTGACCCAAACGATTCTCTGAGCCCAGTGAGCCCGTGGAATAAAAAAAAACGACAAACAAAAAAGCTGCTCATTCTTCGCGGGTTATATCTTTATCTTTTACTCACGTTGTGTGACTTTCTGCGCAGCACGGCTGGGCTGTGGGTCGTCGGCCAGCTCTGCCCCTGAGAGGAGGGTCCACAGGCTGCTCAGTTTCCAGAGGTACCTGCACTCGTCCCGCCTGCTGCGAGGAGTCCCCCAGCAGATCCCCCTCCACATCCTTGATGAAGACTACACTGGACAAGCCAGAGTACGACACCTACCTGAATATAATAATAGCACAATAACCACACAATAAGCAATAACATGTACAAAACAACTACAACTCTCGCTTTTTTCTCTTTTAGTGCATGCTGGAAAAAGTCGGGAACTGGAATTTTGACATTTTCCTCTTCGATAGACTCACAAATGGTAGGTAAAATATGATCTTAAATACAGCTCAGAAGTTGTTTAAAAGTGGTTCAACACTGGGAATTACAGCATTAAACATTAGATTCACTGTATTACGAATGGTGCCATCTATTGGATGCCTGTCACCGAGGATTTCATGTATAAATCACTTCTATCTCTTGAGGTGTATTTCAGAAGGAACATTCTCCTTATAATGACGCAGTTTCAACCTTATTCATTGAAGAAGACACGACTAGATGTTTTTTTCTTTGTGCGATGGAGTTTATCAAACAGTTGAACAATAAAGTGAACGTTTTGGTGACAGGCCTCATTGAGCACCTTCTTTCTTTGCTCTTTATTTCACTAAAATCCGCATTGAGGAGTCGTATAATAACCATTTTAAAAGCAGTCCATATTTCTTCAGACTGTACCACGGTGCAGTCCAACAACAAGTTAAGTTCTGTTTCACAAGAGGGGCTTGGCTCAGACCAGACCAGAATTAGACTATGATCTTTATTATATTATATTCAAACAGGAGACAAGAACCATGCACTGTGAATATGGTCAAGGCGGGTTTACGGACGCATCAGTAAAATACATTACACAACTGAAAATAACTGTAATGCATTGGACATGATGTTTCAAGAGGATGACATTTTACAGTGTAACAATTATTCCTTTTTATACAAGAAGGAAAGGGAAAGCTGAGTGTTTTTTTTTTTTTTTTTTTTCTGGTTGTCTCGTTCAGGGAACAGCCTGATCACCCTGAGCTTCCACCTACTGAACCAGTATGGCCTGGTGGAGCTCTTCCAGCTGGACATGGTCAAACTCTGGAGGTTTCTGGTCATGGTCCAAGAGGACTACCACAGCGACAACCCCTACCACAATGCTGTCCACGCTGCAGATGTCACCCAGGCCATGTACTGCTACCTGCGGGAGCCCAAGGTGAGACACGCAGACCAGGGCACATGTTTTGCATCTTCTCAAAATCTTTTCAGCTCATGAAATGTCCTTTGACTAAGTTGGGCTGTCTGAATTTGATACATTCTATGAATAGTGGATTCATTTCTTGTTGTTCTTTGTTCCTTAGCCAAGGACCATCTGCCCTTACAGTTGCATAATTTCATGCAGGCTTCTTTCACCAGACATCCATCCAATAACTATTATTAAAAACTCCTGGGTTCAGTAATAAGGGGATTTAATGTGATTGTGTGTAAATGATTTCAAGTGCTCTTACGGTGATTTTGCATGAAAATTGCAAACACGTCGGTATTTCACTCGCTGATCTGGAAGCTTCATCCCAAAAATATTAATATTCCCCCTTCATTTCCTCGCGCTATATTTTGTTTTGACTTCAGCTTGCAAAGTCTCTGACTTCGTACGACATTCTCCTGGGACTCCTAGCAGCTGCCACTCATGACCTGGACCATCCCGGGGTCAACCAGCCTTTTCTCATCAAGACTGACCACTACCTAGCTTCACTCTATAGGGTAAGAATACACGCAGTCGGTCATCTTCCTGCTAGAACAGACTTACTCATGAAAGATGCGGTATGATTGATGACATTCATGTGTCATGATGTTGATGTGCAGAATACCTCAGTTCTGGAAAACCACCACTGGAAATCTGCAGTGGGCCTGCTCAGAGAGACCGGGCTGTTCTCCCACCTGCCTGCTGAGGACAGGTCAGTATGACACGGAAATATTATAATTATTAAGAGCACCAAGAGCATTCTGCACATCACGTTAGACGGCGCCCACTGAAAGGTTACACATGCAATTTTTGATTTGAAAATTGCATCGTACACCGCAGCCATTGTTAAACAGTCTTCTCCTTTTGGCTTTCCGACCCTTCAGCCTGAGTTTGGAGAGGGAGTTGGGCTCTTTAATTCTGGCCACGGATATCAGCAGACAGAATGAGTACCTGTCCAGATTTCGCATCCACCTGGACCAGCAGAACCTGTGTTTGAGCAACGCCAGCCACCGCCATTTCATCCTACAGGTCAGTCACCTCTTCTGCCTCACAACGTGTACGTCTTAGCAAAAGTGTGTGTTCTTATGTAGGTTTTCGCCCCCTGCAGATGGCCCTGAAGTGTGCGGACATCTGTAACCCCTGCAGACCCTGGGAGCTGAGCAAACAGTGGAGTGAGAAAGTGACTGCGGAGTTCTTCCAGCAAGGTTCCCTTTTTTCTGCTGCTTGTTCATCGTATTGTTGTTGATCCATTTCTCCATTTTCTCTTGATTTGAACGAACACTAATTCTGTGTTCATTCACTATACGCGGTGTTAGAGGGTTACTTTCACCACAGATTACAGAGTACATGCCCATAAATGTGTTACACATTTCATTACATGATTCGAAGTCAGTAATATATTTTAAGTACTTTATAAATACTTTATCTCACCATTGTGAAGAACGACCAGTTTTTTTCTTGACCTTTTTAATTTTTCCACAGCATCAAGTTAGATTGAAAACCAGTAAATGAAGTACAGTTGCATAGTAGAATCGAACATGCAACTTGATTGCCCTCTGTGAGCTGGTTAAATCAGCAATCTATTGATTTTAATAATGTAACTGTTTTGTGATCACTAGAGGTCGACCGATATTGGATTTTTTTTTTTTTCCTTCGGCCAGTATCAGAGCTGAGATCTGCCGATAGTTTGTATAACATTGTATCAGTGGCGATGAATTGACTGAAACGATTTGATTACCACTACAATAACTCATATTTCTATTGTAAATGCATGTATTCTGCCACAACTCAACACTAGCTATACGCAATTTCTAGTGTATGAAATATAACCGATTCTGCATGTATTCTACGTACAGTATAGTGTATGTGACGTTTCATTATGTTCCTGCAGGGGACATTGAAAAGAAGCACAAACTTGAAGTCAGCCCACTCTGTGACAGAGAGATGAACACAGTTGGAAACATTCAGATAGGTGAGTATAATAACAGAACGGTATGTTTTTCAGCTTTCATTTACAGCTCATATGTGTAACTTATTAGCCCTCCTCTTTATCTTCCTCTTCTTCTCCCACTTCAGGCTTCATGACGTATGTGGCAGAGCCGCTGTTTGCAGAGTGGGCCCGCTTCTCCGACACCCGTCTGTCTCAGACCATGCTGGGCCACATGGGGCTGAACAAGGCCAGCTGGGGCGGCCTGCAGCAGGAACAAACCTCCGTCTCTGAGGAGCCTAGCGCCGCCGGCACTGACACCGAAGACACAGCTGTCCCAAAAGACGGCAACACAGCTACAACGACAGGAGGAACCAGCTCCAAAGAAATACCTCAGGGAAGCAGAGAATCCTGACACTCCTCGTGTGCCCTTTCACCTCAAACTCCTGACCCCTGACCCCGGCCTTAAGGCCTTACCACACACTGGGGGCCAGGTGGGGCTCGGCATCCAGGGATGGAGTACAGCCTGCAGCTCTGCTGCTGCCCCACCTGATCCTAACACCTTGTTTATGTTTTGTTGCTTTTGCCTCTCATCTTGATAAACCACTGATTTTATTTAATTTATTTAATTTTTAATTCTTCTTTTTGGCATATAGCAATACATAGATACCTCATTTGGCTACTGCTGTATTTTCTTTATTTTGCTTTATTTTATTTATTTGTCCACTGTAGTTTTGGCATTACTGACTGAACACACCACTTTTTTGGTTGGTGAACCTTAAGGGGAAAGCAGTATAAGAACTGAAATCACATTTTTCTGGTATTTTGAAGTGCCATTTGAAAACAAAGATTTGAAGAATGATCTGAACTGACTGAGAAAACTGGAGTATTCATACATGAGACCCTCCTAAGACTTTAGAATAATGCCATGTTGCATTTGTATTGAAGATTCTTCCTCATGTAAAAAGAAAAAAAAAATGTGACAAGCCCAGTCCTTTTGCTGCCTCTACGAAGACTGTTTACGCATCTCCTTGTTTGTTTTTTCTTTCCCTTGAACTGAAGTGAATCATGTCGGCTCCACGGTTTGCCTTCGAAGCACAGATGTGAAGAACCACTTGTTTGAACTGTCATCCCACTGTTTAAGCCATGAGCAGAACCTTATTCAAACACACCAGATGCCATAAGTTACTCCACCTGTGCTACTATGTTTTTGCACTCCCAGAGAACGACAGCGTTAGGTGTGCAGCTTCATTTTCATCTCCAAATTGCCCTGTGAAGGTATAGAAACGAGTCCTCACCGATGTTTTTGAATCTTCTAGTGCTGGTTGAACTTGGGGAAGCGTCCCTCCCACACTGGAGATCAGTCACTCACTGCATATGCATCTCACCAGGAACTCCACTCCACGCAACTCGACTCGCTCAGGGTTTTGCCAGTCTCTTATCAAGAAGGAGAGGGGGGGGTGACTGCGGGCAATGCAAGGTTGTTTTTTTTGTTTTTTCCCTGGCTCGGATCTACTGAAGGAGACTCTCCCTCTCTGCAGAATGTCTCTCACAGCCACATGCAACCTAAAGTACTGCTCGATTGATGCCTTATAACTATGCACAAACTATGCTAAGTGACCAAACCAACTCCTGTTCCCATCAAGTGCATGGTGTGCTTGTCTTTGAATGCACTGTCCAATCCCTTTGCCTTTTTGTTGTAAGGAACAACTCCAGCTGTCCTTTTTTTTTTTTTTTGTACGGAAACAAAATGGTCGAGTGACTTTGAACATTCCATTTCTTTGTTTGGTTTGTCTTCTTTGATTCTGTATAGTGGCACAAATTGTGTTTAAACATTTTGAAACATAACAGGTGCTTTTCTTACTTTAGCTGATTTGTATTTTGCTGTAAGTGCTGTAAGACTGTTGATAAAACTGTTTACAATTTGTTGCGACAGCCATTTTTGGGAAGACTTAAGTGTCGAGCCAGATTTTGTAAAGGCTTTGCTGTATTGACCTTTTTGATACATGCCTGTTGCAGTTACAGTTTGAACAATAAAACCTGTTGACAAATGTTTGTCTTCCATTAGTCTTGTCAACAGTAAGGCAGGTAAAGTCGCTGATAATGTCTCCTTCAGTCAGCTCAGGTCGAGTCACGTTTTAATCAATGCGGAGCTTTTTCTTTCGATCTTGATCCAAGTACGCAATTACACTCAGTCAACACTCAACCACACAAGCATACAAATTAGGACAACTATAAACTTTTATTTAAAGATTTGACAATTCAAGTTAACATGATTTACTTCTACAAAATGTTTAATGCTAAGTTTAAATCACATTCCCTTATTAAAAAGGTAATAGTGAGCTGACAGAGCAGCAACTAACTGGCATAAATAGTGAACAGGATCCATATCTTTGTGCAATCAGTCACTTTGGTTAAAACACAATCTAAAACCAAAGGCGTTTGTTACCTCTTATAACTCCAAATTACTGCTCTTAAAACACTGACAAGAAAGGAATGTACCTTTGGGATATTAACCGTCTTGTTTATAAAAATAAATTATGTTCTCAATACAAATGAACTATAATAATGCAGTACTTCTGTCATGGAGTTTATTCTGAGTCAAGTACTGGGAAAGCTTTAAGTGTTTTCTTATCCTCTCAAGAAAAAGTAATGATTAAGGAACAAAACCTGCATCTGTAGTGTCAACAACCTTCGTCCCTGTTTAAGGATCATTCTACCAGTGAAATAAAAAAAGAGGCACAAGACGTCACATTTGGCAGTGAAAGGCAGAGCATCGCTGGAATGGCTTTGGCTCTTAAACGCTGATTATAGTAAAGAGATAAATGTCTAAGTTTGAACCAACAAAAGCTGTGAGCCCTGGCAAGACTGGCAACCGGGACACAACTTATACAAGGCACAACAGAGAAACAAGCTCTCACTAAAACTGGAATTAATACCAAATAAATCTAGGACATTATTACCTGTGGTAACAACTTGATTATCTGCTGAAACCACAACATAAATAATATAACAATCATAAATTATACTACGCAACATTATACACACAAAACACAGGAGAATATTCCACGAGTAAGAACGTGTTCCCTTTCCTCTGTGGTAGAGGAACCTTTCAGCTTTAGTCCCTTCCATAAAGGCAATGCAAAACTGATAAACTATCCTATGTGCAACAGCTTTAATAATGGACAAACACTATGTGATGATTGAATGGTCAAACTAAAAACACTGAACTATACTTAGTGTTACTGGAATGTGGATGTGTGCCTTAGTCAGTTTCACTGTGATTGGCAGGAACTACATCCTTAATCAGAAAAAACATTCAGCTAAACAAAAATAATCCTGTTTGTAAAACAGAAAGTTAATATTATAAGTTATAAAAGTGCAAAAACAGATGGTCAGATGATCATCGGATGCAACACTATGAGATGAGTGATACTGGAAGCAGCCTGTTGTCTACGTCAGGCAGAATCCCTTGTTCGTCCACAGAAACAGCTGACATCAAAGGTTGCTAAGGCACTAAAGTGTCCACAGCACGTCTGGACCTCGAGTTCATAGTCACCTGTTCACAGCAACTTCCGTTTTCCAGTTGGCTTCAACATGTGCTGCCCAAACTGAAAATACAAGAACGATAAAAAAGTAAAGTAACCGGTGTAGCTGTGAATCGAAAAACGTGCCCAAATGAAATAAAATACTAGCACTTCATACCAAAGGGGCGTCAGTTGTTGGTTTGACTTCTGGAACAGGGAGTTTGAAGTCGTCCTTTTCTTCTTGTCCACTGTCGTGCCGATAACGATGGGCAAACTTGCGTTTCAGGGCCTCGGCGATGAGAGCCGCTGCATCAGCAGGCTCGCTGACCTTTGTTTTAACATCACCTTCCCCTGCACGACTATAAACATAAACAGGCTACACGGTCAGTTACTCATCCTGATCATTAGAATTTTATTTGTGGGGACTACGCAACTAAGAAATAATCAAGGCAGTGCAGGAGTTCATTTGTTAGTCTGGTGGTGTGAGCTTAACTTTAAAAAAGGCAGCAAAAATGGATCGAAAGGAAAAGACAAACATGGAGGTGAGCAGATACGGAGTCATTATTAGCAGTGCAAACGTTCACTTTGTCAGGTAGAAACCAACCTTTTGACAGAACGCAGCTTGACTTTACTCATGTCTTTGAGGACATCGAGCATGTTGGGGATTTCTGCTGGTCTAGAATCCAGAACTGTCTGACCGTCCGTCTTCTTCCCTCTGCGCTCTTTTATTAAGTCAATGGCTGAAAATGTCCGCTGGAGGCTTGGGGGTGGAGGAGG
>JAPQRN010000014.1:13641063-13658010 GCA_037367275.1 Coranthus polyacanthus | reverse complement strand
CGTCTTCTTCCCTCTGCGCTCTGTTATTACGTCAATGGCTGAAACTGTCCGCTGGAGGCTTGGGGGTGGCGGAGGAGGAGGAGGGGGCGGCGGTGGCGGTGGCGGTGGGGGAGGGGGAGGCAGGGTACCAGAGGGTGGAGGGGGAGGTGCCCCTGTGGTAGCAGCCGAGGGGAAATAAAAGAAAGGAAATACCTTATAGCTTGTATTACAGTATATGAAAATCTACTGCCATCTACAGGAGAAACAGTATTATCACAGAAGGAAAACTAATGCATTCACACAATCTGGAATGAGAAATGTCCGTTTTTGACATACCTGGCTGGGCATTTTTCTCCTGAGCCAGGACGATTTGAGCAATCTGAGCTCTGAGTTTGGCAAGTTCTGTCTCCAGTGCACTAATCTTCTGAATGGCCTCATCATTGGCAATTGTTGGCCCCTGGGGGTCTGGAGGCCCCTGATTCAGGCTTGGTAGCGACCTCTGCCGGGTTAAAGGTTTTCTCTGAGGCTGGTGAGCTCGGAACACGAGTCCTGCTGGTACCCCTGACCTGTTTCAATAAGTTTGAAAAAGGTGTGTTTAATGATTACCAAAACAAAACCAGCCTATCGATCAGTTCCTAAATTTGATACTATGGAACAGATCTCTATCTCCTTTTCACCTGCCAAAGCAGTCTTCGTCATCCTCCTCATCCCTGTCGATCCAGCCGATATCAGCCAGAGAGGCTACCAGACCGTTCTGCCTCCTGGAACCAATCAGGATGCCAGCATCCTCACTATATGGATAGAGCTGTGATAGAGGGAAAGCATGTTCAGCATTTAGATGAACAACTTGAGAAAACCGAGCAGAGAGGAGCACACATCAGCACAACACTGCTTTTCAGTGGCTAAGACTAGCTAAAAATTAGCTCAAGAATAAAAGAAGTAAGTCAGCTGCCACCCCAAATCAGAGAAGGTTGGGTTGGTATAGAAAGTGAACATAAAAACAGTGAGAAAAGTGATTTCTAAATGTACCTTGATTTGTATTTGACCATATGAAGACAATATCTGTTATATTTTGTCTGGTCAAGTTCATTTTGTTCGTAAATATACATCAATTCTTGCCATTCAGGCCTGCAACACTTTCCAGAAAGACACCTGAATGGCAGGGATAACAGAGTACTTTCTGTATTTATGTGCATTTTCCATACTGCCACACCATTTTCTGATTTAGGGTTGTCAACTAAGTGCAGTTCAGAGGAGGCAGAGTGGTCTGTGTGTTATTACTGAAAGGTTCAGGTAGGTCATTAGCAGCTCAGTAGTCTTTAATCAGCTCAAGGTTGTAGTTTGCTGAACAAACTGACCTAAAGCAGACAGACTGCATTCCTCCTCATAGCGAGGGAGGGTAGCTGGAGACAGAAGAAAAGAAGACAAGAGAAAGCACTGTGTTGAAAGAGACAGAAGGGAAAAGAACAGCAATTCTGTTTTTTAATTTATTATCTTTCGGTCAAAAGTTGATTTGGCCACACATTTTAAAACAAAGCTTTTGAAAACACTGTCTGTAATCTGGTAAGAGTATCTGCTTTAATGCAGCCATGCATTCTGTTTATGGTTCTTAAATGCAAACAGGTATAAATAAACAAAAGCTGAAGAGGGTGTGTGTCACATAGCAGTGAACCCAACAATCAGTAGAGACAGGCAGAAAGACAGGAGAGGAGACAGTGCTAGATTATATGTGGTCAAGTCAGAGAAATCCACATCATAAGACAAAACATGCCATAAATGACATAATATGCATTTCACAGCTTTACAAGTGGACTAGCTTGACTGTTGAATGAGTCAACGATAAACTGGTCGTGGTAGGGGTCACTCACCTGAAAATGAACCCTGGGGCAAGGTTTCAGAGGTAGACTGGATGCTATTCTCCTCACAATACTTCTAGAGGACCCATAGGGCTTGGCTGATCCAAAAGCCTGAGCAAAATGGAAGACAACATTTACATCACACACCTGAGAATAAACCATGTCCGTGGTTGCAAAATCTGTCAGTTTGATTTAATTAAGCATCACTATGTAGAAACAGTAACAGAAATGTTCACTAGGCTGACATCCAGTGGTGGAATGGAAAGTATTTTTACTCAAGTACTATACTTAAGTCTCTGGGACAATAATGGGCAGCACTGGGGCTCTACACGGGACTGTTTTGACCCCCTTCCTGTTCACATTGTACACGGCGGACCTCAAGTACAACCCTGAGTCCTGTCTCATCCAGAAATACTCTGATGACACTGCTGTTATGGCGTGTATCAGGAATGGACAGGAAGGCGAGTACAGGGATCTGAACAAAGCCTAGAGTCGTGAATGTCACAAAAGATCCTTCTTCCCCTCTGCCATCAGACACCTTAGTCAATGGAAGACAGACTGAGGCTAACCTGATGATTTTCTGTTTAATTTTTATTTTGCTTTCTTTTCTTTCCTGGAGCGGATGGATATTGAATTTCCCCCTGGGGATTAATAAAGTTTGTCTCATCTTGTCTTATCTTACAGAAAAGCAACTAACAAAGATGCATTACTGTAGATTAATCTAGCCAACAGTATATAAAGTACTTCAAATGAGTTCAACGATAAACATCTACAGCTGTAAAGCGCACCGCACACATTAATGCAGTAATAATTTGCATCCAAAAATTACAAAAATGACATTTTGCTTCTAACACTTCTCACATAAGTGAAGTTTTGAAGGCAGAACTTTTAGTTGCAGTGGAGTATTTTCACAGTGTGCAAAAGATGTCGATACTTTTTCCACCAGTGGGTACTTCTACTTAATGTGAGAGACTGGGATAGTTTGTTTGAAACGTAGAATGTGGGTTGTACAGAAGTAATACCAGTAAAATAGAGGAAGTGATCTGATAAGGCATCAGCACAGACTGTCACCTACCAGGTCCATTTCGATTCGTGCATAGTCTTTATTCATTTCTGTCGCTGTGTTTCTAAAGGGCAAATGGATACATGCCCCGACTCTGAGGGCATCATCACCAAATGGTCATCTGGAGAAACCACAGGAGAAACGTCAACAACTGAGGCGTCATCGTCACCTTCAAATCCATATTAGAAGTCATCATGGTAAACTCCACAGTAAATAAACAGAGGTGTTTTAGCACAACAACACTGGTAACAAAGTTTTCACGCTAACCTTCGCCGCTATTTATTTATGAGGGAACCGATCATAGGACGTAAAGAAAAGTGTACTTGTCTCAGGCGCACTTCTATCACACTTAAACGTTATTTGGTTCTGTTCTTGTAACAGGTAATGTGTCAACTTGCTTTATTTCACAGGGTTGCCTAATCTTAGCTTTAGCGGGTAGCGTGGCTAATTTATGCTAACAGCGACAGCGGCGGGTTAGCCAACTGCCGCTAACCCCAACAATTTCTTGGGATCTGCGTAGGAAGCGGAAAAGTTTGTTTTCAAGTGGTGTTTGGCAGCGAGCTACATTTAATCGCTACAATACTAGTACAAGATTAGATGAATGTGACTGAAAAAAACTTACCGAAAATGTCGCTGTCTTACAACTTTCTCAGTTTTTCCACCTTGTCACTGACGGACAACCTGGAGGAGGTGACTAATCCTGGAATACATTTTGAACCAATTGGATTACAGGAATTGCAGTGGGTAGGGTGTGATTATGGAGCGTCGGCATTGGTTAATTAGATTGAGTGGCAGCGGAAATGACCAATTAAAATTTTGAGTTCTAATATATGATTGTGTTTCTGTACCGTCAATCAAAGTACACTGTCCAATCATGTACCACTAACTCTGTGGACGTTTGTTACATACTCCAACATCCCCCGGCGGTGCTATGTTTCGTTCAAACTGCTGGGATCCTTACGGAAATCTGGGATGTCCTAATCCACAAAACAGCTGTACCCATCGATGTGCCACAAAACCCAAACACTGTGCACAGCTGCTAGCTAAAGAAGCATAGTAAAGAAAGAGGCCCGGGCCTGGCGTGCTGGAGATTATTCTGTAAAGGTGGCGTCGGTGTTTAGCTGTTTTTCGTTACCTTGTTTTTACATCTTTTGAAACTGAATTCTCCCGAGGTTGTCTTCATGGTTTAATTGAAAACTGACTAAAAGGTATGCTATGATTGTCAAGTAACCGGAGCTAGCTTAGCTTAGCTGCTGAATCGCCGCTGTAGCACAGGGCGTGATTTGAGGTGAGGCTGAGGGTCGTACAGAGCGTCTCTGACAAAAACAACTCTTTGTCACTAACCCTATGGAAAATATTTGCGAGTGCGTTTGCCTTAACACCTGCCATTAAATTAAGTGGTTGACGTACCGGTGCAAAGTATGCTAAGCTGTTTGTTCTTTCAGGTGATACCTAATCATATCAGTAAAATCTGTATGCTACCGTTTAAAAGCACCACACTAATCAGTCACATAGTTTTCAAAACATTGTAGAGGTTATGCTGACATAGCTGAATCAAAAGACAATCCAAAACAACTCAGTAAAACGTGGCCTGTGACAAGGGCATGATTGGAAAGTAAGACCATAAGTGTCCCTTTATTTAGCAAACTTGTTAAATTTTTATGAGGTTTCCTTTATTTATATATATATATATATTATTTTTTTCCTTTGAAGGCATTACAGTACTGAAAATGACCATTTTATTCCTATTTTGTATACCATAAATTGCCCGATTTACCTGTTTTCTCCTTTTCAGTAAAGTGAAGTGGTTGGTTTGATGTGTGTGGTGTCAAGACCAGAGGCACCATGAGTGCGGAGGTGGATGCACTGACTGTGGTGAACCAGCTGCGAGATCTGGCTGCAGACCCCCTCAATCGAAGAGCCATAGTAGAAGATCAAGGCTGTCTGCCTGGCCTCATCCTGTTTCTGGACCACCCGAACCCACAGGTTGTCTACTCTGCACTATTGGTATGTGGTATCCATTTATTTATATTTTCTGTATGTGGAGAGTCTTCATAGTGCAAATAGGAAAAATATAAAGTTGAAGTACCCACACACTGAGAGAAACTGAAACTACTCCTGTTGTTGTTATCTACAACAGCTTGTTTTCTTCTGGTTTAATAATCTAACGAGACCCCATGTACTCCTGTGGATTAGCTGTGATGTGACCCCCCCTGCTGCCCAGAACTGTCAAAGCAGGTTTCACTTAGCGTCTAAAGGCCACTTTTTACACCACTGTGTCCCAGGCACAAGCAGACACGTGGTGGAGTTAAAACAAAAACATGTTTAAAGCACAGTACACTGATGACAACGGATGTCTGGTTTGTTTCTAAACACAACAGCCTTGATATAGCAAACACTATCCACTATTACCACCACCATTTTGTGCAAACCTTGTATTGTGAATACGCATTAAAGTGGCTTTATGTAATAGTTGCTCCTTGTTGGTGACGTGCGAAGTGTAAATACAAGGGGTCAGTGTTTATATGTTGGTTATGCAATATTTCACCATTGCACACGCGCACCCACAGCATTTTAACAGCTCTCGCTCTTATAATATCACAAAGGACCTGTCATATTTTAACAGTGAATAGATAATGGTTATCCATGTCCTTCCAGGCTGTCCGCTACCTGGCAGAATGTCGAGCCAACAGAGAGAAGATGAAGGGCGAGCTGGGCATGATGCTGAGTTTGCAGAATGTCATGCAGAAGCAAGTCCCTGTCATCACCGCATCACACACACACACACACAGATACGGTTCACTTACTTTATGTAAAAGCTTTGTTTTGTATTGCAGAAACAGTGTGTGTCTGCACATTTTTCTGACAGGATGATGTCAGGAAAAATGTGATTAAAGCTGAATTAAAGTAGGGAGATAAACAGATATATTGCTGTTTCTGCATGTCAGAGAGTTTAATTCATCATGCCACCTCTCTAAAAATTCTTGATGAGGTCAGTTGCACATTTTTACTGAGGCAATCTCATATTTACTTTTTCCCCGCAGCTGGTGGATAAATTTGCAGATATAGCTAATTTTGCACACATGGCTTTGAAGAGGTGTTGCGCTCCAGATAGGGCTTTCCTGAGGGTCTGCGGTAGTTTTGCTAAGTGACTGCTGTTCATCATTAGCACTCAGATAGAAATAGACTGTTGTTCAAGTGGCTGACTGTGGCTGGGCTCTATGATTTTTGTCCTCCCCACCCCTTCTGCCTTTCTTTCCTTGTGGCAGAGCAAGCCCTGGAGTAACGCAGTCACTTCAGCTAGGCAGGAGTGGCAGCTAGAGGAGCCCTGCAGTAACAGCAGCAGCAGCTTTCCCTGCTCGCAGTGGCGTCAATCTGACTTTGGGTAGAGGTTGATCATAGCTGGACAGAGTGGGAATGCATGGCTAAGGGGGGGGAACGTCTAGCATAGTTGAACAAGGTGTTAAAACAATTTCTGTCTACAGCTCATTAAGATTAATCTCATAATATATCACCTCCTATTTACTTAATAAATTCAATAAATAAAATAAAATCAAAGAAGGGTATGTTTTGACCTGCTCGCCAGAAGGTTTTCACAGAACCAGTGCAGGAATGTGTTGCATAGTGCCGGAGAGCACCAGGCTCCCAGAGGGCAGCAGTGCCAGACAGCTTATGTCGTATGTAGTTACTGTAGGACGAGTGATGACTTGGTGACACGTACAGCAGTAAAGGCCACAGGGGTTTTTCATCTCTGGATCCCTGACAAAATATCAGTCCTGGCACTGTAACTGTAACTGCAGCAGACTTTTATGTGCAAGAACAGTATAATGCAAAGAATAATAATAATAATTATCATGAGTCTAAATGTTGTGTGATGGATGACACTCCACCCCTTCGACTAAACTAAATGTTTGTCAAAAACAGACTTCTTTCATTATGACCTACATCAACGCTACAGATAATTTTATCAATTTCACACCAGCCATTTGTCTGAATGTCCCCCTTAGAGTTTCTCACTAAATAGAATTACACTCCATGACTTAAACAGCATAATATGTCGCGTAACTTTTCCTTCATGAATCTCTCCATTCCGAGCATTTATTTTTAGTCTCTCTCGCACCAAAGGAGTACGTCCCCTGGAGAGACCAAACTTCTGGCCTCTGAGATCTATGAGATTCTGCAGTCAGCTGGTAAAGAAGAGGCCGAACAAGCTGAGGCAGCTGCAGCCTCCTGTCGGCGTAAAGCCCAGTTTTTCCTGGGGTCCAATAACAAAAGGGCCAAAACTGTGGTGCTGCACATCGATGGACTGGATGACTCTGTAAGTGTTCACATGACTCGAGGCAACACACAAGCATGAATCGGGCTCCGATACACACCAAATGTCTGCTGATTTATGAGGGAAAAAAAAAATCTCTCTTTGTTCTCTGTGTTGACGGTGCATCTTTGGCTGTCTGTCTGGCACCGAGTGGGGGGTGGAGGGGTCAGGTTGAAAATGTCAGCTATTGAACAGCAGGACATTGAGATTGAACCTGAACGCTGCTCTGCGGGAAGCTTGCACCTAGCCAGATTACATTACAGCAGATAGACGGCCACTGGTGGGAAGCATCCCTATCACTTCTTCAGAAACATACAAGGCAGCTGGAAGCCATAGTCATGTGTTTTTAGGTTTAAAATGTAAAAGTTTTAGATTATTTTTATCCTAGCTTTACCTGTGCCTCATCATCAGTCCCAACTTAAGACAATTTTAGATACAGGCAGGTTGATAGAATTTCTCAACCAGATTCACATTAACCTTGCTGTTAAGCCCATCTTCTCATACCTTTCCCCCACTTCCTGTCTCTTGTCAGACTCGCAGGAGCCTTTGTGAGGAGGCCTTACTGAAGATCCGAGGGGTCATCAGCTTCACCTTCCAGATGGCTGTCAAGAGATGTGTTGTCAGGATCCGCTCCGACCTTAAAGCTGAGGTACGTGTTTGTCCAGTCACAGAATACCTCCTGCAAGAAGTAGCCTGAGGATAAGCAGTATTTCCATCAGTATCTGATAACCACTGCAGTGCTTGTTTTGGGCAGTGCCTCCTTCTAATATATCAAATCGATATAGTGTATTGGATGTCACTTAATTAAGAGTCTCAAGTAAGCTACTGTAGAAAAAAATGTTGAGGAACAACACCAACCTGATTTTTTTTTTTTTTTTTTGGCAAAAATGAATGATTTTGCATTGCCCCAATATTATTTTGTTGGGGTAATACAGAGATATGTTGTCTGTTTCAAAATGAAATCAAGTTTTTTTTTTTCCTGCCCAGTTGGCAAAATAAAATGTTGCCAATATACTTTTCTGCAAACAACATTAAAGGATCAGCTACTTTTTTGCCTTTCTTCAATAGGCAGGAGGTTTTTGAGGTGTATGGCGGATCTACAGAATCCAGAAAGTGGATTTCACATCCCAGCTCCCTGTTTAACAACATATATTTGCATTTGCACTTTAGTTGCATATGAACGTAATATCTGAGAGACACGGTTGTTTTTTTTCCCTTTCAGGCTTTGGGCACAGCAATCAACTCCACCAAAGTAATGATAGCTCAGCAGGTGGTGAAGACGGAGGATGGAGGAGAGGTAAGACCAGCTGAGAGACGGGCAGTATATACAGTATACAACATAAAACTATAAGAAAAAAGATTGTATGTAATACGTTAGTGGTTCAGTCAGTGTGCTAACTGTATATCGTGTTTAACTCTGTACAGGGAGTGTAGCCCCCCTGCCTGTGGCTGAGACTTATTCACATTGACATTATTAGCTGGTCACATCTCTGCCTCAGCCTGTAGGCTAGCTGCATTTGCCAAACACGTGATCAATCCCAGTTGCACCTTTTTTTTCCTTTTTTTTTTTTTTTAAAAGAAGTGCTGCAGAATGTAACCACAGTAACCCAGTTTTCCTACTTTTTAACCAAACTTGGAATCCTCAAATGATTTGATTTCTATCACACCAGAAAGAAATGCAAATGTGTGTTACCCCAGTAAAAATTGGCAAAGGTTAAATTAGTAGTTATATATGAAGTCACCAGCAGGGGTCAGACCTCGCCAAGTCATGTATTTTGACTGAGGACTATTATAATGTGGTTGACTTTCACAGCAAAGAAAAAGAGAAAAAGGTTTGTTTTTCCTCTTTGTTTTAAAATAGTTTCTTTGAAATAATATTTTGTCCTGTCTCCGTGCAGCTCATAGTTCCGTTCCAGGAGGACTCTGCGGTGTTGGTGGAGGAGAACACAGACATCCCAGATTACCTGCCTGAGGAGGAGAGTCCGTCCCAGGAGCAGGACAAGGCTGTCACCCGTGTAGGCTCCATCACAGACGGCATGGGCTGGCTCAGCACAGCCGCCAACTTCCTGTCCCGTTCCTTTTACTGGTGACCACTTCCTGTGTTCGCTGCTCCCTGTTACTCCCCAAAGTACCATCCAGCTGCAGCCTTAGCGTCTCAGAGCCTTTGCCCAGACTAAGCCCTGCCTCACGGTCCCACACTACTCTAGACTCCCCTCTGCGACGCACACAGAAGCCCGGCTGTGTGTGCAACAAGTGCTAGACTGCCAAGTGGAAACTGCAATAACTTTAACTTGTGTATATATTGAGCTACAGATCTCACCACTGGCTATATGTGCACAACTATATTCTAGCTGCATATGTATCTCACAAGACACATAGCCAGAGGACTTGAAATCAGCCGAAACCAAATAGCAATCTGGAGATATGTGTATTACTGTGTTGACAGAGGCTGATGCGTATTTTTTAAATTGGGAGACCCTTTTTTCTGCATGATTTTTGGTTGCTTTTCTCCTGTTGTCTATCCCCAATCACTGTCCCTTTTATTTTATATATTTCTCATTCTATATTTTCCTAAACAAGCAGATCAAAATTTTTTTGTTCCCTCCTGAGCTTTCTTTTTTCTTTTCTTTTTTTTTTTTTAGCATGCTACAAGTTTTTCGTGCCTATCTTGCCTGATGCCTACATCTGTGATTTTTGCGTGTGCCTTTTTCCATTTACCTGTAATATATTATTTATTCATCAGTTTAACTTGATTTCCGAGCATGTCACATGTGACGTTCGTGCTTCCCAGGTGGCCATTAGCAGCATTAGCCGGCCTCTCTCGGCTCATAGCCCACTGAAGGAGGTCTTTCAGTAGAATTAGACACCAGCAAGACGCTGCAGTCCATTCAGCCACAGACTCACATGCAGCACCTTTGGACTGTTTGCTTGAAAGGGGAACAGCCCGTCTTCACTTTGTTTAGTCGTCTCTGTCACAAACTCATCTGATGACACTACAGTGCAGGAGACATTCGTGTGAGCTCTGGTCGTGGCGACGAATCGACTGACAGCTCCTTGTGGGAATTGCACAGACTTTAGGCTACCTCTGCTTACAGCCTACTCTCTCACATCAGCATCATCGTCTGTAGTTTTAACTCAGTGTTTCATCAGCATGACGAGGACAAACCTGTTAAATGCCTGCTTGTCATATACTTCCCAGTGTTACCAAGAATCACACATTTTTTACAGTACTGTAGCCGCACCTGTTCAGTTAAATTTTTTCAGTTAAGCCAGCAGTGTCCTTAAAGCAGAGCTCATATTGGCGCACGCTTACTAATGCTGCCATATGAGCAGTAGTGGTATACTCCCAACAAGCGTGTGGTCATGTACATTTTGTAAATGGTGCCTGATTCCCTACAATCTCAGACCGTACATGTGAAGAGAAATTCTGTTCTGTTTTTGTAACTCCAATTAGGTCTCGAAATCTGAGTGAAGCGGTTGCAGCAGCTAATGTTAACGCTCTTACTAAATATTTTTTTCTTGATTCTCACAATCCTGTGACTCACTTCAGGTTTAATTGTTATCTCCTCTTGATTTGTGCGAGTGTCATTAACGATCATCACATTCACTGCTGACTGGGCCACATTTGTTGTTTAGATGGTGCAGAGATGCCATGGTATGTTGAGGTCAGACTGAGAGAGAGGAATGGCACGGAATGAACTGAAAAACCCGAATGACTGATTATTCTCTGAAAAAGCAATAATATCTTCTTTTTTTTTTCCATTAAATGTAGGAAGTATGATTCAGCATTAGCCTCCAAAAGAGGTAGTAGAGAAATGTAGAGATTATCAGTATTAAACTGAAACTTTTCTTCTTCTTTTGTTCATTTTGCACAAAATTAATCTCTTAAATTGCATCTTGTAGTTTCATTTTAATATTTGGTGTTTCAGCTCAGATTACAAATTAAGAGTACTTGAACGTTGTTTCTTAGAACTGTCCTTATGTGTTAATGACGATGTAAATTCCCCTTTACAGTTAGATTTACCATGTGTAAGGTTGACAAGTCCTCAAAATGTAACTTCATGTGTACAGACTTTATCATCAAATGTAATATAATGTAATGCAGACTGTAGATTCCCATACACTGTTAATGCAAATAATGATAAACCTAAAATCAAAAAAATCTCTCAAGCCTCATGTTTTTTTGTTATTAGCAGAACACTTTGTTGCAGGTCATCATAAGCGTGTCATCTCCGAGTGTGATCCTCTCACAATCCTCTTCATGACACGTGCAGCGCTCACACCACTGCTCCAGACCTTACTTTGTCAAATTAAATTGCTTAGGGCAGCAGCAGTTCATAGCAGAGAGAGAGGGGAGATTCAGTTTTCTTTACTGGTGCAGAAGTGAGGTACCCCAGGGCAGTCCTGTGGCCTGCCCACCACCTCCCCCAGCCTCAGAGCTGGTAGTGAGGCAGAGGCAGCAGCCAACCCCAGCTGGAGGCCCTGGAGCCACTGCTGATGCTGCTGATGCTGCTGAGGCTCCAACAAGACGCCGTGCCAAGCTGTGGAGCAGGCCTTCACTCGCTGCTGGATCATCTGGATGGAGGGTGACCAAGGATCGTGTTAAATGACTACGACGTAAACAATGTTGAGTCTGGTCTCGTCATTTTTAAAATAAGCATTTATTTATACCAGGAAGACAGTCTTTTATCCCAAGGTTTGAACTTAACAGAGCCTCAAATATTCATATTGGATGTTGAGTATTAATATGTTGCCACACAAATACAATTATGGCTTTTGGTGAAGTACAAAAAAGGCGTGTTTTGGATCAGATCTTTTGGAGGTTAATACTAGCAACAAAAGGAATCTTTTAAAGCCATTCAACACTAGATGCACAGACTGAGGAGAATCGATTCCATAAAAGGTATCCGATCCAATTCAAACGCTTCTGTGAAAGACATGTTACATTTGGAGAAACTGGTAGTTTTCTATAAAGGTCTCTCAGCTACATGAATGCGTAACAGATCAAATTATCCTTATCCTCATCCTACTACCATATTTAACATCTACCGACTGGGAACCCCAAGAATAAACTACAGATACAGATAAACGTTTATTCTTTTATTTTAGGAACAGTTACAGTTAACACATAAATATCATTTTCTTTCATTCAACTCTCAGCTTTTATTCAAAGTACAGTAACAACAGGATAATAATTTGCCATCCTTTGATTGTGGTATCATTTAGTTTAAGTAAGCATGTTTTTCATTATATTAATGTGGTGAAACAAATTGGTCACTTTGACATAAACGTAACTGAAATAAACCTAGAGTCAATAACCCTTGTGTTGTCTTTACTTTTGAGATACTATAGACCCAAATACCATACAAGGGAGACTTTGTTCTCAGTATGAATATGAATAACATATTCATCGTTCGTTTTGACAATGAACGATGAATATGTTATTCATATTTAGATTTTTTCGGTGTGTCCTAATAATGTAAAATGAATAGCTGACATAGAACCGTGAACACATTACAGGCAGTTATATGCTGTCGGAGTCCCCACACTCCGCCTTTAGTGTGAGGGACCCATGGCAAACACGAACTCAATAAACAGCTCCATCTATTAAAACTGCAAAGGCAGAATTGGCAGCATTGGGTGCTTTTGCTTGACCCCCATTCACTGGTTTAAAAAAAAGTCCTAAAGAAACCAGAAAACAATTACACGAAGGAGCAAAGTGACGCACCTCTGAGATATGACATAACATCTCTGCGGTGTGCTTTATAGTTAAGGTTAAGATAACTTATTAAAAATCACTTCACACCACACACAGTCTGAATAAATATCAGCCGTTCATAATGATAAAATGTGCATTATGTGAGTCTCTGGTTTGCAGTGAAGGAGGCCTTGGTTTCTCACACTTCACCACTAGAGTGAGACAATAAGCCTGACAAAGACAAGAGATGAAACTATGAGGTCCAGAGTATAATCTAGAAGCAATCTGAGGAAAACACTTGTTTGTAATTAGATGACCAAAGATTTGAAAAGCTACAGAGCCTTGCTGAAACGGCATTTCCATCTGGCGGGTTTGAGCATGAGCAGGAATCATTAACATACTGCAGCCATTAACGTGCTTTGTTCACCTCAGCCTTTAATGTCTGTGGACCTGAAGGGACTTAACGCAGCCTTGAGACTGTTTTTAGTAGATAATACAGTCTGCACCTCTCTCCACAGCGCCTCAGCACAAACGTAAAAAGCAGTAAGACCACACTGAATGCATTATCTTTGCTCGATGTGTTTCCAGGTTAAATGATTTTCTCCAAGGGTGCATATGCTGCCGTGTAATGACATTAGTCCAAGTAGAAGTTTCTCCACATCGAGAGATATCCTCCAGAGAGCACAAAGTGGCACTCACCTCTCACTTTCAAATTAAAACCACTCTCCTCCCCGAGTTCTTTGGATAAGCCACCTCGCATTACCCCCCCTTTTCTCATCCCCTCATCAGATAAAACACAATCAAACTGTCATGTGCACGGTCCTCGCCGCCATGGCCATATCAGCCCAGTTGCATATACTGTATATGCATTAATGTGTTGTCGGTATCACCCTCCCACCTGTGCGTATTTGCATGGTTAATCTGCGCGCCGGGGAGAGGGCCTGATGGAGGGGAGATAGGTGCGTCTCTCAGCCCCCGTGGGCTCTTGAGGAATTTTATTGGAGGTTTAGCTCCCAGTCAATGGGATCAGCCGTAAATCCCGCTCAGAGTGTGGCAGGAAATGATGTGACTCCGGCAATTTATGTCAAATAACTTTTGAGGATGTGTGAGCGTAGCGATCAGCGCTACCGGGGCAGCGATAACTCTTCGGCAGGGGGGGCCCCTGTGAAGATTTAATTGAGACATTTTTCTTTATCTGGAGCGAAGCGCCGGAGCCGAGTTGTTGTGTAACGAGATGTAATGTCTCTCTTTATACGGGGGTCAACATCCAGGATGAGGGAAGGTCACGGACTGACTGTTTGAGCATCCAATTTGCTCACATAATACCCGCTCTGCAACGAGCTGGGTAAAGACACAAAGTATTAAGTTACACAGTCCACATATCACGCACAGACGTGACGCCCGGTGTTGTGGGACTTTAATGCATGTGTGTGATTTCATATGGAGGTCTGCCTACCTCACCCTTTGTAAGTTTAAGGAGAAAAAAAAGGTGAGTCTACAGCTCCGAAACAAGGAAAATACATTCATCTTCACGGTTAGAGTAGTGGTACAACTTTTTAAACATTTACTAGAACTGATGGTTTTATTGTGGATAGTAAACGCACTCTACAGATGATCTAATGTGTTTTTATAAATCATTTATACCCAAGTAATACCCGCATGTCAGGTTGCATCCTGCTCTTATGTAACGCTTGTTTGAATCCATTAATAAATGCTTATTTGTTTCTTTACTTTCTAGCCCATCTGGTCCACAGTTATGAATTTTTTTTTTTTTAAAAAGTGCTCAGTGTTAATATGTTGTTGATTTTGCTCCAGATTGTCTCTAGCCCTTTTCCACTAGGTAAGTGGTCAAACAGTTCAGCAGATCCAAGAGATTTTTCACAACCTGGCAGCCCAAATGTTGCCGTCCTTTAAAACTTCAGCCAACTCCTTAAACATTAATAACTAATACTTAAGTAAAAAGCAGCTTCACGGTTTTAAAGTGGACCACTGCAGTACACCAGTACTCATCCTGCAAACAGGACCCTCCAGTTTTAATGTAAAGTGATTTTAAAATAAACTGAAGTAGATAAACACAACTGTAATAATGCAACGTATAGTGTCTGTCAAGCTGACGATTGAATTGTTTTGTAACTGCAGCAGACTATTAAATACACTCAAGTACATTTATACTATACTATAACAGATACTTGAGTGATAATACCTCCAATTTGTAGGCATTTTCCAATTGTTTCCGCAAATCAAAAATGAAAGCATCATTATTTTTGCAAGAATGCAGATGAATATTCCCCAAGTATTTATTTTTTTTTAATTCACGTTCCGTGCATCATACGTGCATGTGCGTCCTCCTGCAGCAGTTTGCACGGGGGCCTTGATGAGATGCATGCACACACAGGCAGCTCGTAATTGTGGCCATAGCTCATTATTGTCCCCGGGACGACTCGGATCCGCCGGGGGGAGTCTCGTCCTCTGACACTGCCACGTCCGCCCGGCGACAACCACTCCAGGCACTGATTGGTGGGATGAAATATTGCGGGCGAAAATTAAAAGGTCCCAGTGTCAAAATAATTCATGATATGCATATCTTCCCAGCTTGATGAAATCGCTGATATCTGGATTAGGCAGATAATAAAAGCGATCAGGCCACAGTTAAACTGTTTGAGCAGCGGCGGGGGGGTGGGGAGGTGGAGGTGGTGGTGGTGGAGGAGGGGGGGGCATCTTCTTTATGTGTCAAGAGAGGTGCATGGCAGGGTCAAGATACAACAAGTGTGTTCGTGCGTGCGCAGGTACAAGGCTGGTCAGCTGCTGTCAGCTCGTGTGTCCTATAGTTCACTACACACCCAGACCTGTGATTTGAATATCCGCTGTAATTGTCCCAAAACGGCTCATCATGGATCTGCCTGCTGCCATTAGGGCCCTACAATATGGTGTGACATTCAAATTCCCCTCAATGACAGGTTATTAGGAGCCCCAAGCAGCCGGCACATAATTAAGCACCGTAACGTTGACCTGTAATATGAAGTGATGGCTCAGTCATAGTAGGCAAAAATGAAATAGGTGCTTTGTTAAAACACAGGGGGGACTGGGCCACGCGTGGAGCAAAGTGATCTTAAAAGGAAGACAGCTGTCAGTGAGAGACAATTTAAAAATTCAACTCAAACTAGAGGCAAATAACACAGACTATGGTTTTATAAGACTGGGAAAAGTGCTTGCCAGCTGCCATAGCAACTGCTGTCACAGATTAGATAATGTCATCGATACAATCCAATACATTCATATCAGCAGTAATGATGATTTTTTTTAATCATTTTTTTTGTTGTTGACATTTTGTTCCTCCACGAGCTCGTGTTGGCTCATGTTATAGCTTTACTTATAGTCCATTTTTATCCGCAGTGATGTTGAGAAGTGTGATAAAAATCTCTCGGTCCAAAAATGAGGTAAAAAACAAACAACCCGAGAAAAAAAAAAAAAAAAAAAATTATGTGTGACTTTCGTTTGTGACACTCAAAGCCTATTATACAATTTAAGACATGCTGTCTAAAGCCCCCGCTTTCCCCTTTAGAACAAGTGGACGTTGTGATGAGCAATGGACCCATCTGTTGTGCCCTCTCCTCCAACTGGTGTGTGAATATGATGTAGTCTGTAGGTGCCACTTCCAAGTTTGGATATAATACCAGTGGTACCTGGAAAATATTCCACAAAACTTGCGCGTGTGGCGAAGCTGCGGCATCTTATCTTACACTGTATAGCTCCAAAGCAATTTTTAATGCTGCTAAGATCATGCTTTAAATGGGCTGTTGAATTTTGTAGAACAATAACAAGTGCACAAGTTTTATGACCCAGTTCTGCTTCTTTAATTGGACCCAAAGCTCACCTTCAGATACAAACACGTCTTCATGTTAAACTGTAGGCCAGAGGCCTGTGTAATGGTGGGTTTGTGGCAGGGTTGCTGAACAGAAGGTCTGCACTTCCCTCCCTCCCTTCCTCCCTCCATCTCTCTGTCTTCCTCTCTCTATCTCTCTGCTAGCCCTCCCTC
>JAPQRN010000014.1:13622159-13637195 GCA_037367275.1 Coranthus polyacanthus | reverse complement strand
GAGGTCCAAAGCAAAGCTGAAATGTGTCCAGTAGTGGAACTGCAGAGAGAAGGTCCTCATTTAGCCCTTGGCTGATGTTCTCTCCCACCAAAGTACTATATTAATCATAATCACACAACACCATTAGACTATGTCATTCTATTAAAGAAATCACATTATCATACATTTCATTAATTAATCTCAAACCCGGTCCATCTACTCTGAGGAGCGCCCCATCCAAGAGGGTATAGGTGGGTGAGGACGGAGGAAGGCGGGGGAGGAAGGTGGCAGAGGGCAGGATACTTCTTCGCCACTCCACTCACCATCTCTCCAAAGTGAAATCAAGGGGACAGATTTGCATGTCACGGGCTCCCAGTGAGGGGTCGGGCTGCAGGCTGAGACAATAGCAGCTGATGATGGTGGTGGAAATCTGGGAAGCAAAAAGAAATCCTTCTGACAAGTGTCTCCATGATGGGGAAAAGCAAGCAGAGGAGAGGGCATAAGGAGGAGAAGAGGAAGGATGGACTCCCTCCTTAAATGTTAATCACTGGCTGGGTCACGGGGTGAGCCTGGATGGCATGATGAGGACGCAGAAGCTGCGATGAATCCTCCCTGACACAGACGCACTTTAAGTGGCCACGAGGAGACACGAGTGGTACTGATACCTCTTAGAAAGGAAATGTGAGCTTCTTCATGCCTTGAAAGCAGCCCAAGGCTTGTTTATTAATATCATTCTCTGTAATTTGGCAGCAAAGTGCAAGTATAGGCATGGCATGTAAACGTTTATATCCAGATACAGGTCAGATTAACAGTCGAATTCTTTACAGTGAAATATTTCGAAAGACAAAAGCAGCTACGATAAAACTTTTCAACTAACTTTTGCAGTGACATTTAGTTGTGTGTCCTAAGTATATTATACAGAAACGGAATCACAGAGTAACTCGTGATACCAGTGATACCACGATACAGTGATTCTGTGATACTTGGTACATTGCAAGACAATCATCTATCATACACCATCATGTCTCTACAGGTGAAGAAGAAAAAAATGACACTAAAGGAGGAAAAAAGCAGGAATTGTGTATTTATTCACTGCATTGTGGTGCCAGTTTCACAGAATATCACAGCAGAGATGAAAGAATACAAATTAGCAGGGGAATCCCTTTTAGAGCATTTTGATAAAGAAATACTGATATTTGGTTTGAGTGCAGTTTGATATATTCCCAAATTGATTTCTTGTCTCACCACTACTATTGTTACACACAAACCTCCACGTGTCATATATTTCCCCCTCTTTTACGTTTTTGTCTTCGATGCTTCCTTACTTTTTTATCTCGTCTGGATTTCTTTCTAGAAAACCCACTCACTCACTCTTTTTTTGCTCTCCCTTCCTCCATCTGCCGGTGCCTCTCCCTCTTCCTCTCCCTCTCTCCGTCTCTCTGGGTCTGATTAGCATGTGTAGTGTATGTTCCGTCACGCTGTAGTGTTGACCTGTGCTGTCATCTCCCTGATTACCTCCCTGATTCACTTTCCTTGTTTAGTAATGTGCAATCAATCATAATCAATTAGCCAAAATGTTGAATCATTAAAACCATTATCATTAATTAAAATAATTAACACTTTCTGCCAATGCTTCATTACCAGTGTTGTGTAACGTGTCTGCCACACACCAGACTTTGCTGCTTTTTTCTTTCAGAAGTCAGATTTCTAGAGTTCTTTTTGAAGCTCTGCTGATGATTTGGGCATGTAAGCAATCACTAATAGTTTTACTTTTGACAACAATGGTAGATCTTCTCTAATAGGCACATTTGACAAAACTGAAGATTATACTGTATGATTATTAGTGTGGTCCAGAAATATATATGATGAACTGACGCCCAGAGAAAAGTTTTGTGTTGTATAACACTCCAGCGTGAAAATATTTCCTTTCAAAAAGATCTTCAGAAGTCTGAACGTCAAGTTTGACTAAAAAAACTTCCTAACAGAAAACAAGCAGTTCATGTGGACTTGAAGTGAAGTGTTTTCTCACTGTCTCTGGGATTCTGCATCCTCCTCTGCGGTACTGCTTTCTCTCTCTCTCTCACGCTTGACCAGAAACTGTCTTTTCTTCCACCTCAGACCTCCCAAAGCCCTGTTCTTTAAAGGACAGACCGGAGATGAGACGGGGGAACCTTAATGATGTGTAAACATCCAGGGAGAGCCTGAGCGCTCGTCTAAAAAGCCCTGAGGGGGAAAAGAGGCAGACAGACATGCAGCTCACTTAGTCCAGCGCACTGCCTCAACCCGAGTGGTAATTCCAGACGATTGTCAGCACGCCTCTCTGCTGTGCGCCTGTTGAAACCTGGAATAGACCTGTCATTCCCTAACCCTCAATAATTGCTCGTGTCAAAATTTCCTTGAAAGTGGGCTGGAGCCCCTGAGGGTGTGAAGGGTGCAACTGAGTGTATGTGTGCATAAGAGATGTGTGAGTCTGTCTGTTTTTCCAGCCCAACCCACTGGGCAACGAAGGGTCTCCTCGCTCGCCTGCCCTGACACTGTGGAGGAGCATCGCTCACTGCCACCTGGGGAAAGCAGGCGTCTCATTGGGGTCATGCCACCCCCGAGGAATGTGAGTCAAAAGGAAATGGGCCTGAACATTGCACAGTATCCCCAGTCTGAGCTCCATTAAGCTAGGCATCCTCACTCTGGGATGGATGTCCATTATTAAGCAGGGCACAAGGACCATCCAGTGAGCCCATAGACACACTGCTTCATGTTCTACATCACTATATCACCACACACTCAGGCAAAAATAAAAAGTCTGGTTAGAATAAAAAAAGGGGGGCGTTTCAGGGTATTTCTGCCATATTTTAATCATTTAAAACCCCCCACTCCACTCAAAAACCTCAGTGGGCTTTAATCTTTGAGGTTTACAGTGAATTCACACAGAATGATGTCTGTGTAGCGCTTGACGCTCTTCTCACATAAAATCTGAGTTTAAGGCATGTACTTACAAGCAGGATTTGTGGCATCACAAACATTTTGGAGTCCTTTATGATCTATTATATGCGACTATTACGAGTGCATTGTGGAAACTTGTCATCACTACTACTAGATGAACTTTTAGGAGAAGCAGGAAAAATCTCATGCCCAACAGTTCCGTGTCAGAAATCAACTATATTTACATATTCAGAGGAGTTGTTTTAACAATTTTAATGATGTCACTGAAAAACAATATCAGAATCAAATTATTACTCAGTACATTACTCATAAATTAGTCATAACTCAGTAGTATTTTATGATGTCTGAAAACATATTAAATAAAAGAAGTCTCGGGAAAACAACCTAAAAATGTCCAAAATTTTGAAATGAGCTACATCAGTTCCATGTTTTACGTGTTTACATTTCTTGTTGAACCAATATCACACTCGGCGGAGTTGTCTGTCTGTCTGTCTGCTCCATCCCTGTCAGCTCTTCTGATGCCCGTGGCACCTCCTGGCATGAAGGGGAGTCCTGCAGAGAAGAACCACAGAAAACAGGCTGCAAGACAGGAGGGGTCTCAGAGCATGTGGTACCCCGCTCTTTTCCCACCTAAAGGCCCCTCCAGTCCTTCACTGGAGCCCATCAAGCCCACCTGATTGCATTATTTCACAAATGGTCTTCAGGAATGAATGTAATTGCGCCTCATTAAAGTCTATGAAGTGTGACAGGAAGCAAGTAAAAATGTTTGGGTTTTAACAAAAGCAACATACAGTGTGTGGTACATTGTGGTGGCTTAGCGACATATAAAGACATACAAACTGAGAGACTGCAAAGAAAGCAGGATTATTAGTCACAATAAGACGAAACCACTGTACATGTTCTTATTTAGTAGTACAGTAATGCCTTGATGTATCTGCAAAGCACTGTACATCGCATTTGATGAATTAGTTTCACAAGAACAAGTGTTCATAAAAAGACAAAAAGACATCCCACTTAGCTGCTGTCCCGGTTGCCTGTTTATGACGAAGGGCTCTTCTTGGTGTGAGAGCGAAAGAGACAGGCTGGGCTGGCTGTCATGTCATAAAGGATGCAGTCAGAGAGAGCAGACATGATTTCATGGCTAATGATTCCCACACTAATATCAGTGTGGGCTGCAGAGGGGATAACCAAGTTGAGCTGTCTTAGCTCAAATGATTCAATTAGGCCAGCTGTCCCTATTTGTCATGGCTCAACTGGCTTCTAGATTACCTTTCCAGAGTGCATACGTGCCTCTGCATTGAACTTACCAGCTCAACAGTTTCGGAAAAAAAAAAAGACTGAGGAAGGAAAAGAGCCAGTGGAGAGGAAGAAATGAAACAAAGAATGCAGTAATAACCGCATTTTACACTTAAACGCTGAGTCCAATTACAGAGATAAATGTGACTTTTGTTTTGTGCGGGATCCTTGTGGCGGAATCAGAGGAGAAGCTTAAGGCGTGCTTGAGCGACTGGAGAGATGCTAAATGTAGAAATCACTAAAAGATCACTTAAGAGACAAAAGCAGAGGCAATGTGAAGGTCAAGAGGTAAACAGACAGAGAAAAGCCAGGAAAAAAAATTAAAAAGGGGGGGAAATCGGATTGGTCCTCTGTACCATAAAATGAAAAAAAAAAACAAACCCTGAAATTTGAAGACAATTTTAAAATGTTAAACTAAACGGAGAAAAGGAATACACATCCAGATATGCTGTTCCAAATTTCCCTTTCTGATTATTCTTAGCTGAGCCTCAATTAGCTGTGTGATAAGTATTAAATTCAAAGAAGCATTAGAGTCATTAGTGTTGATTGAGTTGATAACTCCAAGGGCGATGTCTTCTTCCTTTCACTTTAATGTAGTTAAACATAAATTTGTGTCAACTAACCTCATCAGATTTAATTAACACAATTGTCAGTTTTGGGTCATGCAGTCGGAGACAAGGTCTGGCATACTAAAATGGTAAAATATCAGGTTTATTAATGCTAATTAGCTATGTTAGCATTATTAAAGCTGTCAGTTTTGCATTAATATAGCACCTATAAAGGGAGGCAACTGTATCTCTGCACTTAACAGAGTGTAATGTGTGGCAGAGCTCGATTAGACATGTCTCCTAAACAACATCCCATTAAAAGCTGGAAAATAGCATGCTTTGTGGATAGTGTACTCGATGCTTATGCGAGCATGAAAACACAAATGATGTTTCATTTTTCACTTCTTCGTGGTTAAACAACACATTACTGCACTCCGCAGAAGCCAGCATTAATACAAGAAATAAAAGCTCGTACGCTCGTGGGAGACGACGTGGGAGAGCAGCTTAATGGGACAGTATTCACTAAAGATGCTCTGCGTGTACGTCACTGTACTGCTTATAGTCTGATAACCATGTGATTGGAGACTACAAAGTTACTGTATCTATGGCAGTGTGGTTTCTTGACCATGAAACTATAGACACTATATACAATATACAATATATATACTATAGACAATCTATACTATTCAAAAGTGCAAACCAGTGAATTTCACTGGTCTGAAATATTTTGTAATATCTGCTGGTGTTTGACGCTGTAGAAGTTTGTCCAAGGCAGTGCAAGTAATACAATTCAGGATGAAAAATATGCACATTTTTGCCGGCTTTGTCAGATAATGAACAGCATTTTATTGTCTCTCAAATGTTTTTGTTTTCAAGACTTTTAATTAGAGCTGCCTTGAACATGAGCTTATGTTTCACGTCGTCTTTTAATTGACTGTACGGGTATTATGGTGGTACTTCCTTTCAGAACCTTTTGATTTTATGGATTAAATATCTACAACATATTCCTCGTGCTGTGTGGATAATTCATAGAAAAAAACATCTTTAGTTAACTGCTGGTTGACTATAGCAACTTCAAAAACAAAGGATTTACTGAGTAGCCTAAGAAAAAAAAGCAGAACCCATCATTTTAAGATATATAAGATTATTCGTCTCCTTCAAGTAGTTTTTCGTAAGTTTTGTCTTTTTCTGAGATTAGATTAAATTCACAAATAACGTGCACACAGTTGGATTCACAGACAAATGTAGATCTGTTAGTCGAGTCATTTTGTCTCCTCTTGTGCCGTGGAGAAGGAGGGCAGCCTCATCTCCGAGCTGTCAAATCTCTGACTGGGATCAGCCTTATTACAATGATTGAGAGAACAGGCCACTGCAGCAAAAATACCATCCAAAGGGACTAGAAAGGCCACATTCATACAACCGAGTACGCACATTTGTCTTCATTAAACCAATTCTGTTCTGTTTTGTCAGTTTTGCTACCGAACAGTTCCACGGTTATACAGCCAGTGATGAGATAAAAGCACCAGATATTGCCAGAGGTCAAAAGAACTGATATATAGAAATGTTGCTGTCTGTCTTGTTTGCTAGGAAGATCTGTGCTGGTGTTTTTGACCCTTTTAACGTTAAGAGTGTGATGATGGTGACATTTATGTAATGAATCAATAATTGATTGATGGCTGAAGGAATTCATCCTGAACATGTTTTATCCTTTAAAAATAAAACACTAAATACTAAACATATTTTTGGTGCCGAGAGATATTCATAGTCAAATAAAATATTCCTCCTGACCTTCAAAGACAAGTGTATAAGGATAGAAAGCTGCCTCGGAAATAAATGAATAATTTTTGATTAATTTAGCATATGTTTCAGCATGCTATTTTGCTGTTGAGATCTTTACCACTCAGGCCAAATAGTGACTAATACCCAGACTTGACAGACGCAGGAATACAGAACGTCATTACTGCATTATCTTTAGAGATGGAGCGAGGTGTCAATGACACTTCTGCTGCATGCAGGCAGCAGCTGAGCTGTGAGATGTCCTGGCACACAGCACAGTCTTTCTGGCCAGAGCTTTTGTAGCCAAACACCCATAATCTTTACCTTTTAATTATAGGAATATTCATCGGTTAGTTAGAGTCTACTAAAGGGTTTGTGATGTTGCAAGTGGACTTGTGTTTTCTCGCATGGAATCTCTGATCGATTTGATTCAAGCTCTTTAAAAGTTTAAATGATTCTCGGTCATTAATCTACGCAGAACATATGGACCATTTAAAGGGATGAAGACGAATGTCGTGGCCAAAAGTATAGGTTTAATATAATAATATCGAAATATCGGGCAACGTGAACACCAGTTGTATCTGTTTTAATTCGCTATATATATAAGCTCAGCAGAGTGTTGCAATTAATTGGGCAAAATTATGAGCAATCTTATCATGTTTTCTATGAGGAGGAGAGGACAGAGACTAATATACAGTATGAATACATCATCTGATTTATGTTTATGCACACTATCTACTCTCCCAGGATTCATCCACTCCCACAGTGCTCTGCCCCACTGGAGAGCAGAGAGACAGAGGGCTTAGAAAACCTCTTCACCTGCTCCCTTCACCCCTCCCTCTCTCCTCCATGTGTACCTGCAAAACCGAGCTGCACTGCATCATGGGTGCAGCTGAGGCCATGCCAAAACCCAATTTGGAACGTGTCCAGCACTTCATTGGAAAGTAATGGTTTTCACTGAACTGAGTTATGACCAGCTGTTTGCAGACAGTCTGTGACATACTGATGGAGCAGAACACCGTATGTTGCTTTCCAAATCAAATGATACAAGGAGTGTGACAGTGTGGAGAAACATCTGTCATTAGCAATTTTCAGCACGCTCCACTAATTCTGGACAAAATATGCCTAATGAAGTTACTGCAGGAAACTTCAAATATTGTCAGTGCAACAAGGCCATAAGAAGCCGGTGCTCACCAAGGCCTGTAATCTGATTCATTTGTTGTGAGAAAAATACAGAAGGAGGAGGGTAATTGTTTTTGATCATGATGTTTTAAAATGCAAATCACAAATGTTCCTCTTTAATCCAAGAACAAAAACCCAAGAAATCAAGGACGAGTGGGTGGATGGCTCTTCTTTATTGATGTCCCCTCCCTTGTAGTGGTGCTTCATAAATGGAGTTTCCGTATGGAGGGACACAAAGCTTTGATAGGCCTGGTTATCGATGTTCGCTCACCCTACACATGAAACTGGTAAGGCGATCTTATTTCCTGTCATCAGAGAAACTTCTCTGTTCACAGTACAAAGAATAAAACTGGCCGGTCTTTCCAAACTATCTCACAGGTTGTTTCTGAAGTGAATTGAAAATCAAAATTTAATTAGCCTGAAAATGAATCCATAACAAAATAACTTCAGTAAATAAGTACAGGTTTTCATTTTTTTCTTCTTTTTCTTGACATGCTTTGATGACAAAACACTAAAAAGGATTGCCTCCTCGTGGTCTTTATGGTTTAATATTGAGTTGAAATGTAGACTATAAGTCTAGCACTAACAATATTCATTTGGCCACTCTGTGTTTGTAATTTGCCAGTTTCCTAGAATTATACTCAATTTATTCATACTCTGCTGTGAGGATGAGAGGGTTTGTGACAGGCAGCTCTGTTGAAAGTGGTCTTCTCCTCCAGAACAGTTGTTGTAGTGAGAAGTGTTAGAGACGGGTGGGCGTCTGGACCCAAGTATGCTGCTCAAACACGAGGCCTGTGTCTATCTGGCAGCCATCTCCTGGCGGCAGAAGGGCCATAAACCCGCCTGTGTTAATTCTGCCGTAATTATCATGGGTGCCACATGTTATGCAGGATGTCCTACCACTGCAGATCCACTCAAAAGTTTACAGTGAAATCCTTCCACACTGCTGCTTAAAGCTGTGGCAGACGAGCGGATGCAGAGGGTGACAGTTGGCCATTGTGATTAGAAAGAGCTGCTCCTGGAGCCCTGCCCCACATCTCATTTCCTGTCGTGGCCCTTTGTAATGATGTGTTTTATGCGGTGCATGTTGGTGAATAACTGGCTGCACTGAGATGACAATAATCACCCATAATGCCCCTAGGGAGGGGGCGGCCTCTCTCAGGGACAACATTAGTCATAAATATGCAAAACGGCTGCTGTCCTTACTGTGTGCTATTTCACAAACCCGCTTTGTTTCTGTTCAAGGTTGCTCTAACTGTATAGTTAAGAGTGTGTTATTGTGTATTTAACCAGGAAAAAGTCCCAATGAGATTCCTTAAGGGAGACCTCGTAGCTTAAATGGTTTGACGGGAAATAGTCGTACATTTAAAAGCAAATTAGTTTTGCATTGCTACAATATAATACAAATATTATGAAATCTTACACCAGGATGCACAAGAATTTACAAAGCTCATGCAGAATAAGAATCTACTTGATTGAGTAATTTAACATTTACTCAATAATCGTTGAAATGTCGACATTTTTCATCACCTTAAGCCTTTGTCATCCTCTTGCTTTTACAGCTGGTAAGTGGTCCTCTTCACTGCCTCATCTTGAGTCTCTGTCTCCCCAGAGCGGCACTGCCTAGAGCCACAAGCAGCCCCTCTCAGCCTGCTCGGGCCGTGCTTTGGCAGGACCGAGGGTTTAGCACCCTGAGACATCGCACACTCTCTCCCAGTCAGTGTGGAAGGCTTTGTGTCTGTCCCATCTTGACCTTCTCCATCTTCTGTGCTCCTGTCATCCATCTGTCAGAAAATTCTTCTTCCTGTTGTCCTGTGATTCTGACAAGAATCACCCACATGCTCCCATCGCCTGTTCACAAGGAGACGAACTGCACTCATAGCCTTTATTTGTTACGTTATAGCAAACTGAATATCAGCATTTTTTCAAATATTTGCACACACACACAATCAAACTGTACGGGGTCTTGACTGAACAGTACAGTAATAGCATGCTCTGTGTGAACTGTGATAGTAAAATCCAATCCTTTGTCTTACCCTCTGCGTACTCTCATCAGCGTTAACATGCCATCCTGTTTCTGGGCTCTAAGCAGGAAGAGCAGGGCAGTGACATCTAGACATGTCTGTCAGGTTAGTGGATGTCTCCTTGCCTAAATCAGCTGACGTTGATTTGCGAACATAATGCCTGATTATAGGATGGCTGACAGATAAATTTTATTAAAATTAAGGCACAATTAAACATTTCATCTCTGCTAATTACTGGCTGTAGATTTGGCAAGATGACCATGTGCTGTAGGAAATCAGCAACCATAACACATTTTAATGGGGCACAGCTGTCTTACAGCTTGGTAATATTTGCACAGTGCACCAGAACTGTAATTTATGAGACAGAAAGAGAGAGCAAATCTGCACTGGATTGAGTGCCAGAATAGATTTTGAATTTATATTCTTTAATGAAGTTTGGATTTGTTGCTGGGGGTTGTTCCTTATTGCAGATCGATGTAGATGCTGTGATGTTGAAGTACTGACGGGGCCCAATGAATTACTTGCATGTGCCATTTTTGTATTTGCTCGCTATAAACTATTGTTAATGTTGTATCTGCAAAAACAACATGTTGTAAAAACAGCATTTCGAAGAGGAAGGTAGACGGTTCTTGAATGTGCATGCTTTACAGGCACTGGCCAGACTTGATGGGTTCACGCTAAAGTAATCAGCCCCAGTATCCACTTGTGCCAGGGAATAAGCCTGGGAAATTCACCAAAATGTGGGAACAGCTTGGGAACAGATTGATGCAGAAGGGTGAAAAAGGCTGAGAGTGAGTGTATGTGTGTGCTATAATGGGTGTGTATGTGTGTATGTGCTCTCAGAGCTAATTCCAAGGCAAACAAGAGGAAGCTTCCTCTAAGTAACTCAGCTCTGGTGTGCTCCGATGGTATGTCTCCGGTGGGGTCTAGCATTGCTTTTTCAATTATATGGAAGTTTGGCCACCAAATCCTCTCTAAAACAGTTGATGCATTTTGAAGGAATGTCAATTTTATTGTTTTCACATCGACTGGATATAATTCATCTGAAATTCGGCATTAAGAGATGCTTTATGTCTGAATTTTCACCTCAGTAGCACCTAGAGGTTAGAAATGATGCCTGACGAGTCCTGTTGAGGTTTTTTGCTTTAGCGTCACTGTTACGCTTCTGTTTGTTTGCTAGGATGCATCTGTATGTGACATGGAAACACAGGTGATAACTAATACTTATCGGTCCATATACACAACGCTTTAAATACGTTCTTCTGGAGGATGCATCTTTGTGGCCTTTCTGAACAAAGAACTTTGATCGGTTAAAGTTGCCTTCTGATGCATTATATATTGTTTCCCCAAGGCTTCACTGGACCAGGCAGAAAATGCAAAGGACTGGGTTGGACTGTGCTGGCATGCTGCAGGCTGTGTTTGGTTGGAGCCCACCGAGGTTAATTTAACTGCTGCTTTCTGGGTGACACCTTCAGTCTGTGACAGGCCTGGAAGGGCTGGATGCTTGTGGCACTTTCCATGATATCCCACAGATTTGCACTTGGGTCCAGTTCAGGTGCTGTTCAGTACAGTACACCCCCTGAAGGCCCTGTTGACCTTCTTTCATGAGCGATTATTTTCATGTTTAGAGTGGTGACATTATGGTGTCGTGTGGTAATTTAGGTATTCAGACACACTGTGATGGCCTTGTGTCTGGTAATGGCTGCAATCTACAGACTGAAGAAGGCGTCATTTCCCTTTAGACAAATGCTGTGAAAGTGGCTACATGAACAGTTTGTTTTTTTATCCAGTGAATGTTTTGAAGCTTCATCAGTTGAACCTAGACTTATATCATTACAGTGGATGTGCAGGTTGCCGTGTCTGAGCATGACCAAAGTGATGGTGCAGTCTGTGGTCACAAAGCGTTTCAGCTTTGCCCAGAGCTGAAATGTGACCACAGGCTGGCGTACAGTATGTCACTTTGTGCACCGTACTGGAGACTGACGAGGGGGCTCACCCTTGCAGATAGCCGGCTGTTGTCCTAAAAGTGCAGCACATTGCTGTAATGCCCCAGGACAGAAAATTCAGGGACAGCAAAGGACAATAGAGTGCATAGTGTTTGTTCTAACAACTCATTCTTTCGAGAAACAGCGATTTTGTGGGTTCCAGTAATTTATGCAAAGGCAGTATTTTGATATTTTTCAGCTGATACGCTACAGTGAAGATTCTGAGACATTATTTATGCAAAGGAGTGTTTCTTCACTCATTAGGTCAG
Organism: Coranthus polyacanthus; assembly: GCA_037367275.1. Taxonomy (NCBI): domain Eukaryota; kingdom Metazoa; phylum Chordata; class Actinopteri; order Kurtiformes; family Apogonidae; genus Coranthus; species Coranthus polyacanthus. The sequence goes on along the minus strand of JAPQRN010000014.1, from coordinate 13,625,196 downwards.
CTATGCGCTTGAATAGTGCATCTTTGGTGAAGGAATCCAAACATTAGATTAAATGTAATTGAGAGAAATGAAGCCATGCTTCAAGCAGTTAAGCCTTTTGCATTAAAGCGTGCACTGAAATGCTCTTTGTTAATCTCTGATCAAGTGGGATATTACCTCTCATGAAGAGCTTAGCAAATGCTCATTAGGCATTACACCGTAAATGACTGAATAATTATGAAATCCATTTCAGCTCCCTTTAAAATAACAGAGTTTACCAAACACACTAGATGGCATTAAAGAGAATAAACTTTGTGATTCTAAAGGAGCATGACAAATGTGTGGTGACGTTACACATGTCAGTTTTTAATCCTGAACATACTCTTCACCCTCCTGGTCATGCAGTACATATGTCAGGGATAGGGACAACAGCCTCCTGCCAATGTCTCATACCAGGCTGAATCTGCTTGAATCAGACTCATGCATGAATGGACATTTGTGCACACAGACTCTATTGCACAATATACCCCTCTGATCATTTTATTATTGTTTGCACACTTTTCAGAAGAAGAATTGACCCATGTGGTCACACAGCCTTTGATAGCCACGATAGTGCACAATTATGTAAAGGTGTGACATTGACAGCATGTCAGTACACCAAGATGTCGCAGATCAAATGACAATATCTATTACATAGCAGTGTGTTACCAAGATGATGAATGTCACCTACACATATCTCCACAGCATTTTGCCACATGCCATATTTTCCCATTATTCAGGATTAGAAAACAGGTGTTAGTGTGTGTGTATCTGCGTGTATATGCAGAGGTATTAACACAACCATCACATGCCCTGACTAGATCTGTGTTAGTTTTTTTGACAAGTGGTCCTGTGTGCTATGTGTGTGTGTGTGTTGTCGCAGGCCAGTGACAGCTGAAGAAGAGGACTGTATTTGTGGAGGAACAGCATGGCTGCAGAGAGGAGTGGAGATCCTGAGGGAGGCCTAATGGTTCCACTCCTTCCTGCACAGAGATAAAGACTCATAATAAGCGTGTATGCTCACCATCTGGCCCTGTGCATGTGGCCCTTATGGAGGCGAAAGCAGCGCAATCTGTAAACGATCAGGAGCCATGGCGCTCCCCCTAGAGAGGCCGCCATGCAATCAAGGTGACAGATGGCAGCACCACTGCTGTGGCCTCATGGAGGAGATCAAAATCACCTTCAATAAACTCTGACTGGAATGGGCACAGGCCCCTCAAAAAGTCAGTTTGTCAGTCAAACTGTGGCAGCTTGCTGAAACAGGGGGAACACACAGCGGTCCATCCGTCCACCGCCTGATTTCCATATTTTCCGTCTGACTGAGCCTGAACTGTGATCTTTCTCCAGTTGTCCTCTCGACTCGTGCCGGCGTGGGCGAGCTGGCTGCCAGGACTAGCAATGCTACTGGGGGAAAATTGAGAACATGATGCTGCTAATGTGGGGCAATAGGGGCGGATGGTGGTAGAGAGACATTAAATAAGAAACTGGTGCTCTCTTTTTGATTTGACAGGACCCCCATGATTTTCCAGCCTTTGTTTATTTAATTACATATTTACATACACAGAGAGAGGCACACGCACACACATAGAAGCAAACTAACATCACTGTATATAACACAACTCCATCACTATAAGCAATTGTACTGAATTCCTAGCCTATGATATTTTTTTTAACATCTGATAGAGCAGCATGGTCCGGCCTCCGCACTGTGTCTGTATCTGAGTGTTTGTGTCCTGAGCATGCAGACAGAAATGCTTGGGAATGCTATTTCACACATCCCCTTCATCTGATGCGCAGCTTCTGTCAGTGATGTGAGAAAAACAGCCTGACTCTCCAAGCTTTTTTTTTGCACCAGTGCAAAAGTTCAAAATTGAAACGCCATCTGTTCAATAAAACTAATCTAGGCAGGGAGAACCGCTTCCAAGGCTGTGCTGATTGGATGCATGTCTTGTCTTTGAACCCCATGCCACAAGGTTTAGATTCAACCAAGGATATTGTCATTTGCAAAACAAGCACATTTATACTTACGTTGGACAAAAACAAACTCAAATGTATTTCCTCTGTTTCTGTTTAATACAACCGCAGAGCTATTTGATGATACTAATCACACCTCTGTGTTGAGAGTTCCCGTGTTGTTAATTCTGATAAAGGCACTTTTATTGGACATTGTATATGTGTGTTCAGCCTCTCAGCCATCTTCACTCTTTAGTTCTAATGAAATGAGAGGCCCTAAGTACTTTCAGAGAAAATCAATTGTCCTTTTTTCTGCTGCACCCTATAAGCACTCACTTAGTTAATTGCCACACTTATTTGATTAATTGCACAAGTTCCATTGTAGTCTCTCTTTACCTCCCGGGTTTTATAGAGGGGTCCTGGAGTACTCTTAATCATCCACTTTTAAACATTTTTACAAATGTTAAATATGTGCACTTTAACTAATAATTATATCAATTACTCTAATTAGTATCATAAGTTGAATTAAAAACAGTAAAGTGGCTTTTAGGTTTCATATCTCTAGTGCATTGTCTTTTGACTCCAGTCTTAAATCTGTGACCGGCTGAGATGTACTGCAAGGACATTAGGGCTATGGTCATCTCACTTAAGGTTAAAATAATAGCTCTTAAAATTCACCCAAATTGAATTAGTTTTATTTGACTGAGCAATATATTACTTTTAAGACCAAACACTGCCGCACAAAACTGAATATTTAGATAATTTTTCACCATTACTTTGGTGTTTGAGGCACTTCTTTATAGGGTATGGTTACACATTGTACTTTGAACTTTAAACTGTCCAGTTAATATTCCTCTGATGAGTATTCCTGCCCTTTTCATTTTGAAAAAAAAAAAAAACGCAGTTCTTTTTTTAAATGTATTTTCCTCTAGCCTATGGACCGTAAACAACTATTGCTGATCGTGGCTATTAATAAAATCAATGTTAATGTGTATGTGTCTCATCCTACAGCCTGTTAAATGGTGTCATTGTGTCATAATTAGGCTATTTTCCCAGTTTAATTTAT
>JAPQRN010000014.1:13599942-13612507 GCA_037367275.1 Coranthus polyacanthus | reverse complement strand
TGGGGGGGGCAGGCGTCCACTAATAACAGAGCTTCTATCAATCAATGCTTCATGATTAGTCCCATGTAAAATCTCAGCAGTTGGTTAAAAGTCCGCCTCGTGCCACTGTTAAATTAGCACTCGGAATGGCTCAGAAACTCACTAGAAAATAACCGAATGGAAAACATAATAATTTTTCAGATAAATTATGACGGGGGGCCTGAAATTGATTTATTGTTGTGATCGTTAGCCATATGGCACAGACCGTTTCCCCCCTCCTAACATTCAAAAATGTGCGATTACAGGGCCAGGTCAGTGCAACCTTTACCTTTCCACGAATGAATCTCAGTCTAATCAGAGGACAATGAAGACATTAGCTTTTCTACAATCCCTTAAAACAGTGTTTACAAGAAAACAGTAAAGACATGAGTAGGAGATGCATTTTAAGTCTCTTAAGTATGCATATTTTTTGTATTTTAAAGGTCCCATATCTTAACACTTTAAGTTCTATCTATAACAAGTATATGTGTATATTAAAGACTTCTGTAATGGTGTTGAAAAAAAAAACAGTATAGATTTGATTTTTCCTCACTTTACTGAGGGCCTCTCTGTGTCTCTGCCACAAACGGCTCACATCACACTGGGAGGCAATTTTCCCGACACAGTCACTGCTCTTTTTTGGTAACTGATGGGGACGGGGCTAACACATGTAAAAAAAACCCACCTTGAATATGATTGGCTATGGATATGGTTCTTACTTACTACATCACAAGCAAAGGATTTTCTAATTGGCTTGTTTTGTCAGGAGGCCAACTTGTGGTGGGGACGCTACAGGACTGACAGTACTGAGCAACTTCCTATTTTCAGTTTATATAAAAACACAATAAGTGCATTCTCACAATGCGGGACTTTAAATGTCTGTACACAGTGAAGACATTCCAAAATTAACCCTTCTTGAATCACTTTCACATTAATTATGTTTAGTCCTGAGGGTGAAAGGGCCACAGTGTTAACCCTGGTCTACCTTGGATTAAAAATGAGTTGTACTGAGGGTGTTAGATTGTGTACTGTGATGTAGAGGTACTGTGCAGGTGCGAGGCGTATGGTGCGAGAAAATGTTTTTATATTTAGAATTATTTAATTGCCAATTTGACCCGAATACCATACAAGGGTTCACATTTGAGCCTTCTACCTTATGGCATTGTGGAGACATGGACTGACACTTGGGATCCCTGACATATAATGCAATTGTATACCCAAGTGTCAACCGTAGATGTTTGCCCACGGTGAAGTGATTCCAAAATTAAAAGTGTTCAATCCTGAGGTTTAAAGGGCCAGAATGTTCAAATTTGAGCCTCACAACACACACTCTTTAGTACTGTAGTTTAGTTTAGTTGTTGTGGAACTGAAAGATGCTATTATTTACATTTGTCTGAGCACTGTAAAGACCCATTTGTTTTATTTCGTCCGTGTAGATATGTTCTAGTTTTTGTGAAGTAATACTTAAACCTTCGTTAAACGTCTTAGACTCCATTACCAAAATACAGCAGCTGATTCATGCATCAGTTGCTGAAGGCCGTGAGATGTTGCTGAAACCTTCAGACACAACAAATAAGCACCTTTTGTTGAACATTTTTTGGCAAGATGAAAGATTAGACAACCATCTTCATGTTTTCTTTCTCACTGGAGGGATCAATGGAACAACCTTACATGGTACTTTATTAATGGAAATCCAGAAACGTGCCCTCTTGAGTCCGTACCAATCCTTCATATTGCACAAGCAATTATACCAAAACTTAACGCTCTTGCAAGAAATATCCTGTTTATAATTATTCGCATGTGACCTGCCAACATTTACATTATCATCTCTGTCTCATAGTAATTGCCTGGTCTCCCCATTGGCTCAGGGCAGTGTTGTATTAGATTCTAATCTCCAACACTGTTTCCTGACACAAACTTGATGTGTCACAGTGATTGGCATGGAGGAGATGACATGACAGAGCTGGTTTTGGGGGACTGACAGATAGTTGGCAGGTTAAGGCTCCCCTGTTGGGTGCTGCGCTGCCTCAGGACAGTCACCTGTCAACTCAGGTGAAGGCTCGTCATAGCTGATGACTGGGAGCAGCAGAGTGGATATAATGGGATGAGCAGACTGACACAGACGTAGTGCAGGACTCCCTTTGTCTGTGGGCGAAAGAGTAGATCTTGATTTAGTCAAGTGTGCCGCTATGCTCAATAAAGAGCGCAAGAGTTTCAGTGCTATAGGAGATCCGACGGAGTTTGTCGTGTACACACAGTTTGCCCAAAAAATGTTGTGCCCCTTCCATCAACACTTAATTTAATTTAACAGCCATTTAATTATTGTGGTGGACATGCTTTTGGTTTGTATGGTTAGAATTTCAGTGTTCACAATATTCTACTGGCACATGTCATTTGAGTCTCTTTTAGGTCTACCTGCTTATCTTCACATCTAGATCTGTCAAAGACATACTGGGCAGGATTTCTTCATACTATTTGTCCCTTAAAGCTTGTACCGAGCTGGGAAAAAGGATGTTTAAGTATGTTACTCCCTTCAGTGACAAAATGACCTTAAACTTAGGGAGCTGTCTCATTATGTACGTTTAAAGTAATGACTTGGAGACAGCCACGTTGGGCGTAGATATTTTATCTGATTGATACTTGCATTGATGCTGATGATTTGTTATGGATATATGTTTAATTACTTTTGATATTTTATGATTCTGTTTGCAACCCTGTCAGAAACCTTAATTGTGATGCTGCTTGTCTTGGCTACTGTTGGAAAAGAGCTTGTTAATCTCAGTGAATTGTTTCCTGGCTAAATAATACTTAGGGAGGTAAGCAAGAGGCTCTCACCGTTGTAGACATGATCCACTGATGACCAAACTCAGTTCCAAGGTAAAGTGACTCTGTAGTGTACACAACCTCTCAGACCCCATCAAGACAACATTTACAACATGAACTGGCAAAACAAAGGTCAGCGCTTGTGTACTTTTCAAGCATTTATGTGCATGTCTGTGTTTTTTTTGCGGGCTGGGGGTCTGGAGGCATCGGGGTGTGTCGATCCCATCCATGTTGCTGTTTTGTTCAGTTTCTTCAAAAGAACGTCCTGCCAAGCACTGAGGGAGCATGTGTCCATCAAAGTCAGCCTGATATGAGGCGTGAGGGCTGAGGCCTGCTCGCGAGATGGAAGGGTGGGACTGACTCATACAGAAGCTCAGGAATCAGCATGTCAATCTCAGCACAGCACACTGCCACAGTGAATCAACACATACTCACTCCAGAGAAACTTTCAACAACTGGATCACATTTAGATACAATATGGAAAAATAAGAATGTAAGAACTACTGTGCATGTAGTTTCACTATTTAACTGACACTGTAAATACTATACAAAAGAGTATTACAGTCAAAACAGGATGTTGCTGTGGGACACAAAGCAGGACGAGATTATTGAAATATGTGAAAAGAACATGCATATTAAGACATGTAAGTAACATGTAAGTAACTTGTGTTACCTATAACATCTAGAAATGTCATTATCAATGTCATAAAATTCCATAAAAGACAGAATAGAATACTTTAAAGGGTAAAACGTTTCAATCATTTATTCTTGCTTTACAGTCCTGTAATTCAGAGGGTGGTTGTAAAGAAAAAATAGTGAGAAATAAAAAGATTTTTATGTGGTGAATTGGATTCTTGAGAAGAGAATAGTTGATGAGAACCATCATAGGAGCTCTGATATTTTTCTCTCATACACACAAATTCACCAGCTAGTGCTTACCTTTCCCCTGGCCACATATTCTGTAGTAACAGGCCTCTATATCTCTCTGTCAAATCATCTGCTCGGTCCTCGAGGCCCCGAGCATCCATCAGTAAGACCTGTCAGTTATGAGGTCCGATCTGTATTCATAACTTCTGTCAAAGCAGCATCACCCGGTCTGTCCTCCCAGCATCTGTGAAGAGCAGCAGTACCAGCAGCAGTGCTCAGCAACCTGGATATAATCGCTGTAACCAGCTCAGATTATGCGGCTTCATGGTTAGATACAGAAATAAACTGACTGCTGATCTAAATGTTGCATCCTCTAAGGTAATGAGTCATACTGCCCCTAAATCTTAATATCTAACCTCAGACCGCTTGAGAGGCGGATTTGTTCATAATATGAATTATAGATTGACTGCTGTAAGGTACAACTTGGAAGAACTGAAATGTGTAATGCCAGCAGTGGAAACAGTGGCTGAACAAAAGTGTGTGCATTTACATGGACTTAAGTATCCTGGTTAGGATTGAATTTTTGAAGCATCCTATTTTTTGTCTTTGCACGTGTCAATATTATGTGACGGTTTTTGGGAAACCTCATCATGCTAGATCCAGTATGCTGAAAGAAACCAGGTTACTGCTGCATCTTATTCCGGTCTCTGATCACTGCTGACTATCTGCGCAGGTGCAGATACAGCCAAGTGACATAACAGAACCACAACGGTGTCTCACTTAGGGATGAGCTTTTCAAGTAAAAATACTAATTGATCATCGCTGGCAAGTAGTCGATGATTATTCAGTTATGGTGGGCATTACCATCCGCTCTTTGTCAGAAGACGTCGTGTTTATAAAATATTTTTCATCATGGCTTAGGAGTAGCATGCAGTCTGTATGTGCCTTGAGCAAATTGACTACTTCATACTTGTTCAGCTGTGTGACAACAGAAACAGAAAAATAAAACAAGAACAGCATTATAGTCAATCCAGCTGGACTGATACACGCGATTGTGAGCACATACACCAGCAGGGGAATAAACGAGGGGGGAACGGGTAGGTGTAACATTGAAACAGACTAAACTTTGTTACCTGTGACGTTCACAGGTTCATCTTCTATTTTAAAATGAACTCTGCAGTTCTGACAGCAGCTGTCTCTCGCTAAAAACGAGTGCTTCGTTTGTATTAATCTGGAGTATTAATGAGCATTAACTAAATTGGTTGCGATGGGCCAGTGAGTCCAGTCCTGGATCACGTATTCAGCACGTTCTCGTGTGCGCCCTGAATGACAGGCACAGAACCATCGGGAGTTGTCCCAGTATGCATGATGGGCCCTGCAACCAGGTGCTGATAAAATACTATTTAAGACAGGGCAATAGTTAGATAAACAAATGTTTTTTTTTTTTATAATTTAATGACTATTTGAACATTGGAAAATCACGACCCATGCTTAGTCTCATTTCTGGAGCAATAAAGAAACGGTAATGAAAGAACAAATACAATACTGAGCAGTATAGACGGGAAAAAACATAAAAATTCTGACCTGTTCATCCTTGTGGTAAACAGGCAGCCTTTTCCAACACATACATGGGAGCATGTCAGGTCACAGTAGAAGACACTAAAACAACAGGTTTAATGCAGTCAAATTAGTTTAAGGTCATTTAGATTAAATTGATGGTTGTAAACCTCATCAGTGCCTGCTCAAACAGAGTGTAGTATCGGTAACCGTGTCACTAGTATTTATTTATACAGGGATATGAAGAACCACATCTCTCTGAATATGTTTTTTTTTTTTCCAGGTGCCATCTGTAATCAATAGCAGAAATAGAAATATGGATACCCGAGGTACTGTTTAAAGCTTTCTTCCCAAGAGCTTCCTCTAAAATGATAACATGCACAGCAGTAACTAAAACCAACAGTAATCAAAGCTAATTGCGTGTTAATTACAGCAGAGACCCTGAATCATGTTGTGAAAAGCCTTTTTTTAGCCTGTCTTATTCTTGTACAGGCTTGTCTCTGTCTTCATACATTGCTGCAGGTGATTTCTTCCCACTTCCACTGTGTGCAGGGAAAAAAGTTACATCTGCCCTGCAATAATGAGATGTGTTTTGGACACAAGTAGTTTTTTTGAATGTCAGCAGTAGCCCCTTGTTACATTTTGCTAAACCTTAGATGGTTTGTTTCCAGTGGCGATGTTCACGTGAAGGTGCTGCAGACGTTTTACCCTCTGAGGGGAAAGCCTCTCTTAATTAACGGGACCTCCTTCATTTAACACAGCAAAACTTTGCAAATTCAGAACTTCAAACAAGATCATTTGTAGCAGACAGGTCAGCAGTGGTAGCCTCAAGGCTGAGCTCAGTATTTATTTGGTGTTTTATTTAGCTTGTTGTTTTTCCTCCTGATCGCCGGCCCAACTAGGGGCATCTTAATTCTCTAAATGACTTTTTAAGTAGTGCCTCTGCTCTGCATGACCCCGCTGAGTGACAGGCCATTCTAATCCTTTCTCACAAGGGAAAACAGGCTTTATTGCAGCCTCTGGTCAGTTTGTTTTGCCCCAGCCCACAACATACGGCATTTAACACTCTCATAATTAAGTAGCTAAAGCCAGAATGCGCTGCCCAGTCTGAGGGCATCGACTGGCGCTGATTGACAGATGAGCAGTTGAAGTCCTGCTATGATTGTAAACGTGTTTTTTTAATAATGTACTCATAAAATATACAGCAGCCGATGTCATTAAAAAGAACTTGGATGACATTATACAGGTAGTATTGCTATAAAGAATGAACAGTAACCGGTCCGTTTTTATCAAACACAGAAACAATAATGCGTTTGATGGATCTCAGTACTCAAACATGAAATTACATGCAATATTAGGGAGTCTTGACAGTGTCCCTGCACGCCGTTTATCGTAGTCTTTTCTAGCCAACTGGGTGAAGGATATTCTGCCTGTTTCCCCACCCAAACTCTTGGTCCCATCTGCTCAGAGAAAGGCACAACATTTGTCAAAGTAGACTGGATAATGGCTTTGGCATCCTTATTATAATCTCAGCATAATCTTCATTTGTCCACTTTTGGCATCGGGACACTTCTGGGTTTGGGAAATCGGTCAGGACTCTTAAGTGTCCTCGTTTCGTTTTCATTAGCTCAAATCTAGGCATGAAAGCCATTTAATTCCAATTTAAAACATGATGGTTCTGTGTTTTTAGAGGAACACAGAGAGCCGAGTTTCACTGTGATTAGCCCAACTAATATTCCTCAAATTAAAACGGTTGTAGAAATAAAACCTCATCAATCTGTGAGTCTGATTATACTTAATATTTCGATGCTGTGTAGGCTGACCAAGGCCTCATTCTGACTCATTTCAGACATTTAGTGTAACATTATGAGTGAAGCAGTAGATTGAAATTTATTTAATAAATCCCTAGATTTGTTTGCAATATTTATAGATGCGCTTCGAAAATATTTCGGAAATTACAAAATAACCATAACCACAGAGAAAAAGACTGAAAGGGCTGAAGCAGAATTATTTCCCCACTTTGTGTGTAAAGACAGTAGAGGGACAAACTTCATATCATGTCTCTCCATTCTCCATTAAGGTTGTGGCTCTCAGTTGACTACTGCTCCCCCTGTATGTGGGTCACACACATCGTTCCCAGCTGTGCAGCCCAGTCAGCTGTGCCTTTTTCCATGCCCGCCAACATCTGCTCCACAAAAACAATATCCAGCTTTTAGCACTCAAATGGAGGTTACACCATATGCCAGCAAGCCACTTAGTTTCTGCCAGGGGAGCTGGGACCTGGCCGCACTCGTTGAGGTAACAATGAAGGAGAGCGGCACTGGGATGTGAAGGAGAGCTTATCTCCTCCTTTTTTTTTGTTCTTTCCTGTGCTTTACCTGTGGCTGTCTTTTTTTTCTTTTCTTTAGCTGAATTCTTTCATTTTATGTGATGATTGTCTTTTTGTGTTAACCACTTTTGTCTTGTTTTATCTACTGCTGTGTCTCCTCATTCAGGCCATCAATGTGTGCCAGCCTGCATCTGCTCAAGGTGCTTTGGCAGCATCACCTTTTGAATATTAATGCACCACCTAAATAACAGTTTGCCTGCAAGGTCTGCCACAAGGTCTGGTGAAGTGTGTCTGTTCGTGCATGTACACATTCTAATCTTTGAGAATTATACATTATAACGCTGATTGCTATTGTATGTGCACTTTACACACAGGCGAGGGACATTTTGTAACATAATCTACCTCTTACAATACTTCATCTTTTAAACAACTGGAAGACTGATTACATGAAATGCAATTTAGCCATTTAAGACCAATTAAGAGTGCAGATCTAGATAGTATGGGCTGAAGTGCTGCTCACTATGCTGAGAGGTGATAATGGATTTTTAATTAAATATGGGAACCAAAGGTCCCAAAATGGAGCTTACAGCTAACCAAGCAGTAGCCATTTGGTGACTATACAGACAAGGCCCATTATTGTCTCCCTGGCCTCCAGTCTCTTCCTTCCTGCTCTGCCACGAACACTTCCGATTACCACAACAGCTTCTTACTGAACCGCAAAAGTGTGTGGGGGAAAAACAGCAGGTCTTCTGCTTAACAAAAGGATAAAATGTAGGATAAATGATCAGATGGAGCGTGAAGTCACCGTTAACAAAGCAACACCTTCAAATCATTCGTTGACATTATATTCATATTAACATCTGGGGATTATTTTTATACCTTGTTAAACTCAAATCCAATAAATCAGTGATGTTTTCACATAGACGCTGACACTATAAGGCGTAGTGCCGCCGGTTATCTCTTTCGTTTTGGATGCAAGCTCTTGTCCTTGTTCAGTCTTGGGTGGGAGAGAGGAGTGGAAGAGAGTCGGAGCCACGCGCTCAGGGGGTGGATCCACTGAGTCGCTCTGGGACGGCGGGTCGGGGCTGCCTTCTGCAGGTCACGGTTTCACTTGTGGGTATTAATTTGGGAGGGACCAACACACAGCGGCTGTGTGTTTGTGTGTAGTCTCCGGTTTGTGTCTGTTTGTGTGATGGCCATGGGGAGAGCTGTTGGAGGAGCTGGTGAGCAGTGAGAAATCACCTTGACAGGGCCTGCACTGTATATCACTAGAAGCTGATGCCACTCATGAATGCTGATTACAGCCTACAGGGAGTTTAATTACTTTCTACTAAGACGCTGTCACTGTTTGTGGTTTGAATCTCACAGGAGCAGTTTGTTTACCAGAGTAGGCAGCAGAGTCTTTTTTTTAAAAAAAGAAAAATTTGTCTTTTTGGCCAGAAAACTACTACTTATCTAGTTACCAGCTGGTTAAGCTTAAAATGATAACAACACCACTTACACTCTAACCAAAAGGCTATGCTGGCAACAACAATGTATTTTTACTGTTAAAAGATAATTTTGTCAGCCTGATAGCAACATACTGTGACTTATTTTCCAAGTTGTTTATACCCACCTCAAGCTTGTATTTATTTAATCGGATTGCTATTTTTTGTCCAAATTCACACATTTGTCACATTTATTTGATCAAATCACATCCGTTTCAGAGCTACTGCTTGTGTCGTAGAAATGCCAGCGCTTTTGGCAACGGCAACAGATTTCTGTCAGCGTCTATCTTTGAACACCTCCCACATCATGTTCTGAGGAAGTGATTCCTTTCTGCTGCCAAAGAGGTTCAGTCCAACAACAAATGGCACTGGATAGGGGGCTGCAGCGGGACGGGGAGGGGTCTTTCATACACACACTGCATTCTACACAAGGAATGAAACTAGTTGAAGTTGAAGTCATATTTGCTTTGTCGAATGTAAAGACTTGAAACAGTGATGGGTGATGGTTGTGTTGCTATATTCAGTGTATGCACTTCCTTGGACAGTCAGAGGAGGGCAGTGCTTAAGTGGAAACAAAGCAGAAGCTGTCAGGATATAATCAGTGTTGTGTGTTTGTCTGCACACACGAAGGTGTCGCGTGTGTGTCCTTGTTTATATTGTGTTAGCTGTGTGGGTCTTTCACAGGTCAATAAGGATGTGTGGTTTATTATTATCTGCTGTGTGTAACATGCTGTTGGGTGTCTGTGTTGTGCTATACATTACAGTAAGTAACACGGACAAACTAGCGCAGAAATTATGCTAATGATTACAATGATTATGGTAATTTGACTTTACTAGTCCAGTGCAACGATGCTGAGCTTACATGATTATTAATAGCATCACAACATGTTACATCACATGATTGTTAAGACATGCTTGGGGTCTTTAATATGAATGTTTGAAAATACAACGTGCACCAAAGAAGGTTGCCAAAATCACAGACTCGCTTTATAATTTTATTAATGGTCATATTTTATTATCTCAGAAGATTTTTTTTAGCTATGCAGCGTCACAGATAGAGATGTGGAAATAGAGTAATTGGAGTTCTTTAAAATGTTGCTGGGTTGTACCGCTGTTTAAACCGTTCCCAACTTTGTCTGTGATGAAATTACAGCTTGACATGATGTCTCTGTCGCATTTAAGGTGAGGAGCAGGATGTTTGCCGCTGCTCCAGCTGTGACTTCTCTTAGAGACGACTTCTAAGGCCATCGCATGACTGCTGGGAATGAGAGTGAGACCTCGACAAATGCGTTCAGTCACTAACCACATCTGGGTGTGATGCATCGTGAAGACCAGTCAAAAAACTCTGATCATGATCAGTATGAAAAGTGTAGACAAGGATGTAATATTGAACGTCCAGATGGTTTCCAAGCAGAGACAGACGTGCGGTGGCTTGGCGTTATCTTTAATTCATATCTGCTCAGCCGTTCCCTACATTGTTAGGCCGTGTCTCTGGGCACTGGGAGATGTGCAACTAATTTAATATGGGGGAACAAACAAACTAAGTTTAGTCAGTGTCATTTTGGCTGGCACTCTGGCTAATTTGTGTGAACAGTATTGTGTATGATATAGTGCAACATGGTGAATGCTTTCTCTTAGAATTGGAAATGACTTTTTGGGGTGTGTTGCCAAAAGCTTGATGATGATGCTCAGAAACCCAGTATGGTTCACGCCTCACTGCTTTAAAGCAACCACTAAGCTCTTTTTAATGATGTGACATAAACCATTATTGTGGTTGACTTAGTCTCATATACCTGTAAGTTTCTTATTTTTAACTTACTGTTTGTTGATACATTAAGTAAAGCTGTAAAAATCCAATGTTAAATGTTAAATGTTTTGATTATTTTGTCTTAATTCGACAGATCTGGAGCCTGAAATGGTTGCCAGCTACAGTTGCCAGTCTGTAGATTTTATAACTTAATAGAAAGGGCCATAAAATTGAGAAAGAAGAGCTGAGCATTCTCAGTGCAGAGGCACACTGATAAAGGAGCCAGAGTCAAGTACCCCTTTTATTTTAATGGTTTGACCGTATGAGTCTGAGAGGGGAGAAGTGATGTTATGTTTACAACATTAGAGCACAGGTCAGCCTGTAAATACATATGTGCCAATGCAAAAACAATTGAATCTCATTTGGAGGTGAAATTCTTTTCATAATGGAACTACTGAAGATTTTTTTCAGTGAGTTGCATCGATGCAGCGCTTTGATTGAATTCATTCATTTCTGTGACGTATATAATTTATTGTAAATATTGATCAGATGTTGAGATGATGAACCTTTCCCTTGGAGGACAGTTGGATTCCAAAATTCAAGGCATCTGCTTTTCAGAAGCAACTGACAAATGTATGTTAATGTGTTGGCAGAATTCAAAAAGTGAAATGAGGCAGCCCATCTTTTCAGATCAGTCATGTGTCACAAAGCCAGAGTCTCAGTCCTTTCCTCTCTTCTCCATGGGGCTGGGATGACCTCAATAATTAAGGGACAATTTTAAAATGCATTTCTAATTTTCTACCAGACTGAAAAGCTTTATTATGGAATAGCTGACAAAAACCCTCCCCTTGAATGGGGGTGACTCCTGGGCTTCCACTAAACTGGTCATGAATGCACAAACCATCTGTTTTTCTGGCCGTTTGTCAGTGTGAGCGTGGCGGAGGCAGCTGTCGGAGTGGCCCCGGTTTGAATGATGGAGCACACAACCTTTGTTTCGCTCGGCAGTGGCTTTGTGAGCTCTGGCTCGTCCCGCTCATGCTGCCCTGCTCCGGAATAAGGCGGGAGATGGTTTCTGTTGTCGGCCCACCAGTTACCACCAAGTTGCCAGAAAGACAGAGTCAGAGCGTCAAGAGATAGACTTGGAGGGAGCTTGAGGAAATTAAGTGAAGGAAGAGAATGAATGAGAGGGAAAGAAAAATGAGGAATGGACAGAAGGGATGTGGTGAGAGTTAAAAAGAAGGGAAGGTGTGCGGCCGGTGAGCACATTGTGTTGGTGAATGAGGATCTGGGGCATTGTGTGCCGGCCAATCTGTAGCTCAGTGGGTGAGGTTGTCAGGAGTCAGAGCCAAGGAAGAGGGCCAGAGGGCCAGAAGAGAGAGGTGAGAGCAGCCAGCAGGGCTGAGGTACTGCAGGAGAGTGGAAGCATGGAAAACAGCAGAAAGAGGGTGGGTGCGTACAGAGAATAAATGTTGTCTGTTAGCACTGAAAAGAGTGTAGCAAGGTTAGGCATCCTGGAGATCTAATTTGATGTCCATTATCTGGAGAAATTCTGGCACATGACAAGGTAATAATGTGAGAAAACTATAGCACATTTACAGTAAAATCTAGTTTCCTGGCTACAATATCCCTGTGGACCTCCAAACAGCATATTTGAGGATAATTTTAATTCTTGTCATGCATAGCTCTCCCCGTGTGTTGACTTGTTTATTAAGATAATCCCATTGGGCAACACCCCCC
>JAPQRN010000014.1:13577109-13597006 GCA_037367275.1 Coranthus polyacanthus | reverse complement strand
CCCTTGTAGCCCACTGCCATCAACACTCACCCTTCACCTACCATCGTAATCAGACCAGTTGTAGCTTTAGTAGGTATGTTTTCATAGCTGTAACATTTATAAATCGCACCAAAGGGCATCTTTCTTTTAATGGAATTGGAATAGTTGCATATTCTTAACTACAAAACTCCGTTTGCAGTTGTGAGCGTAAAATATTATGAGCTAAATGCACAGTTTTGTCATACATCATTCCCTGTTTCTGCTGCTGTGGTTTATAGCCGGTATTGTATGTAGATCTGTGATATAAAGATGGCCACCTGCCATTATGAAAATCAGAGGCTGTTATGGTTTTGCACACAGCTGAGCTCAGTGGGAGCCAACGAAGCCTCCTTGACATTGAGCGTACAACAGATTTTTGGCAGTGATAGCCCTTTATCATTTTCTTCTCTCTTGGACATCAAAGGGAATCCTCTATTTTATACAAGCACCATTTATTAGCGCTGCTAATGAAAAAAGGGTCCTGATTAACACACTGACATTTTATTGTAGGGCATTATGACTACATCAGTAGTTTGTGTCTGTGTTGGGCTCACAAGGCAAATTGGATGGCTGTTTTCTCCTCATGTGGCCAGTCTCCAGTGTGACCTTGCATTAGTGCATATGCTCACAGCAGGGTCACTGGTTGAGGGCATGATCTGTCAGCCTTTGTTTATGAAAGGCAGACAGCACAAGCCTGTAAGATAACATATTTCATGCAATTAGTGGTGTGCTGTACTGCATTACAATTTCTGTACAACAACATAGATTTAAGTCTAGGGATTCTTGTCTTTTTGAATTCACGGGCAAATACGTCTCTTAGTGTGTTTTCTTTAAACGATTTTTGTTTAAACGTGGCTTTTAATGATAATCTGTAGAAAGATGTCAGAAAATAGCCAAAAATGCTCATCATAT
Organism: Coranthus polyacanthus; assembly: GCA_037367275.1. Classification (NCBI taxonomy): domain Eukaryota; kingdom Metazoa; phylum Chordata; class Actinopteri; order Kurtiformes; family Apogonidae; genus Coranthus; species Coranthus polyacanthus. Next base: position 13,596,076 of record JAPQRN010000014.1, on the reverse strand, counting down.
TTTCTCAGAAGCAAAAATAATTTGTTAAAAGATGTTTTGTTTTTTTTGTTTTTTTTAATTAAAAGTCCAGAACCCTGATGTATTTAATTAAATGATGTACAAAACAGAGAAAAACTAATTTGTGAAACTGGAAAGAGACAATTTTTAACACTGTTGGTCTAAAAATTGTTTAGACAATTAATTAGTTAGAAATGACAGGGTTATTTTTCTGTCCGTTGACCTTTGATTATTTGGCTTATTGTTCTGGCACCAATATTGTTTAATACAAACATGACACCGTAAAAAAAATAATGTAATTTTATCCACTGAAGCCTGTTTGGGGTCACTCATATGGAGATGATGTGGAAAGAATAAATGTTGCCTCCAAAACATTGTGATGAAGACGTGCACAGGTTAGATGTGTATACGTCCTGGGTGAGCGTGATGTTCACATGATTGAGATAGTTTCGATATGACAGAGTCTGTCAGTGCGAAGTCTGCAGCAGCTCTGACAACAGGCGCCCTCTGACAGTCGCTCTATAAGGCTTGGTAACCAGCCTTTTTCCTGGGAGGTGTTTACTGTCACAGTGCGTTGTGGGTGCCTGGCAGCAGTATTTCTCCAGGCTGTCAATCTCCACAGACACTAACCTGCCATGTTAGATTTGACCTCCACAGGGGAGATTACTGTCTCCAAGCTTTGGAGGCATCCTTCATTTTTTTTTTTTTTCTCTGCTCTGTAGGGATACCTGAGTGAAAGAAGACAGCCATGCACGCCATTGTCACAACGCTTAAATGATGCAAAAATATGAATTTGTCTTTAAAATGATCACATCATTAAACATCAGACACATCAGTGCAATACTATTTAATCAAACTGTAATATATCTGTGCATGATAACAACTAAATTATCTACTTTTCATGACATAAAGCACCACCATTTCTGTCGAATAGATTGTATAGTAGCACTGCACATCCTGTTTCTGCAGTGATTAGGTTTGGAAAAGGACACTGGCTGTGACTTTGTTGCAATATGTGTGTGGGAGGCCTCAGAAATGCCTGTTAATTAGTGGTGGTACATGATTACTCTCAGCACAACCGGTATAGGTTCCAGAATGAATTAGCCCTTCCTAGGTAGTATTTTGGGGTGTGATTTTCTTCTCTTTTTTTTCTTTCTTGGGTAGAAAAAACAATTCTCGGGTGCTCTGTATGTCTGGGAGATGTGGGGAATTTTCCCATTCGAGTCTGCAGTTGAAAATCTGCACTGCTTTAAGAATTGTAACTGACTATTGTGAGACTTTATGTTATTCTGACCAAAAGGTTTCACTCTGACTAGCTGTAATCATAACATGGATATTGACTGATCCACATTTAATGCAGCTTCTAAAAGCCTGTATATTTAGTTGCACATGTGTGGGTTTGACTACTGACTATTATTAGTGCTACGGTGATTTTTTCCTCTTTGTACCTTAAATAAATTGGGTTTCAGGCACTGGGGTAAACAGATTTTAAACATGGGAAATAAGAGAGACTATTTTTGGATTTGGTAATATTATTAGTACAGTCCAGGATTTTTTTTTTTTTTTTTACAAATGTGTAAAAAATTGCAACGAACCCTCGGATGTGGTTATCAAATTACTGTGACCTGGATGTTCAGCTCAACAGTTTTCTAATAGATAGTTCATTTTCGACAGTGTCATTTTTCTCAGTCAGGGAAGATTTAGTCCAGTTAATTGGCTGTCCTGCTCCGAGATATCGTTATTATATCTGCCTTTAAAACTCCGCTATTGGTCGACGTCTAATTCAGGTTATGTAAGGTTGATACCGTTCATGAAATTTAGTCCATCTTGAAGTGAAGACAGACGTGTGCGACAAAGTGCTGGCAATTTCAAAGTCACAAATGAGTCAAATACTGTTGCATGGAGACAGTCTTTTTGTGCTGTAATTCCCCACTTCTCCTGTGCAAATAATCACTTTCAAGCACAATGAGCGCTAGTTATTCATGCAGTATGTGTATCACAGCATAGTCTGTCAGACTACTACTAGGATTTAATATGAATCACATATTTTTCATAAACTTTACTTAACTTTGTAGTAATAGTTTTCCCTCTATAGCCAGGTTATTCGCTGTCTGACATGGAAACTGCTGCCCTCTCAGGCTGGTTTGGCCTTTAATGGTGTTGTTTGAGATGGCCGATCACACATAAATTTACAGCTTTCTCCGTTCTTATCATAAATTGACCGGTGCACTAAGAACGGGCAGTTATACAGTCACATAAAACCTCCAGTTATTGCCTGTGTTCTGTTTAGCCGTTGATAGAAACGTGGCGTTGCTTCCTGGTGTATTTCTGACCATGAAAATTATAATATGGAACAAAGATTAGAATGAAATTATCGTGGCCGGAAGGCATTTACCCGCCGTGCTGAGGTGCACTACACATGGTTAGGGGAGGGGAAAAAAACCCAGGTCTCCAAGAATAATGATAATACATTAGGCTGTGAGCGTGCTGGTATTATTGCTGTACATTATGTATGTTCCATTTATACTACCTCACACAGCCCAACCACTGCTGACGGATAGGTCATTACTCCCCGCACCGATGAACACTTATCAGGCCCCACTGCTGTTTATGGCCAGAATGAAGAGCACTTGTCAGTCAAGGTCACTGCTTTGTGTGTCCTCTTTAATAGGTCCTTCTTCACAGTTGTTGAACTTTGTATGCTAGCCCAGGCCCCCCCTCTAAGTGGTGAGGGAGATGGGCCGCTGTTTTAACGGGTAGATTCAGTCTTTTATGTTGTGTAGAGGGATGTTCCTGCTGCCAGTGTTAACAACCACTGTATGGGTGACCTGCGGGGACTCTGGAGAGGTTTCGGTGGTTTGAAGCAGTTGTGAATTGTGTTTGCTGTGAGAGTGAGTAGCATTAGTGTAAGTAAGAATCAGAGTTAAAAAGCAATCTGTGGATCCTATAAAGGTCTGACACTGTGCATACTCACTGTAGCCGGCAAGCTGCTTTTTCTGTGTTTGCATGTGTGTGTGTGTCTGTGTCTCTGTGTATGAGAGTGTATAAGTTTGGATGACAGGATCCTAAGAGCCTGCTCTAACTCGAGGGCCAATGCTAATGCATGGCTGGTTGCGTTACACCAGCTAGTGCTGAAATCAGAAGTGGCCCACAGTGCAGTGCAGAGTTTGGCCCTGGGACAAAAACTGATTTTGGTTGCCTTGGATTCTTTTAGCCTCGAGTCTCTAATATTTGTCATTGCTGCACAAGTCGTATCTCTGTATCTTGTAGCACTGTAGGCCTGTACAAGCAAAGGCACATACTCTCTTGTTTATCCAGACTGCTGAGGTAAAAGGGCTTGCCCCATGGTAGCTGTCGATGTTATTTTGTGTTATGCTCTGATTGTATTTTCTCTGGTGGTTTCTTCTTTCTCTAGTGAAATAGTCGCAGTATATAAATCTCCAACCGTTTATTTATGCAGTGGATATGTTTGCTGCAGTGTACAGATTTTATGCAATAGGGTGCATTTCAAGTTAGTCAGATTTCCTTGTTTTAACAATGTTGTTGGCAACCAGCCCCTAAAATGAAGATTTATAATTCCTAAAAAGATCTAAGCTGAGTTACAGTACAGTGTTGTACCGTGCCCATTCACAGTGTTTCAGGAGGTTCACATGGATCTTGTTATTTGAAGACACTTTATGAAAATCATTCATTTTTACCTTTGTCTCAGATCTCTCCTTTTGCCATCACCTTCTGTCACAGACTTTTCTCCCTGCTGTCATAAATTCAAAGTGTGCGATGTTTGACAAGGTAGTTTCCATTATAATCATTTTTCCTGTAGATCCCTATCTTAATTTATGGCACTCACCTTCCGGCCCGTTTCCCCAGAAAACCCCTCCACAATCCAACTCTCAGCTGAAAAAATGAACAGTTCCTGTTTCTCCGCATTGATGCTATGCTGACAGGAGTCACTTTGATTTACTTGGGTGTATGAAATTTCGATCCGTCCTGTTTTTTTTTTTTTTTTTTTTTTTTTTTTCCTCCCCAGGCTTCATCTTTGCAGACATTGGGAGCTGTCATTTCACGACACCCTATGACGTGGGTGACACTCAGCCGTTATGACAGGTGCTGGACAGCAGACACACTCTTGGGCGAACGGGCAATATTTCTTCAGGTAAAGAGTGAAAATGTGTAAATGAATTCTGGTATCTATAAATTTATCACAGCAGATTTTTTACACATCTCCATAAAAAAAGACAGTTTTCTGTATTTTTCTATTATTTTGCATTCCGCTCTCTTGTGCATATGCTACAGTCCCCTTCAAGATACAAATGTGAACATACCATGTCATTAATAATCACTGATTTTTTTTTTTTGCCAGTATTGGCATACTAATTATTGGCACAGATTAAGACAGATTAAGACATTCCAAATTCACTTCATAAGTCATGCGTCATGTTCAAGTGATGGCAGCTTCTCAGATGTCTCATGCTTTCTCTTTGAGCAGTCTACGCTCTCACCATCATCCATCCTAATCAGTCATTTGATTTCACATTCAGCCTTAAAAAAAGACTTGAAATGAGATGATTTGGGGAAACAAACAAATAATCTCACATTGTTAGAAGAGGGTTTAATAGTATTAACAAAAATATTAAGCTACACAATACAGCAACAGACAAATTGGCTCATTTAAATGGAAGATTTGTTGCTGTGTGTACTGGGATGGAGGCTCTTGTGTAATGTAGTGTAGTGTGGGAGCCCACAGGGTGTGTGTTCACAGTGTTTCCTGGATTAGACACCTTGGTATGGCCTGTGGAGAGATGTTCGTAGTCCTCTGTTCACACAATCTGCCTGCTACAGCTGAGCTGCCCTTTGCCAACAGGCCTGGAGACAGGATGGACAGATTTAGATACACATGTCGCAGTGGTGAAGCTCACCATTTATTATTTTCCTTAGTTTATACAGCTATAGTTTGGGGTAATTGTTCAAAGGACAGTATAGCTAAAATATTTTCTCAACGATGTGTCTTGGTGTATACGCTTTAGTCTATATAACTATGTTTTTCAGTAAATAATTACAAAAAGTGGTCCTTTTCAGCCCATCTGCATGAGGCCGAGATCTGTGGACCAAAGTCAGGGATTTAAGCAAATGTTTCAGAAGTCAGTACAATAATTTACTGCTTATGTCCATTTGTTTTCATTTAGTGTTAATATTTACTGAGGTTCATTCCTGTTACCTTGTCATCAATATGTGGACTGATAGATCGGTTACTGGATAACCTGGCAGTTTGGTCCATAATAGCGCAGTTCACAGCTTACGAGGCCTTTTGTTTCACCACACACACATGCACACACACACAAACATGTTGACATGCTCATCTGTCACTAGGAAAACCGCCACAGGCTGTGGCCTTGGCACAAAGACATTCTCTGAGCTGAGTGAAGATGCTTGAAGCCAAGATGCACCCAGTCAAAATGTTAAGAAATTCAGATGCCAGAATAGACAAGCACAGGCGTTGATTTGAGGAGAAATGGTGTTGAAGCAACTGCAACACAGTAGATGTGTATTACAATGCTTTGCTTGTTTGAAAACTATAGAAAATCGCGACTTATGAAAAGTGTAAGATGAATAGATTATGAAACGGTTCAGAGCACTGGCTGTTGAATATTTTGGTATCAAACAACACTCTTACAGCACAAAAACTGTAAACTTTAGTATTTTTTCCCTTCATGATTCCCTGCCAAAAACCCTTCCAGTCTCTAAAATTAAATCCCTAAATGAAGAGCTGATGAGATACCATGTGTACAGGGTGTGGTCAAGACGGATTGTTTACTTCTAAGCAGGAGCTGTAAGTAGGCATTATTATCATTATTTTGCATCTGCATTCGTTCAAGAAACAGCTGTTGAATTTTGAGCGAGATCTAAAGTGGCAGGGCCTGGAGTTGTTCTTGTTCATTCAGCTAACTTAGCTTTGACATGATGGCTTCTGGCAGAGTTTTGTGCTGAACTCAACATCTGTGACAACCGTCAGCACCACTGACCAGTCCTCCCTCCCTCTCTCCCTTTCTCGTTCTCTTCTGTGTTTATATATTTCCCTTTGTGTGTCCTCCATCTTTCCATGCCTTCCAGGATTGCCCAGTTTGGGGGGTAAAGACCAACACAGAAAAGCGGGAAAAATGGGAACCTTTGATGCTACTAGATCACTTTCTTCTGCCAGTCCCCATCTCCATCACTGCCACATCAGCTGGTCCCAAGGTTGTGAGGTCATCTGAACATCTGGCCCCTCCGCCATGTTCTCTAAGGTCAGTGGGTAGCATCTGTTTATAGACCCCGCCACCTTCAATATCTCACAACGAGGATCATGCTGAGAAAACCAGACAAAATGCTTTGATCAGTCATAAGTGTTGACAGGCTGTAGATACAAGTAAACCTGACTTATGCCATACCTCTACACATGGTGTGGTATGGAAGCCAATGTATATTTTTTTCAATTCATAGTCACGTCAACAGATTTTGTACAAATAAGACGAAAAAGTTAAGACAAGATAATATAAAACATAAGTATTGTCTCATATGAAGCTTGTGTTGTCAAAACCGAAAGCACATAAATGAGCCGCATGGTTCCACCGGGTCACATGTTCTTTATTTACTGTAAACAAGGGCACATTTTCAGCCACACCCACAAACACCATCCTGCTGCCGTAGACAGTAACTATTAGGGTTGGGAGATATGATCGTACATATGGTGCAGTGGTAGAAATGCATCTCTGCTGTACTGTACTCGTGTGACTTTGCGAATCCAGCTGCTTCGCAATGTGGCGTGATTTTTGGAGCAGCGCTGTTTAATCAACAGTGTTTAATTTAATCAGCTGGTTTGCTACCCTTAAAACTGGTAATACTTGACATTATTGTTGTTGTTTGGAACCTTAAAGCTTCCATTTTGCGACAACGTTAGTTTGAGTCACTTGTTTTTCTCATGTGCATCTGTTGTTTTTGTGTGAAAGTACCAAAGAAGAAACGAAATGGGATCAAGTATGGTATTGTTATTATAAACCATTTCTTAATTGGATTTCTATCATATTAAATGACATGTACAGTGATAGAAGGTTTTTATTGTCCACCCCCTCTAACTGTAGCATAAAATATATATTTATCATACCTTAAAAATGTCTTGAATGTATACTGTTTGAACAATGTTAAATCAAAGTCTCCAGTTGTTTCCTTGAACTTTATTAACACTTTTAAAAAACAAAATTATGCATTTGTTCCTTTTTGTTTTGTTCCAAACATATTTTTAGTTTCCTTCTTTTCATACAGCATTGAATATTTTTAATGATACCCCCGAGTTTAAGCACAGAAGATTTGGCGTCATTGGAGCTTATGTTGTTTCATGAAAAACATTTTATACAGCTAATTGCCAGATAGCTTTCAAAATCTGCTAATTGGCATGGATTTAAATAAAATTTGTAACTGTGATTGCTTCAGAGTTAAAGTCAGTTTGATACACTGGGATATTATTTTGACATTTTTCGTCCGTCTCATTTAATGAAGGCACGTTGCTGCAAGTATTTAAGGTAACATGATGCTGTCAACAGCTGTCAGTCAGAAAATACAGGAGCCTTCACCACATTTATGGTTTTCACTGAAATGTAACCATATAGGCTCCTCTTAAGACATATTCCATTTCAGCCTTTTGATAGAGATAGAGACAGAGACAGTGTTGTGATTTTTACTCGTCTTATCCCAACACAACACATCCACTGATGTAGGTGATGGAGTTTTTTAAGCCAGATGATTTGGTTGCAGGCACCTGTCCCTTTGTGTCTGGTCCCTGTGAAGTTTGAGCAGCAGCCGGAGCTGTGATGTCAGGGGCTCTTAGGGGTCAGGACAGGAATTATTGAACAGAGGGTGGCTGACAGAGGGAGCTGGCACTGGGAGCAAACAGATGTTGCAATCATAAAGAAATACACAAGCTCTGAATTAAATATGAAGAGCGGGGGCAGGAAGAATGGAGGACGGTCGTGACTTTTTTTCTCCACTTCTTGGCCTATCGCAAGGGTTTGTTAAGAGATTGAGCTCTACTGATTGGTCGGTCATTGTCGTGACAAGAACCAGGTGAATTATCTCAAATTATGCTGGTTTCATGAAAAGGGCTTGAGAGACGCCACCAAAAGCCTCGAAAAAAAAAACTTCTTGCAAGAAGACAGCTGTTCAGAACATACTGTAGATTCATTATTCAGAGGCAGAAAGTCTCTGGACACAGCATGTTATGTCAAAGTGTTTTAAAGCATTTACGCCACAGCAGTTCAGTGATGAGATCTGTAAAAAGAGAGGAAACTGACAGAATGTCCTCAGAACATTGTTTTAACACAAGTGTTTTGTTTCCCAGTCATTTTTACAGGCCTTCGCTCACAAGGAATTACGAGTCTGTCTGAATATTTGATGGCAGGAGGCTTCGATGAGACCACCCCTGACTTAAACCTCAACCATGTTCAAACTGCAGAAGAGATGCTGGAGCATGAAGTTGTTTGTCTTCTATTTATTGTACAGTGGGAATATATCAATCAAAATCAATGGCTTCCTCAACCAGGCAGACAATAATTCCTCACTGGAAATGATTCCAACGTGATAATTGCACAGTTTTTTAAAGCGAAATATGAAATATAAACATGATGTCTGAGTTCTAAATCCGCCATGGCATATCTCTGCTTGTTTATCTCTGTAAAGTGGATGGCCCTCTGCCAGTTAGGCCTGGCTCCGAGTGCTGCAGTGTCAACACTGAAGAGTGAGGGCCAGAGGGGTGATGTAAGTATTGATACACTCCTTGAAATCACTTTGTCACCGCCAGAGATACCAAGCTGCCGGAGCAACACAATAGAAGGAGACGATTGTGAATTCTTGGCAGAGCATTGAGGGATGCCATTAAAAAGGCAAATGTGATTAATTTTTAGTGAGAACGCCCTCATCTTGGAGATTGTCAGTGAGGTCGAGCTAAAGGGATGTGACACAGAAATTACTCTTCCTCCTGGCGTCTAATGTGACTCGTCACTCTGAGGAAATATCTGAGAGATGGGGAGACTGACAAAAACGCTCTCGTCTAATAGACTAACTATTTGTCCGGGGCTCATGCGGCAGAGATCCGACTCGGCAGCATTAATGGATCTATTGCTTAAACACTGCAGGTCAATTGTGATTTAAGACAAACAAATGTGCTTTATCTCAAGTAGTCGCCGAGGATTCGCAGCATTTGTATGGACGGGGCACAAAGGCAATTTAAAACAACGAGGGAGGAATGAAGCAACAACACAGTGCATTCTAGTTCCATGTTATCCGTGAGTTTCATAATATGTGTCAGTGTTTTCTTTAAACCTGTTCCAGCTGAAGCATACCCCCCCTGTGGAGTGACATTTTCCAGGCGACACAATAGTGCAGGCCACACTTTATTCTGACCCCTTTATAAACACGGCGGGGCTGCGGTACTTTCACTGCTGCCTATGTTTCTGTATGCAGACATGCTAACGACAGAAGACAGCGCACAGGTCACACCAAAGGTTATGTCTTCATCCATTTCATACAGTTTTAGACAAATGCTTTTTACAGGTGAAACATACAGAATTGTCTGTATATGCTGAACATAAAGGAAACCAGAAAGCCATTACTAAGGGATTGTTAAGGAATTTAGCTTTTTTTTTTTTAGCTTTTTACCTCCTTTAACCCTTAAAAGTGTGTAATATATTGTATATTTTAAATATTACACTCTCCCCTATGGTGGCCTCTTAAAATGCAAACATCCCTTGTTACAGTTAGTGTTTGTTTTGTCTTTTCTTTAAGGGGATAATATTTTTGGTCCACGCTACAACATAGTAGGTGACGGTAAACCACTTTAACTCTGGATACCACCGGCCGTAAAATGTCAAGGAAAAGAGGAAGTCCATCCTGAGATACTTTAGAAACATGTGCAGGGGACTCGGCCCTCTGTACGTTTAAATTAATTACATTTAAGTTAATTCTCAGGTAATGAATACACAACGATTCTTTCACGTAATTAGACACAACTAAAAACATAAGTATAAATAGGATTTCATTTCTGTAGTTAGAGCCTCCTAAATCTTACACACTGAACCTTTAAACCATATAATTGAACCTCTCCCCAAAACTGAACTGCCCCTTTTAATATTGCCAGCTGCTCTTTCTGAAAACTAACAACCTTTTGAGAACCAAATTGATTCTCGGATGTTATAGGACATCAGAGATCATGGGTTAATCCCCTCTCACTTGTAAATGTGGATTTCTGCTCCTCAGGAAATAACAATCCCACTGCTGCAGGTTGGCAGGACGGTGCAGGAATACTGCACACAGTGCTGTAGTTTACTTAGTGAGAAAACTGCTCACGTTCTTGTATCCATTACCACGACCACCTTGAGATAAATGGCTCTTTCTCCCCTCTGCCATAAGGTTTTATATCAGACGACATGTGTTTAGTATCTGACTACGGGTTATATTGTTTCAGCAGAAATAAAACAATCACTTCTGGGGCAGTTTCAGCGTGCCTGTCTGCGGTGTGTAACTGCTGGCCAGCCTATACACTGTGTTTATAGGAAGAGGACAGTGGCAGGTGACAGGTTAACTCCGCTGTGTAAATTCCTGGGCCGTGTATGATATAGCCTGTGATCCTGCGGTCCTTGATTAGATCTGAGCTAGTAAATATCCTGTGATTAATCAAAAGGGTTGTTCTCCGTGTAGCGTCACTGTGTCACCTTCACAGCTGGGGAGCAGGGCCGCCTTGTTTACCGCACTCCACCACCTTCTCCTCAGACCCCACACTTATTTCATCTCAGCTCTCAGAGGGCCAAATTTTAACACTCCTGCAAAACCCAACATTAAGGACAAGGTTAGCATTGCAAAACCGGGATCAAAGTCGCATCTTGTGTTTTTATAACATATAGAATAAAATGCGTGCCATCGTTTCTTATTATTTTAATTTTAGTATAGTGTCCCACTCTGCTTTTTAGCGGGATGTTTGCTTAAAGGCCAGTTGTGTAACCTCAAGACAATAAAAATTAAAGAATAATGCCAGCCTTATCCTTTAATTACAACATAATTAGCACTTGAACGGAGAGGGTTCTCTTGAAGAAGATTTGTTACGGGCTAGTTACACGCATGAAACATGTTAAAATTAAGGCCAACATGATAATGGGTGATTATAGTAATTAATAGACTGAACTAATTACTTAAGCCTGTAGAGATTCATTTAAAGCTGAGCACTAAGTAGTGTGTGTTTGAGCAAAACTTGTCCAACTGAAACTGAATTGTTTCTAATTAACATCACGCTCTGCTAACAGTAACACTGTCTGATAACTGGTGTCATTACATTTCGTACAAGTTAAAAATATCCCATGCATGTTTTCTTTAAACACATTTCTATAAGTCAAACAAGCTTGCTGCGTCTCTTAGTTTTACAGTTTTCATCCCCGGAACAGTTCACTTGGAAAATGCATTCTGAAGTCCTGAACTGTCAACACACACTCGTCTGCAGAGCGTGATTTCACTGATTGCTGCCCCCCTTTTCATGATGACCCATTGATTGTCATTCGAAGACGGTGAATGGGACACGCATGTCATGTTAATAAAGACATTAAACTGCAACTATCCCTCCACCATAGAACAAGGTCTGGACCTGTCTTAGAATGTAGATCTCTAATTGCTTTGGTGTGGTGGTGTAGCAGAAATGTGCTTCCCAGATGTCACCTCTGCCAAACCCCAGTGCACGTCAGTGTCAATAGGCTTGAAAAATCTTCCTAACAAGCTTGCTATTACATAAATCTATAGCTACGCTGGATATTGTGCCAAAGAGACTGAACAACTTTCAAGGAGACTTCACATTTGATGTTCCAGGGCTTGATTGCATTTTAGAAAAAAAGAGAAAACCACTATATTGGGAATGTGTCCAAACAGTCTAGGTTTGCTAATTTTGTCATAGTCAATTTCAGAGCTCGACCGTGAGAACGGGCGGCGATGGAATGAAGTTCCTGAGTGCTTTGCGGAGGGCGTGAGTGGGTTTGACAGGCCCAGTGAAATATGCTCCTCTCTACCTTTTTTCATTATGGTGGCAGGGACCAAAAATGCAAATCCAGGGTCCTCTCTCAAGAGGTTATTAGAAAAGTGACATATCAAACAACTGGCTTCAAATGGCAGACAAAATGTTACATTACTGCTACATCAATGTTTTCCTATTTTAATTTCTGATGCTATAACTGTGGCTTTTGAAAACACACACACCTTGAAACACACTTTCAATAACGAGCTGTTTTGCTTTGACCAGCTCTGTAAAATCATTGTTTAGATGGCCTCGATGTTTAATACGGCAGAAATCCTTGATTATCAGAATACTAACCACATCCTAAACAGACTGACTGATAGACTGGATCTGTCTCATGGCCTTCTCTGCAGAGGTGATGAATTGGCTTAATGGTGAGTAGACCAGAGAGCCACGCTGAGGAGGGGTGAGAGGGAACATTAAATGACATGGTTTTATAGCCTATCAGCATTGTCATGCCTACCCCCGCTGTAATTTCAGCCTCTTTTTTCCTGCACCATAAGGCAGGTTGAATGTTAGGCCCTAAGCTCAGTTAAACACACAACTCTCTTATAGCTGGTTCCTCTGATGATGCCATGTGTCATCACTACTGTAGTTCAGCAGCTGACGTGCTGATTTAAGCTGTAACTGTAAGCAGCAGCTGTCCAACGCTCAGCCCTTTAAGCACTTTTATACAGTATGTTCTTATTGAAGTGTTTTAGTGTAATATAGGGAATCCAAATTAAGTGACTATGCATATAATAAGATCACGATTTTCTGAACCCGGTCCACATGCACACCACGTAAACAGTGAGATGGGTGAGGCCCATTAGGTTGATGTTCTCGTTGAGTATTTACCAGCCTGTTTTCAACACAACTCATTATTTGTGATAAATTAGCAGCCTGATTATAGTGATATACTCTAATTTGTAAATGAGTGGGGTGCACCTGTCAGCAGGACTCATTTGCTAATAACCCTCCACTGAATAAGTAACGACCTTTTTAATTTCAGTTGACTCCTTAACCGTCTGGTTTGTATTATTCTGCCATTTCCTTTTGCTGCAGATTGATTCCTCCTTTCAAACCTTGTTTATCGTCATTTCTCCGTCAGTATTAAGTTGGTTGTCGAACAGGTGATTAGAGCTCAAACAGTTAGTCGATCCATTTTTTGGCAGATTTTTATTTTTTTTTTACAACTGTTTTGTTGAATTAAATGTCTGGAGTTTGATGAATGATTCCAGCCATTTGCAAAACAGAGGTGGGAATTAATAAGGTACGAATACTACATTACTGTACTGGAGTAGAGTTTTCACGTATCTGTACTTGAGTATTTATTTAAAAAACACTAACACAAATAGCTGTACTTTCTATTCCTTACATTTTCAGAGTAGCCTTGTTACTTGAGTTTTAATGCATTTGAGGGAATTATTTTTTTTTATTTTGCGTCATTGTTCGCCCATCAGGTATGATTTCAGCCTAAATGGATGGGACAATATCACAGAAAAGACGACCCCTTGGGGTGTCCACTGCACACGACAAACGCAACAAGATGAAAATGACACAAAAAACACAACAAAAGTAAACAGAAAGGGAGACTGGACTATGGAGAAAAGGTGTCAGAATATTTCGAGTTCTGAAAAGTGATTTGCACGTTGGAGAAAAGTGAATGTTTATTATTGTCAGTAAATTGTTTTTTATTTTATTTGAAGTTTGAATGGTTTAACTGTCTTTGCATGTTATGTGAGGTTCTACTTTTTACTTTTATACTTTGAATACATTTCAGAGGCTGGACTTTTTCACTTTTATGTGAGTAAAGAAGTTGAATCAGTACTTCTACATTTACCAGTCTTATTTTTTTACACTGTACTTCTTTACTTCCTGAGCAAGCAAGTGCGTATTTTTGTCACATCTGTCTATAAAGCACAAAAAATAAACATTCACTGAGGATTTTATGCTTTTCCATTTCATATATGCTAATACAGAGAAAGTCTTTTGAGTTTAAGACTATGAGAACAAGCAATCTCAGTACAAATCTGATCCCAGGGAAATTATAATGAGTAGTGTTGACTATTTTCTGACACTTTGTAGATAAACTTAACAGCCTTAACCTTAACCATAGCATTTTTTTTTATGCCGAGGTTGTTTTCCCACATTGCAAAAATGCAGTTCAAATTCCATGCATCCAAAGTAGTTCATCGGAACATTGAAAACCTATATTTGACAACTACTGATTTAAAACTATGATGGAAAGCGTATAAAACTACAGACAGTACTGAGAGACCATCAAGAGAGGAAGAGCAGCAGGGTGGGATAACTGGTTTCCCATTAAAAAATACTGCCGTTACTTCACAAAGGCCTTATCGTAGCCAGAGACAAAGAGATGTGTGACCTTCAGCCACTAAACCGTTTTGTTAATTGGTTAATAGTAAAATGTTTTTATTGTACAAAACCCTTTAGTATAATTGAATTTTACCCCGCTTCTCATCTTTTTTAAAATTCTGTCTTATTGCTGAGGCTGCTATAATGACAGTATAGGATTGGTTTTCCAGGATTGCTGCTCTAACTCATCCCCATCGGTCCATCCACCTCCCCGCTCTTATCCCTGTAAACTTTACATTTAAACCATTTCATTACAGCACAGATTACAGAGGCCTATTGGTCCTCATTAGTGCCTACTGATCCTTGGCTGGGCCCATGTCCTAACATCTTTTAATTAGCATTCTGGAAATCTAATCAGTGTAATAACTCCGATTAATCTCCCCTTTTGCACTTATTTTCTCGCACTCTTTTATTTCAGGATGTTCTTGGCTCCAAGGCTCCAAGGCTGATGGAACGCGGGCTCTTTTCTGAGCCTGCCAGGTAAGTGACATGAGGGCTGAGGAGACCTTGAAATCCTCAAAACTGAAGGGCAAAATGGTTCCGGGAATTCATTGAATGGGTTTGCGTGCCTTCACTGAACTCAAACTGATCAAATGCTTTTTCGCTAAAAACGCAGCATATACTTTTTAAATTGCTGTATATTGCAAAGACATCTGCAGATCTAATGGTATGGTGTAGCGCTGTGGGAGAACCACACCTTTACATACCTGTAAGTGACAGATGTAGACAGAGGGCAGTGAGTTTTTCTCTAAATGCCCTGTAAAGCCTTCAGTCCCCAGCCAGGCCCTGCTGTGGTGTAATATGAAGTGAAAGCCAAGGCGGGATTTGGCACTGGACGGCCATTTTGTGTCTGGTCTGATGCATGGTTTTACTGGGTGTCACTTTGGCTACATATCAGAGTCAGTGGTGGCGGTGAGCAAAGCTGCAGGTCTCATTAGAGCATATTTACTGCAACAGTTGCAGGGCGAGCAGAGAAAACAAGGCCTAGCATGAATTTTAAGCCTGTTTAGTGACACATTAAAAGAAGCAACCGCTTTAAATCAGCTCAAAATGAAAGTTTGTTCCCATGATGAGTGTAATGCCTTAAAAACACTTGCCAGCATTAATTTTATCTTTGAACAAAAAGCTGAGAGAGACTAGTGCTATTAGGCCGTTGTGACTAGCATACATATGAGCTACGTCTGCCAGCCTAGTATTCATGCACCTTTGTGTACAGTAAAGTGCTGTGTCTATGCCAGGTATCCAGGGCAGGCATTTTGGCGCAGCTTTGGCAGTACAGACAAAGACGCCAGGGTGTGATGGGACACAGACCTACCATTTCCCAGCAGTACTGGCATGCCTCTTACTGTAGAATGATGAATGGTTACACATGCATGCCACACATTTGCCACGTGCACATATAACACACAAACACACACTTAGCATACATGCACACATGCAAAAACATACACGCAACCCCCCTAGTCAGGTCGACCAGGCTTTGGCATTGCATCACACAAACACAGATACATAATCACACAAAGACAGACAGGCGTCCTTACTGTAGCGCTGCAATATTCAGAGCCAGGTGTAGGAGGAAGGGGGAATAAGGTTGTGTTTATTAGCCGCTCCCTTGGTGTTCTCTAAATTGCCTTGTTTGCTCGGCACAAGCACACAAACAGATGCTGTCCTCTCTGCTCTGGGTAATTCTCGGGGTCTCTGGGTATTTAGTGAAAGGCCTACCACACATGCAGGCTCATTTGTGCTCGTGCATACAGACAGTCTATGCATACAAACGCACACTTCAGAACAGGCAACATGAAAAACATGCGTGCTAATTTTGTGCTGACATTCTGCACGTAACAGTCACAACCGTGCAGTTTTGCAGTCTGATTCAAGAAAGAACAAGACATTGTCTCTCCACATAAGTAATTGGAGCACCCCATATAGTGACGCTCACAGTCCCTAACCTTCTCAGCGGCACAATTTCACTCTTATTAAGAAAATCTGCATTTAGGAGGGACCAATGCTATCAGTCGAAATTAATCTGCTTTGACTGATCCCTAATGTGACCACAGTCATCGAGTAATTATTGTCTGGATGGCTGTGCACCAGCCTCATAACCACTGTCTTCTTCCTCCTCCCCCCCAAAAAGGGCTAGTCTTGGTGTGTGAATCCCTCTGCAGCGGGCTGGTTACAGTGGGTACGCCAGGCATGTCATTTAGCGCTTGATCAGTGAGTCGTGATTAGCCTGCCCTGTATTATTGTGATTAACGTCCACCCGGCGGACGACTGTCCTGTTGTCACCAGTGATACCATCTGAGATCTTGAGACTCTGAGAAGAGAGCCAGTAAGAGAACCTGGTAATGTGGCAACACAAAACTGCTCACTCCGATAATGGCTGCTTCTCTAAAATGTGCGCACACAAAATCACGCACTCTTGCACTGCCTCATGCTTCTTTTTTAGCTGTCAGTCACAAAATCTAATGCATGTAACGAGTGCAGTGCTCCATCCCAGTGGAGCTATGTTTTGTCTGTGTGTCTGCTCAGATTAGTTAAACCACTACCTCATCTGCAGCTTGTGTGTTCTATAGTATTTCCATCAGGCCGCGTTCCTTGTGCTTTTGTATGCACAGAAATCTACAACATTTTTCTATAGTGCTCTGTTTCCTTCGTTCTTCTCACACCTCCTCATCCAACAAAGCCGATTTGACCACAGCTGATTATAGTAACGAAGGCAGTCCAAGAGAATATGCATGTTCTCACTGTACGTCAAATTAGATCACAGCAAGGGGGAGATGCAGCGCGCTGACCCCCGTCTCTTCCCCTCAGACAATTGGTCGCTTACAGAGAGAGAGCTTCTGAAAGCAGGCCTGTGGAGCAAACTGTGGTTGATGGCTCAATGCCACAGCTCAGAGAGCGAGGACAAAGAAAGATGACCAGTGGAAATTAGGGGCTCATTTTAAGTAAAGAATTTCACCCTAAAGTATGTCACAAAAAGAAAAGACAAACAATCAAAGCAGATAATTGGATACACAGTGTTTTCTCTCAGCAGGTGAGCTTCATGCAAACATGGCATTTGAGTAGCGGAGACTATTTCAGTCTCTGAGTGTCATTATCACAAGTAAGTCTAGAGAAAAAATAAACTTGTTTTCCACTTCAAGTCTTTGTGATGATAAATAAAGAAATGCATAGAACTGCACATTAACATATCTAGTTTTTCCAGAAATTATATTTATTTTATTGGGGTAGCTTTTCATGCATCATCCTCTATATGTACGTTTCATTCCTTTGTAATTACTCACCTAAACTCAGACCCCCTTCTCATGGCTCTTGTGCATCCGGCGGTGGAAAAGAGTCAGTTTTGATTACAAAGTAAACGCTGCAGCATCAGACAGGGGGGTTACATGCTGATATGCATTCTATCAGGATGATTTATGCAAATTATGCACATTATTCCCGCAGGAATCTCTCTTCTGAAAGTGCCAGGATAAATTGCCGGAAATTAGCCATAAAATTCACTGTGCAGGGAGTGTGAGGTGAAGGCCGCCGAGGAGCCAAGGACATTGGGCCGCCGTGGTTACGCTTGGCCTGGCCTGCCTCCCCCATGCTTGGCATTCATGGCTGTTAAAGACCTCTGCTCAGACAGATACACTGAAGCCTCGAGTAGCACTCAGCACATCAGGAAGATCAGCCAAGCAAGTGTTACACTAACGGCCGGGGTTTCATGCTCCAGTAAGATGACAGATTTTCAACAGAGGGAAGCAGCCTTTATTTTTTTCTTCATATATTTACACTGGATTAAAATCCCATTCCACACATTCTTCTCTTCATTCCTAGAAAGGATGCACTTCATTGTCTTGGATTAAATGTGTTCAAATCCAGTTAATGTTTTTATTGTTTTGTGTCATTCATGGCTGTTTACGTGCCCTTGTTTACAATATAGTTGACCTTGTCCACCGCGCATCTTAATCTTCAGATTACATTTCTAATCAAAAATCTGTCCGGAAATCGCATAACGAGTAGTTAGAAGAACATGTAAACAAGTAGCTGCCAGTATCATAACTAATAATTCAAACTGTATTAGACAAAGGCTTCTTTATAGCTTTAACAATAACTGTGTCTTCGCTGTTGGTCAGGCAATTGTCTCAGGCTGTGTGTGTGTGTGTGTGGGAAGAAAACAAAGAAAAAATGTGTGTATGAAATGAGCAGTGAGTGATTCATACTGTTATTGTGTCATCTTCGTGTCTTTATTTCAATGTGGAAGCCAGAGTTAATGAATATCGCAGAGCGAAGATGAAATCCACCTCGCCTTAGCTTTAATGAACCTTGAGAGGGTCAGGATCTGCATATTGATCAGGCCAGGTGATCCCTGTCTCGCCTTGTCTCACACACAAACACACACACACACACACACACACACACACACACACACACACTTCACTATCACGCACATCACTATCCATGTGAGAATAGTCACTGACATAATGCATTCCCTAGCCCCCTACCCCAACCTAATTCTAACTCTAGAATTAGGTCTTAACCCTAAAAACGTCC
>JAPQRN010000014.1:13564244-13577009 GCA_037367275.1 Coranthus polyacanthus | reverse complement strand
TGACATAATGCATTCCCTAGCCCCCTACCCCAACCTAATTCTAACTCTAGAATTAGGTCTTAACCCTAAAAACGTCCTCACAATGCCAAAACGTCCTCACTAATACGGACAAATGCTGAAATGTGTTCACACAGCTACTCAACGACATATACGCACACACATATGCACGCACAATAGAGTTTCTCAAGTAAGCAGAGTTCGAAATTTTGGTCTGTTTTTAATTCTCCGGTGCTAAATGACTTACGTTTTTATTAACTTGAAACATTTAATTTTTGACTTTTTCATTTTTGTCTCCATGTGGCTCCATATGGTGCTTTTTTTTTGTCTGCTCACATGATCCGTGGAGGCTGCTGTGTCACTGTGAGCCACATCCTCTCTAATCAAACTGCGGCACATTATCTGAATGTTAAGGTCACAAAAATGGAAAGTTCACAGCTGTCTGAGGAGCTTTAAGCACCACACAGACATCATGTATACATAACATTACACTTGGAGTCATTTTCATTCTGTCGTGACATTATTTGAGCAGTTAATATATTTCCTTTATATATTTTTATAACTTACATTTTGCATTTGATGTAGGCTTTTGGCAATTTAAGACATTAATATAGAAGCTCCCAGTTGTAGGCATTGTTCAGATTTTGACAATTAAATGAATTTCCTCACGTCAACATTCATAATTTGATTTTATTTAGAGCAAATATTTGTGCAGTGAAAGCGCTTGATTGCACCTGTTTTTGTTTGCTCAAATCCGGAGTGAATTTGTTGTTTTTGAGTCGATAACCTGCGGCGACAGAGCTCATTCTGTCCACAACAACACCACAAATTACTGCACTCTGCCATGACACGTTTTAATCCCAGAGGAATAAAAGAACATCAGATTACGGCACAAAGACAGAGCCATCGGTAAACGGGGATTAGGGGATTGGGACTTTAATCTGATTAATATGGAGGCAGTTGGAATATTAGAGATGTTACTCAACAATTGCATTCCAGATGAGAGGATAATCACACATTACTACGTCATTTATTGTACCCTGTTAAAGCTTTCAGAGCTAAACACGACACCATATGTTTACCTGACCTCAAGGCTACCTCAGAGAAAAAAAAAATCCCAATATAATGAATTAGGAGCTCATTAGGCAAGAAGGAAAACATACATTCAAAATGTACAGGGTATTTCACTGTATAAGCCAAAACTACTGGCCTGGTATAAATAAGAAACGTGTACTGTATATACTCTGAATAAATAGTTGTTTCCATTAAACGAAGCTTAAAGATCATTGTTTATGGGATTAAAGCCGTTCAGCTCATACTGTCAGATCTTTCTAAGTTAGACTGTTGCACCTCAAAGCACTTTATCCAGCGGCATTACTGCATTTACATGGAGGTTTTTAAAATCCATTTTTACTGTTTCTGAACATACCAAAAATACACAAATGAAAGGATACATAGATGGCAAAAAACAAAGGGTGGGGGAGGTGATTCAGGGGGTCACAGGTGGAAAAATGTGCTTAGCAAAAATGATAGAGTGTTATATCCAGTCTGGTTATATCCGTGATATATTATTAGTTTACTTTAGGATCAATTTTTGTATGTTTCTCGTAGGTTGAATGCAACTGCGGCAAGCTGTGCCAATAAAACGCTGAAGTTGTACGTACTCCATCGCAAGATCTTTTTCCCACTCAGGCTGTAAAAAATTTAATGAGGGATTTTACGAGTTGAAGGGTTCATCATAAGTAAATTATATTACTTGACACACCTGACAGAAGGGCTAAAAAGATTCACCAAAGTGTGTGCTAAGGTAGGGAAAGAAATTTAGAAAATCACAGCCCTGAAGAAATCTAAAGAAGTGTACTGTTCAATGTCGCTGCACTAATGTAGTGTCTATAAAGAGCTTGATGTTTTTGCGCTGCCATAGCGGATGGGTAAAAAGGTTAAAAGTTTATAGGTGCACACTTAACGTAACTAGATTTGACCCCTTTAGTTTCCCCCCTTTTATTAGCCTGCGCTGTGTGTGCAAAATACAAAGACAACATTATGCATTGCTATCATGGCGCTGACAAAAGTGAATTACCACCCAGCGGTTGATTTGGTGTCTCAGCCAGTGCACGGCATATATCTTTATACTCTGTGTATGACGCTGCAGGGATGAATCCATTGGCAGAGTTTCTCCTGTTACTGATATGAAGGGGACATTTCAATTCAATGTGCTTATGTATATTTTGACTTTCATGTTTATCATCCTTAGCATACATCACATCCATATTACGAATAGCCACCCTGCTGGCCCTTGATATGGTAAATTGGACATTTTATGGTTTATGAAAAGGGGTGTTTTTTATCTTCCACTTTTATTCATGAGCCCTGGATCTTGCTGTAAATGCCTTTAAGACATATTCAGCTTTATTAGACTCATGAATAAAAACGATGTTGCTTATTACTGGCTGTGGTTGGTGGCCAGTGAAGAGAGCTCTTTCCGTGGGACTTGTGTGTGGTCCGTCACTGCCCAGTCCAACACGTTTCAGACCCTTGTGTGCACATGACATTTCAGCAGCTTGTAACGATTGCAGAAATACTTCAGAGAATATAGCAGTCCCAGACCAAGTGGCAAATGATGGCTTTTAATTTTAAACCGCCCATTCGAATCATGTGACACTGCACCTAAAATGTTGTCATAGCTTTAAAATGTTCTTTGCCTTTGAACAGATTTTTTTTTGTACTGTGGCGTGTTTTCCTTTGGATGCTGTGTTCCGTTTTCCACACGCATATGGCTCTGTCTCACCCCTGGGGAATTTCCTCTTCTGGGCTAATGTGAATATTAGTATGGGTTAAATGCTCCAGTCATTTGTGCATTAATGCATATTGCATAATTAATGTTTTTTTTGTGAAGTCTCAGTTTCCAACAGCACTGGAGAGAAAAGTGACATCTCTTCATGTGTTTGATATTTGCAGTTTTAGCTCAGTTCATGTAGAGCTAAGTGCTGAAAAGCGAAGATATCCAGGAGGAGATGCTGACAGGATTTTTATGTCAGAGCCATTTTGAGGTCTCCTGTTCATTTCCATTCTTGATTAAAGGCTGTTCTGCGAAGATTCAAGGCATTCAGGAGTGTGATGGGATTAAATGGGACACTGTAATGACCCTGTTGTCGGAATGGCTCATCATACAGAGACAAAGCTGAGATCGGAGACTGGCGAAAACCATGCCACTGTTGTAAACACAAAGTCAGTATTGTTTGTTTTTCTGAGGCAACCGCACTAAGGACTTCTCCCTTTCTGTTTAAATTATTTAGAGGTAACATTTAGCACATCATTTACTTTTTTAAAAGTGTTATTGTTAAAGGATACATTTAGCCAGAATCAAGTCTTGCATGCAACTGAAACTTTTCAGGTTTCCCCTTTTAGAAGAAATCAATGTGTAAGAAAAAATCTTTGTA
Source organism: Coranthus polyacanthus (assembly GCA_037367275.1). NCBI lineage: Eukaryota > Metazoa > Chordata > Actinopteri > Kurtiformes > Apogonidae > Coranthus > Coranthus polyacanthus. The sequence continues at coordinate 13,573,572 of JAPQRN010000014.1, read as the reverse complement.
ATATTATATTATCTAGTTGTCAGTTTATTTCCAGCAGATAATATCATATACATCCATAACTAATTCCTTAAATGTCAGTTGCCCACTTGCAAAAGAAAAGAGAAAACCCTCACTGCCTCACTGTTGAAATATTCCTCCTGTTTGTTATCACACAGCTGTGATATTTGAATGTGTAAGATCCAAGCTGCCTCAGAGGAAAAAATGCAATGATTCAGAATCTTCTGAAAATTATAAATGTTTGTTTTAATCTGTTGAAACAAAAAAAATGTTCACGTGAAGTCCCTTTAAAATGTTGTGCCTCTGTCCAAGGTGCTGAAGTCTTCTAATGGCTTGGTCTATCTTAGGCTGAAGTAAAAAAAAAAAAAAAAAAAAAAAAAAACAAGAAGAAAAAAAGGATTATTTGGTAGTGAAAATGTTACTTAGTTTTGTAGCTTCAAAGCTTTTTTTCCCCCGACCTTCCTGCTAAATTTGATGCGCAGTATTCCCAGTGTTTGGCCTAAGTGTTTCAAGTGCCAACGTCTTGATGTAAAATGTCCTTGAACTCCTTGTGCAGTAGCTGGTTTTAAGAATGTTGTTATGCTGAAATTTCAAGAATATTTTTCAAACTTTTGCTGTTTGACCCTCGTCAGGTTTTTTTTTTGTTTAGTTTTTTTTTTCTGTGTGGACAGCAGATTGAGGACAAAGGGCGAGTCGATGGGAGTGCAGATGATGGCTGCGTTGTGATTAAAGACACCAAATTACGGCAATGAACACTGTCGTAATTACATTCCTTAATCACATTCTGGAGGTCTAATTGCCTTAACGATGTGTTTCATTATGGGAACCCAGGTATTACAGTCGACAGTTTTCGTACACACTTGTTTTCGAATTAACATATTATTGCACCGTTGTGGACATTGTTTTAATAACTACAATAAGATCGCACAACATTTAATAGCTACCATGGGCCAATCTATTTGCTCCCAAGACTGTGTGACTTATACCTCAAGCTACTATTTTAAACGGAGTAAAAGTTGCATAATTTTCCTCACTATCATGACACTTCCGAGAGTAAAAAAAAAAGGGTCTAAATCATCCTCAGAAAAGATGGTCTAAATACTAAGAAGACCTGGAAATAGTTTGTTACGGGATTACACCATAATTAAATATGAAACTTTGAAAATTTCAGTGAGTGTATCCATCAAATAAAAAAAAATATTTAAATGTTTCTTCTTGACTTCACATCAGATGAATAATCAGAACTATTCCTGTTGTTCAAAATATTTTAATAAAGCTTTTCAACACTGAAATACATACAAATGGCCCTCTTTGCTCATATAATAACTAAGGTATCGACAATAATCCACAGCTTGACCTGACAACACGATTGATCTCAAGACCTCGATCATCTTGTGTGAGAGAAAAACGCAAAAAAGTACAGCAACTAAGAAAAGGACTACAGTGTGCAATGCAAGCAAAAAAAAATGCAATATAAATATCCAAATTAATAAATTACAAAAGACACATCGAAACACCTGATAAAAAGTTGATCCAGGTTTTCTAAATGTTTCTGAAATTTTATTATATCACAGTGCTCCCCCCACCAAAAAAAGAATTGCAATGGGCGTGCGCAACTATTAACAAGTGTCTGGATTAGCACATAAATATCTGATTAAACCACTTAACTTGTCATCTATTTCGTTTCACTTTTCCTTGTTCATGACATTCCACGTGCTCAATAGAAAAGTTCATAAAAACAGGCCTTGAACCAGCAAATGTCTCTGAGCCGAATCAAAGAAAAACCGTGAATAAATGAGGAAGCAGCAGAAAATGAGTTTGGACTAATGCTCCAGGAAGGTGTCCATCTATTCAAGTGAAAAAGTCGCAAGTTGTCAGGTCACCTACGTCTCCAAAAGGGTCCATAACTGAGCAAGTCATCAACAACTCCGTCAACACTTGCAGCCACACTTACAGGCCTACTGTACTTCTGTTTGGTCTGCACTGTCTGCACATCATTCATACCAGCACTTTAAGGATGATTTATATACACAATCAAGTATTGTTTGAACAAAAAGCGCATTTTGAATGTATTTAGTAAATATTATAAAAGTATTCATCGGCATTACTTCTTTGTCTCTAGCCTACTGATTTGAACAACAGTAGCCTCACAGATTTTCTTTCATAAAAGTGTTCTCAAAAGTGATGTCTTGTGTCTGTTCTCGCATGTGCTTCTCTGAGTCTTTGTCAGGCGCATTTAAGGCTTGTCAGTGCACTGTTTGCAGAGGCTGGAGGTGGCGTTGTTGAAAAGGGCACATTTATCGGGGCAGGAGGACGCAGCCACTCCGGAGGGGAAAGGATATCCAGGCGGCTGCTCGTACGCACCTAAGGGGGGAGCTGCGAGGGCAGTGGTGGCCGGTATTGAAGCAGCAGAGATGGCTTGGCCCTGGTTGAGATACGCCACTAGCCTCCTCATCTCCTCCAGCGCCTGCGCCTGCATGAGGATGTAGTTCTTGGCGAGCAGCAAAGTGGCAATTTTGGAGAGTTTCCGTACTGACGGGCTGTGCGCGTAGGGGATGACCGCTCTAAGCTCATCCAGCGCGTCGTTCAGATCGTGCATCCGTCGTCTTTCTCTGGCATTGATGTTTAGCCTCAGTAATTTCTGCTCTTTGGTTTTCTTACCTCCCTCGGCTTTCCCCGCGCTCACCGTCCGCCCGTCGGTCAGAAGGACCATGTCACACCTGCCGTCACTGTCATCATCAGGGCTCTGCTCTCCGCCGCTGCTCTCCGCCGCCGAGGTCCTGTTGGCGCTCTCCCCGTACTTCACGCACAAAGATCCGGTCGGCAGACCCAGTGGCCCCCCTCTACCTCCCGCCAGTCCTCCAGGCGGAATCGGGTCTGAATCGGTCTGGTCGAAACAGCTGATCGGTGACTGGCGGTCTCTGGCTGGTCGCTCAATGCCGGGCGCCGATCTGAAGGGGTCCATTTTTGTATTGGACACGGCGCTGAGAGTTTTGTGAAAAATGTCCCCTGCGCCGCCGTTCAAGTTCATCCTCCTGTCCATAGCCTAGTGGAGTCCGCGTTGTTGCAGGCTATGGTCGCTACTGGAAACCCTTAACGCCTCTTTGCGAGTTTCTTCCTCTGTTTGTCCTCTGTGAGTTTTGTTTTGTGTCAGTGGAGAAGTTGCTGGCTTGCCCGACTTGTCAGCTGAGGTGTGGAGACGAGGAGGAGACTCATGTAATAAGTGTCGCTCTCTCCTGCCTCTCTCTCTCTCTCTCTCGCTCTCTCTCTGTGTGTGTGTGTCTCTGATTCACCTTCACCGGATCTCTACGATGATCCTCGTTACGCACAAGACGCCTGAGTCTTTTTACATCATTATCTCGAGGCGGGTTATTAAAAAGGATTCGCCTATTGGGACTGAGACACCCTCTCCCTCTTTACCCAATCAGGTTAACGTTTTAATTAATGGCATTTAAACGATGACAAACAATACCGCGTGCGCTGCGTGTGATATCGAGGCTCTTTGTATCTGTGTTTTTACAAAGCCCTCTGATCATAACATAACCTGTCTCTGTGTTTTACACGTGTGGCGTTTAGTTGTGTGCGAGTGTAGAGAGAAGTTGCTTAAGATGGACTTTAAGTTACTGAATGTAGAGTTTATAACTCAATCTATTATATCATACTGACGTCAAAATTCACCTAAAATCATTTGGTCTATTTGATTTTTGACTTTGTTCGTTTTCAATCATCGATATTTTGTCAGCTCCCCTTTTGTTACACCAAATGTTCTCATCAATTCGTTCTGTTATCAGACAAAAGTTATATTTTAGTTGTATTAAATTTAAGATGCACTGATGTTGTATTTTTTGTATTTTTTTTAACGCATTTCCTTTCGTTTTGTCATTTTGTCTTTAGGTGTTATTATCAAATTTACCCCAAAAATTACAATAAAGTCCCTGTTGTGGTGTACGTATAGTGTTCCCCTAACAGAGACTGAGCCTTTATGAAGATTACTCGAGCTCACTCTGCCATCTACTGGACAGAATAGAGTAGTACACCAACAACGGAAGAGGACACTCATGGACTGCACAGTTAGTTTCATTGTTCATAATTCTGAAAATGCGGTATGACTATGTATAATTGGTGAGGACAGAAAACATTTCTTATTATTCATTGTGTCACAAATCACAGTCTTTACAGCAGTACTTTTTGTCAATTGATAAACTTTGCGACCCGGATGCAGGCAGGAAATGTCCATGAAGGCAACACAAACAAACACAAAGAGTGAATGTGACAGAAGTGGGTGATTCTAAACAGGAATTGTTTGTGTAGAAGCTACAAATAAAAGAAGAAGATAATCAAATGTAATAAAACACAGTGTGGTTATTTTAAACCATTTCTTCATAGAATTTACAGAACAGTTACTGTATCGTAATATGTACTTTCCTGGGATATAAAATTAAATAAACTGTAGTAAAAATGGTAATGTTTTTCGACCTTGCTGGCACTCAAAGCACTTTACAATGTTTAACATCCACTGGGAGCAGCTTGAGGTTCAGTGTCTTGCTCAAGGACACTTCAACACGAGCTGGGGGGTTGAAACGCCAACCGTTCAGTTCGTTTTCAACCTGCTCCGTCACCTGAGCTTGATTTTCGCTATATCCTCCACCCCTTAAACATAATACTTTGACAAATTCTCAGATTGGATAAAAGAAAGAACCTACTAAAATAGTTGCATAATTGAAAACAAAAATCCCAACATTTTGCAGCCCTGGTATAGAAGATAATGCTTTTCCCCGCTGGCCTTTTAAACATGGTTGAAAGTGAGTTTGTTCCACCACAAAGACAATGTGACTAGAGTTTTTTTTTTTTATTCATTACTTCCACACAGTTATTATACACTTTGGTCTAAGACTGAACATGTGATTTGGCTCAGTGAACACACAGACTTCTAATAATGTCCGACAAAATCCAGCAGTGGGATTTCTGAGCTCAGTAATCCCATCTTCTGCAACGAGGGGTTCAGCATTTTCTCCCAGTGTGCAGCAGCTAACGAGGGAGGCTGCGTAAGAGAGTAACGCTAACCATTCTTAGTGACTGTGACTGAATTACAGCTAACGTAACGCGCTGTGTGAAGAATGCATGGGCTGATGAGACGGCCTTTTTAACAAGCTCGAGCTGTAATGCATTAAAATACGCCCATTTTCCTGCATTCATAATTTCTTTTTCAAATCTGCGCCTTGCATGTTTGAGTCATTATGAAAGTGAACTTCTGAGTCATTGGACCCGTCTTTAAAGTGACTGTGGGGTTAGTGGCGCTGTCTGTGGTGCTGAACAGATTGAAAGCTCCGCAGTTTTAACCTGAGCTGCTAGAGGTTTTACAGGTACCCCACAGTTCAGCATAATCCAAGGAATCCTGCTGTGCACTGATGTGATCATCACTGAATTTACTTGCAGAGGCAGCACATTCTTTTTCACCTCAGACATGCTCACACAAAAAGTCATTTTACTAATTACACTGTTAGAAGCCATTGGAAGACACAAGTTGCAATACATTAAGCAAGAAAATCTTTCTCCAGAACTGTTGAAGTTACCATGGTATGCAAGCTGCCCACATTAAAGGTACCCTAGCAGTGATTACATTTGACCTCTGCAAATTGAAACCACAGTGAATATGGCATATGGTGAAGAAAATCACCTTCTGAAATGGTTCTTTGGCAGTTACATTTTGTGCTGAGCTTAGTAGAAGAGTCTGCTCTGCCTCCTCATGTAGCGCTGATAGGCACAAAGTCAGCCAAAGATTTGTTCATTCAGTGGAAAAACATGCCAGCGCATTATATGAAACTGCTTTAACAATTAAGTTCCCTTTGTAAACATGTTTCTGATTTCAATTAACCTGGAAGCCCGTGTACATTTGATTAAAAAAATGACATAAGACAGACAACTATTTCAAAAGAAAATGAGCATAGTACTAACTCTAGTCTCACCAGGTTTACTGTTATTATATTGACTGAAAAACATGAGTGTACAGATGTGGGTGTTTATTTTTTCATTCAGTTTGATTATTTATTGCCACAGAACCTCAGCTAAGTCTGCTACCAGATGAGAAATGTTGTTTTCCTTCTCTTTTATTTAACTTTTCTTTAACCTGGAAAGATTAAGTGCGATTAAGAATCTCTTTTACGAGTGCGTCCTGGTCATGACAGTCAGGAGCACAGTTAACAAGTTTTCAGGAAATGTCACAGCTATAAAACTCACATAACAATACAATTAATTATAGATTAAAACATGTGAAATTGTAATTAACAAATATTCATCATTAATTGCCAAATGTCAATAGTCAAAGTCAAAGAATTTGAACGCCAAATAATCATGACCAAGTCAAATTACTTTTATTCATATATTCTGAAAACTGGCCTGAAAGGATTTTAATCTTTAATCATCCATTCTTATACCCTTACTTAAGGAAGCAGACCAAAGGCTTGAAAGAAACATGTTTTCCTGCTGAGTATGTTTTTAAACCATGTTAAGTTTTATGTTTATTTAAAATAAAGAAAGAAACCTGTTCAACGCCGTCAAGGTTAACGTTTTATCCCTTTTTGAGTATGTTTCAGTTATTGTATGTTCAGTCCCTCCTCTCAGGCTCCACGAGAGGCCGTCAGGGGCAGAACACTTGAGGAGTTACGATCTAATGGCAGACACAGCCGCTTTATCCTGAGACAGCAAGAGAACACCTTCATGGCCAATCAGGTCTGGCTAATGAGACAAGATGGGCCAGGACGGTGCCACAGCCATTACAGCCACAGTTCGTCAGCACTTTGGTAATGAACAGACCATAGAAGGCAGGAATGTGCAGGAAAAAAGACCAAGCATCAATTTAGATCATGTTTAGCCATAGAGTAGGGTTATGACAGAAAATTATTGAATGATGAATGAAACCTTCAAGTTTTACTGAACTTGACCTGAGGATTTCAACACATGCGGCGCTGGATTTTTCTTTCTATTTTATATTATATATTTAATGAAGTGTAGAAGCCACTGAAGGTGGTCGTTTTGCTGCATGTCACAGCGTTTCTCTCAAACTTTACTTCCAGTCACTTCTGAATGCAGTCATCATAGTGCTTCATTTATGTCAAGAACAATGTAAAAACTAAATAGTGTGTTAAAATAAACCAGACAGCTGTAAGATAGTACTGTTGAAAGTAACAAAAAGTTGATTCTGTATTTTTCCATTTGCAGTACAATACCATACATGTCTGACAGTAAAAAGTTGTTGAATGATTTTTTTGTGTGAAAGGTTTTGATAGTGTCTTATTAGTTATAAAACAGTTATATAAGGAAAAAAAATAACAGTGAAAGTCTTCAAATGTGATGTATTTAACCGTTTAAAACTAGTGCCATTTGAGAGAGAGACAAAAACCTCCAGTTCTACCAACGTGTTTAGAAGAAGTTATCACTTGTCACCACAAGAGGGCATACGACGCCTTGTAATGGCGAAGCTCTAGCTGAGGCTGAACGAGCTGAGGGCCAAGTACAAGCATGATAAACACACTTTGTGGCAGCCTTGTGGATTTCATTCAACTTTGAAGATTTTGGTTATCAGTGGCAGCCAGACCCGCGGGTTGCTGAGTCCTGATATGAGATTTCAACTTTGTCATGTAATGCTCTACAGCCGTAACCAGTGTGTCATATTCATGACATGGCATGTAGCCTGCATTATATTTATTCGTTTTTATTTATTATTTAGGCCACCAAGATGCGCATTCGTCTCTTAGAAGTCTGCAGTCTAAAATTTAGGTTGCGTATTAAATCTATAAAAACGGTGTTATTGTGTATCCCTTAATCGTTCATTTATGACATTTTACACATTCGGGCAACCGCGTCGTATATCGGCTACTTTTCGACATTTTGCAACCTTTGTGTTTAGTAGCCTACTTTAAGAGGAGGTGATTCATTATTTATGAATTATGTTTGATCGCTGTCAACTCTCGCATTTTCTCTCCACCCTGTTTGTTGCAGCGTTGATTGTTTTTCTGTGCCCATTGCTTATTTTAAGGAAATAAACATTAATGAGTCGCTGAACTGATTTGGTGGAGCCACCTCCACATTAGACCTCGTTTCATCCATCATTCCTCCCGCCATTCCACTCGACGATCTGCAGACATATGTCATTAATCAAGACCTGATTATTGTCTGCTGTCACAGTGCGCGAAATGAAATCTGCGTCTTTCTCCGTCAAGTGCAAAGGAACACGTTATAGAAATTGTATTAAACATAACATCGTAGCCTAGATTGTGTATTCTGTGTAAAGCTTTCGGAATCTTAGCAGCATTTCTGGTATAAGTCAAATTCTTAACCCCGAAAGAAACACCTCCATCGTAGTTATAATAAAGGAGGGTGCAGTGCCACTGAAGGCCACTAGGCGGCAGGCTGAGATAAAGATATGTTCTTTCATCCGGCAAAAATGCCATAAGACTCTGTCAGCTGCTGGACTTTATTCATCAGTTTTGTCAAAGGTGTGTTGAGCAACATATCCGAATGTATAAATTTATATGTAATATCAGGTGAATCCATCATTTGAACGTGCACCTATAAAGGTCCTCAGCTCGCCTTCTCATTTACATTCAATGGCTGTGTGCTTATGGAAATTAACATGCAGATCAATAAATCATAGATTAATATCCTTGTCATGCAAAGCCTTTTAGGATATGGCAGGAAAATGAAAATGGACCTTCTTCACTGCGCAAATATGCGTATGAAAGGATATTTCTCAGATCAAGTCAGAGAGAATATCGGTCGCTGGAAACAAGATGCTCATTTGTTTCCAGATCCGCTCAGCAATCCTTTAAAATAAGGCGACGATGAATTTGATTCATTTCAAGTCATTCTCATTTAAAACAATTGTTTCTCCCTTGCAGAAAAAAATGAGACAAGGAAGGCGGCAGTGAAAAGTGTTGCACCAGGTCACACCGTTAACATTTTCCCTCCCTTGATTTAAGATAAATGCCGTCTTAGAAGCAGATGCCAAGTGCAGTGACTGCTTTAAATGTAAATTTTCTGAATTTCCTAAGCTCGTCGCGTGTGCGTGTCTGTGTGTGCAAGTCATTTATCGCCGGGCCCTGCTGCATTCCTGTACTACAGTCACATAGTTGAGCCATTTCCGCTTCTGCACAAGCAGGCGAGTGAAACAAAAGGCTGGTCTGTGGTGCGCAGATTTCAGCACCACAGAAGGTGGACAGCGCTCCCGGGAAGCCTGTGTGTGGATGGACAGCTCCCACTGACAACACACACACACACACACACACACAGACACACACACACACACACACACACACACACACACACACACACA